>JAYESA010000007.1:156096281-156696281 GCA_036927795.1 Iris macrosiphon
TCGGACAAGAGTCTGGTTGAATATATAGCTGGTCATTGTCACGTGTCTGATCTCGCATATTTTTGGACTAGCGCGTGACAGACGTATATGACACCAACACTCGCACAGTGCTCATCTTTTCTATTGGAGCAAATTTTTTGTCATAGTCGATACCATAAGTTTGGTTATAGCCTTTAGCAACCAATCTGGCCTTGTACCTGTCAATCTTACCCTTTGGAGTCTGTTTAACAGTATAAACTCATTTACATCTAACAATACTCTTTCCAACTGGCAGTGGTACCAGCTTCCATGTGTCGTTATTCTTCAAGGCCAGAAGTTTCTCCTGAATGACACTCAACCACCTATGATCTTGCTTAGCTATCTGCCAGATGTTAGGTACAAGCACTGAATGCAATTATGCAAGAAAGGACTTATATGCAAGTGGAATGGATGCCTATGAAACGTAATATGCAATATCAGTATCCCAACTGCCAAACTTAGCTGGAGGTTTTCCAGCATTGACTCTAGAAGTTCTACGAAGCAAGACAAGAGTATTAGAAGTATCAGGAAAGAAATTTTTACCAAGTGACTCAGGTGGAAAGGCTGAAGAAGGACATAGAGAAGAGGGACTTGGGACATCAGCATTTATAGGTACTGACATAGGCACATAGGCGGCTCATGCTGCTTCTGATGCTCATGCTGCTTCTGCTTCTTATGCTCTTTATATACTCTCAGCTCCCCCTGACTGTCGGCTCCCCCTGAGATACCATTACTCCTCGATGACTCAAAAGGATATTGAATCATACCAACCATGATGTCGCTCTCATTCTTTCCCTCTCTACTAGAATCAGTAGTTCTATCCTCGAACAAGGATCTCAACTCCATCTTCTCCCCATAGAATGGTTCAAACTCCCGGAAGGTCATGTCCATACTAACAAACAACCTTCTTTCAGTGGGACACCAACACTTGTATCATTTTTGACTTGATGAGTAATCCTACAAAGATATATTTAACTGCTTGTATATCTAGCTTACTCACCATTGATCTTTGATATCTCATGAAATATGTGCATCCAAACACTCTGGGTGGAACAAAAAATATTAGAGCCCTGTCACCAACGCTTTTCTAAATAAGGGTAGTTTGCTAATTTGGCCTAGTTATTTAATTTTAGGAATATATTATTATTATTTAGTGTGCAATAAATATTTATTTGATATTTGTAGTAGTTATGTATTT
Organism: Iris macrosiphon; assembly: GCA_036927795.1. Taxonomy (NCBI): domain Eukaryota; kingdom Viridiplantae; phylum Streptophyta; class Magnoliopsida; order Asparagales; family Iridaceae; genus Iris; species Iris macrosiphon. The sequence continues at coordinate 156,097,498 of JAYESA010000007.1, forward strand.
ATTAGAGTGTTATGTATTTATTTAAAAACTTATAGTATTTATTTATAATAGTGGGCCATCATATTATTTAGACTTGACAATTGTAAGCCCAATTAGACTTGTCATGACCACTAGTGAGCCCAACTTGAACCCAAGCCTATTAGCCCTTCTCACTTATTAATTAGGGAGAGTTAGGCTAATTAGAATTAATTAGAGACTTTCCAATATTGCTCAACTTTAAGCATATTCATATTTGGATGGAGAGGGGTGTCTTGGACATTAAAAATTACTTGGAGAAAGGGAGAGGGGGCCAACCACTATAAGAGAGGACTCTCTTCTCTCTCTCTCCTCCCATTTGCATTCATTTTTAGATCTAGAATTTTAGATCCCCAATTCTTCATCCTTCCCTCTATTGAATTTTCACTCAATTCACCTCTATTTCTCCCTCATTTTATCCCTCAAGAAACATTTAGAGCTTGAAGAAGCAAGGAGCATAAGGAGGAGGAAGTTTGATGGATAAATTATGTCACGATCGTGTCCATTGCATTTTTCATTAGAAATCCATCTTTCAATTGATAAATTCTAAATTTTCTCTCATTGAAGTTTCTAAATCATGTATTTGACCCTTAGGAATCATCCAATAGCATAGGGCTACCATGCGAAATAATTTTTAGTTGATTTGGTAATGTATTGTGGCCTCTACATAGGTTTTTATATGTATTTTGGGGGAATTACGAGGTGGGCACACTAATTGTGTGTCACAACACCAATTTAGTCGTATTTGACTTAGATTGGGGTTGTGATACTAGGTACGTGTCCACAAATGAATATGTGTAGGCCGTATCACGATATGGTGTGATACCGTGTGATACAGAGCTCTATTTTGTGTAATTTGTATCAATTCTCTTCAATTCTCATTCTAGCAAGTTATATTTGTTATATAGTGGTGTAATTGACTAGTAGGAATGAGCATTATAGTAGAATTTAGGATTTTGGGTTTCTCACTTGAGAGCATATCATAGTGTATACTATGTATTGTATGACAAGTGTTTGATTATATGCCTATTATGTATCCTACAGATATATAATGGTTGTTACAAATGTTTATATGTATTATAGTGTGTTATAATTATAACCAGGTATCTATATGCTATTTGTTATTATTGAGTGCATTAATGACATATATCAATACCAGGCGTGAAGTATTGGTAATATTGTACAGTGGGTATCAGACAGTAAGGAGAGGAAAATTTGTTATAAAATGCAACCGTAGCAGCAGTGCACTGCAAGGGGTCAGTATCAGTCGGGTCAAGGGAATTTACTGTAGTAGCAGTGTCCCAATTCACTACTTGTGGATCACTACCATATACAAGTATTAGCAGTAGCAGGTTTTTTTTTGCAGTGACTATGGGAAGTGATCGGGTGTCAGTGGCTTTGTGTGCTGGGTGTATCTGTATGAATAGGGGACACTACTCGACACTTGGAGGGGGCTAAGCACTGATGCAGTGTGGCAAGTGCACTGTCATGAACTTGTTTAACAGAATTGAAGCTGCAACAGTTGTGGCATCAATGTTGCACAACAAATAGCAGGCAAGTTGGGGACTGACACCGTATGTCTAGAGATGGATACATCAGTAGGGAGTTAGTTATTAAGTTAGGTAATATCTTATATACTAGACTAAGGTATTTTGTATTAATATAGTTATATATACATATGAGTATCAGTCAGTGTATCATCAGTTGTGAATCAGTGAAGATAGGTTTCAGTACTAATATTAGGTCAGTTAGTAAGTTAATTAGTTAGCAGTTAGTCATTACTGGATGCTAGCTTGTTAGTTAGTGTTATCAATAGGTTATCAGTTAACGGGTATATATGTTAGAGTCAGTTAGCATAGCAACCTATATATAAGGTATAAGTTGTGTCATGAATGAGGGGAGGACTGCTAGTGCCAGGTTGTTTAGGTGTTGTTGTGTTTGGAAATAATACATGGAAGATACTTGCAGCACAACACTTGCTTAGCAGTTGCAAGAAATGTACACTGTCAAGTGTAGTACAGTAAGGTTGGGGGCTCGTGAAAAGCAGTATTAGGGGCAAGTATTTCGTGCCAAGGAGCAATTCATGTAGATAGGTGAACGGTCCAGGTGACTGATACACCATAACAAGATTAAAGGCAGGTAAAGGGCTTGACTGCAAGCAGTGTTGCAGTGACATAAAAATGCAGATAAGGAATAGTTAAAGGTTGGAAACTGAGAACTTTAGTATCAATCATGAGTGTAGTAGATAACAATTCGGAGTAACTGTGTTGGTTAGTTGGTAAGGGTAGTGTTAGAATCAGTACTCTTGTGCACCGGTTTAGGTTCACTGGTGAGTATCAGTGATGATTTTATTTCAGTCCTTATTAGGGTAGCTAATGTCAGTTTTGAGTATCAGTTAGTTGTGTATTGGTACATACTAGTATTTATTAGTCTTAGTTAGTAGTGTATTAGCTTAGCTAAGTAACTATTAGTATTAATATTGGGGTAAGTGTTTTAGAGTATCTTGATACCACATAGTGAAATACTGATATCATGATATCAGTTGTTGCAAGGTGTTGGGTTTATTAATTAGGGTATCAAGTATATGCTAAGTTTATATATTGGGATATATTATACCAAGTATAAGGTATTACCTGATATTGGCTAATTTAGCTTGTATACCTAGTTGACTAGTGTGACCTAGTATCGACCTAGAAAGCATATTTTAGTGCATATTTTAGTTCATTTATACACTCCTTTACACCCTTTGACATGATATTCATATTTAGGTGTGTGCGACACCAGCTCGGACACCGAGTGACATTATTGGCTCTGGACAGAGGCGAGTATATCTCCAGTGGTTTTCTTATTTGATCGTCTCTATGATATTTGTTTTTAGTATTACTTTATTTGATTCCTGACACGATGGTATATATAGATTGGTACACCTTGGATTCTGTCATGAGATATTCTCATTCGTGATCACCTACTTCATGATTATATGACGACTAGACCGTGATCGGTATGCAAGACATTACAGCTCATGCATAGTAATACTGTGTCAGAACGTGTCATGATTTGGATCTGTGTACTAGTCGGGGGATGGGGGAAATATTAATGGATATGTGATTATACCTTTCAAACCGTGATATATTTATGTGATCGCCCGTGATAGCTTGTGGACCATGCAACACACGTGTGGTTATTCTATCTCCTCTTTATGATTATAGACCGTGCTAGGCCCAAACCGATCACATATCTTGCTAATGTTTCAAGGCACAAGTTTAGTGTTACATTTTATTATTTTAGTTCATTACTTGATGATTTTTTGCTCAATTTCTCTTAGCGTATTTCCATGATTCCCATTATATCACTTTGTCGTGCTTCGTTACATTATAAATATCTTCTATTATTAATTATTTTTACTATTGTTGTTTCATAGTTTTTGTCGATTAATGCAATTTTTATTGGGTTGTATTCGTTTTATCCTCATTGGATATATTTTTTAGATGATTCATTAGAGAACTGGTGTCCTACGCACTATGGACCGCAGGAGGATGAGCCAGTTGAGCCCGTAGAACCACTTGTTGTAATAACAACAATTGTGGATGCTTAAACTTTCTATGAGTTGTATTTGACTAGTAGACTTCCATAGCATGTATTTTGATTCTGATACTTATGTTGAGTTTAGACTTGTTTTGGCTCTTGTATTATTTTTTCTCATTTTCCATTATCGTGACATTTTTTCTCCAGTTAATTTTTTGTGATTGAGTATTGATTATATTTATCATGTCATTGTATTATTCCTCCGTTGGGAGTTGAGATGGCATGAAAGGTACCTTATATCTGTAGAAACATGAAAAATATGCTGGGGAATCATACGCGTAAAATCCTCAATATGCAAGAAGTTCGCGTAAAACAGAGCTCCAGCACTGGGTGGCGTGAAACATAACTTCAGAGCCATTGGCGTACAGCAGAGCTTCAATGCTAGTTCAGCGTAAAACATAGCTCCGGAACAACCCGCGTAATGCAGTATTTCCAGACTGCTTTGGCGTAAAAAGGTTGCTACATCGCCATTTCAACGTAAAACCTATCTGCTTTTAATGCAGTGGGAAGTTGTACGAGGATCTCTTCGTATTCCTCGAATGAACCTGTCAGTTGAAGCAGTGAACCTGACTCCTGACAAAGAGGACTATACGACGATCGAGAGGACGGCTGTAATGATGATTCTATACAGAGCCCCAGACTGTCGTTTAGTGACATAATCCTTGATATAAGATGTCGTTTAAGCATTCAAGAAATACGCTGCCTATTTTACACAGGCAGATATGAGCTTTACGCTCAGGATAAGACGAAACCAACGGCCACGTCAAAAGTTGTTCTTCGTACAGAACTCGAGGCACGTCTCTGTAATTAATGCATGAGATGGGGGCAGATCTCTGTATTTAATGCACAAAATTTGGTTCTACTTTTAAAGACTGGGTGAGCTATAATTAGGGCTAATACGTCCATATCACCATCCCCGCATATTACGCCAAACAGGCTATTTTCAGCTATAGGAGCACGTCATACGCTATCTCCTTGAAATACGCCGACCTGGCTATTTTTCAAACTATAGGAGTACGTTGTATGCTATCTTCTTGAAATACGCCAGCTCAGAATATATTTGCAAAGGTGCGCGATAATGCTATCTGTCCCAGAATACGCTCAAAACCTCAGTCAAAGAAGGATAACTGGCTATCTTTACGCTGGTTGCCTATTCAAAGCATCAAGCTTTACACAGAACTTGGCTTTTATGCCAATATGACAACTAGTTTGGCTTCTACGCCAACATGACAGCTATTTGGCTTCTATGCCAATATGACAGCTACTTGGCTTTTACGCCATCAGAACAGCTATTTGGCTTCTACGCCAACATGACAGCTATTTGGCTTCTACGCCAACTTGACAACTACTTGACTTCTACGCCAACTTGAAAACTACTCGGCTTCCACGCCTACTTGGCTTTTATGCCAACAGAACATCTACTTGGCTTTTACGCCATCAGAACAGCTACTTGGCTTCTACGCCATCAGAACAGCTATTTGGCTTTTACGCCAACAAGGCAGTTATTTGGCTTTTATGCCAACCATCTCTACGCGAGGGGCAGTTATCTACGTGGCTTACATGTCGTGATCTTCGATGAGCGATTATACGCATTATCTCATAGTGGACACGCGTCATACGCCAATTCAAAAGATCATTCATACGTGGGTAGCAGTTATTATAACCGCCGCGTAAAAGGTGCAGCTCTCTCCGCTGTTCGGTTTCTATGCCGACTGTAGCTGAACTCTATAAATAGAGACCCCCGGTCACGGAGGTCAAAGGTCGGATCCAAGTGGAACTCAGAGGGTCGAGGGGTCGAGGGGTCAAGGAAAGAGAGTATATCCAGAGAGTGTTGATTGACTACTTTGGTAACGAGAGTTCAATCCCTGCTGCAGTCTTTGAAGCTTCTTTTTTGTCTTCTACAATACTTCTCCGTCATCATGTGGTCCAAGGGACAAAGTGATCGACCGCAGATCAGACTCCTATAGCAATATTTCTCCATAATCAAATTTTTGTACTTAACATCCTTGTATAGGATTAATTGTACTTCTTTTTCTTGTTTGTAAACCAAAAAAAGGGTTTCGTATAAACCTAGTTTCAATTTCTTTCGTTTATTATCAAACACAAGATGGCGACTCTGCTGGGGATCTACTTTCTCATCTGACGAGAAAACCATTGCTCAACACGATAATGTATCCGTAGGATCAACGAAGAAGACCTTGGTCATCCAATTTGACCAATCAGCTTACGAAAACATGCTTCAAGCTGGGGGTAGCTCTCATTCCCTCTCTGTCCAAGACAACAGGAAATTACATAAAGTATGGATGCCCCGGACATCCTCTACCATTCCTGCGGACTCTCTCTCTCCGACTAACAAGGTTATCGCATCGCAACCTGTGCGCCCCGCGCGTAAAACTTTATCTTCCGTCTGTGACGTGGCAGACAAAGCTTCTGGCAATACCTCAGTGCCAATCCAGAAGTTTACTTCGAGCCCTGTGCGTAAAACTCTGTCTCCCGTCTGTGACGTGGCAGACAAAGCTTCTGGCAATGCCTCACTGCTAGTCCAGAAGTCTACTCCGCGCCCTGCGTGTAAAACTCTGTCTTCCGTCTGTGATATGGCAGACAAAGCTTCTGGCAATGCTTTAGTGCCAATCCAGAAGTCTACTCCGCGCTCTGCGTGTAAAGCTTTGTCTCCTGTCTGTGACGTGGCAGACAAAATTTCTGATAATGCCTCAGTGTTTACTCAGAGATTCCAAAAGTGCCCCGCACGTAAAAATGTATCTTCCCTCTATGATCCTTGCAATCACCACAAGGGAAAAGAAGTGGCAGATTTCCCGACCTCTCGGCTTTTACGCCATCAAGAGAAGAATCTGCCCGCTCTTCAGATTACGCGAAATGCTGATGGCCGATTGAGAACTTCCTCAGTTTTATGCCAACCAGTGCAAAGTTTCAGATTACACCAGGACAAGCCCCTCGGTGTAAAGAAGGCCCAGTTTGTGGATAGATACACCCCTCATGGATCATGTGCTACTCACATGGCTGAACTGCTCTACTCATATGGCAGAGAAAGTGTTCTAGTTCCTAATCTTCACAGGTCCTATGATAAACGCAAAGACAGGGGTCAGAACCAGGATTCAGTTCCCCTAACTACCAAGCATGGGGAGATCATGTGGGCAGTAGCGTCAACTCCTAACATTGTCATGACATATGGGCCAAATAAAGATTCTATCTTTATTGTTCCACCAACTCGCAATGATCAGCATCGAATAATCTTCGGTCGAATACGAAATAGACCGATTGTACAAGAAGAATCTCGCTAGTCTGATGTTGGGAAAATACAAATCCACAGATATAGCCCTCAGGCTTTAAAGATTATACAAAGCATGGGTTATGATTTGAAGTTGAAACAAGGCCTCAACTATGGAAAAGGAAGACGAACACCGTTGCATGGTAATCTTTACTGTCAACAAACTCGTTTTGGGTTAGGGTATACTGTATCTCATGCAAATTCCAAACCTCCAGAGTCTAATCCTGTACAACCAGAGGCAAGACCTTCTAAATCAACTTATGTGGACAAATGCCACGATATGTCTGGGGATAGTCTACCTCGACAAAATAGAGCAGTATCCAAAGCTGGGGTAGAAGACCTTCTGAGTCCAAAGATGATGCAATTATAACCATCTTCCCTGAAGACGGTATGACTCAGGTATCGGGAGCCCGAAAGCCAAAAGGGATTTTCTCCTTCAATGATGATGACATCATTGAAATCTTTAATATATTGATGAAGGAAAACAAGCTTCGGCTACCCAACATCAAATACCCTGAAAAGGCTGGCAAAGTCGATGACCCAGATTATTGTCGCTTTCATCGGTATATTTATTATCCCACGAAGGCATGCTATGTGCTAAAAAGGAAAATTCAGGAGATGATTGACGCCAAAGTCATCACTTTGTATTTATAAACGAAGGGATAATCACTGCAAATTGATTTCACTCTAACGTGACAATTTGCTCCCTCAAGAAAGTATCGGATGATGAGTCCTTAAAGTTCCCCCAGCTGAGTTTGCCATGTCCAAGTGACCTCTGAGCAAACCTTCCGGGTTGTTGCTATCGATTAGTTCATGTCTATATTACCTCTGAACTACGTCTCTTCACTTTCTCAGGCAGAGTAAATCCATCACCACAAAAAATGGTCAAATCCATGTTACCCCTGCCCTGTTTTCTTTACCCCCACTATATCTTACCACGTCCACATTACCTCTGAGTAAGATATTTTCAGAACTTTTTTATGTCCACATTACCTCTGAATGAAGTTCTTCTCTTCGACTTCCTACTATCACGTTCGTATAACCCCTGATAGTGCTAGTCGTTTCAACTTATTATCTGTACTTAAAGTACGCCATGGATAATAAGTCCACAACCCAAATGAACAAATCAATTCTTGGTTCTTCATCCCCAACAAATGCCTATGTGCAACATTTTTCTCCTTCAAATTCTTGTAAAAGGCCATCATCTGTATCCAAGAGTCTCGGATACGCAATGGATGGTGGAGCTTCAAAATCCCCCAACAGGAGCAATCCTCAGGTCTACTTGCACACTCCCGCAATGACTATTCAAATCAGTCTCATTAGACGCTAGCCATGTTCATATTACCTCTGAGCTATCATCCCATCAATTTCCCCAGCAGAATAATCCTGGGTCTATCTTCATGTTTGGATAGACCACACTCAATGAATCACTCCTCAAATGAGTTTTTCGGACATTAGTTCATGTTCATATTACCTCTGAACTGCTGTCATAATATTTCTTTCGAGCTAAGTTTGTCATGTTCATATTACCTCTGAACAAACCTGCCGAGTTTTGGCTATCGATTATCATGTCCATATTACCTCTGATATCGGTTGTCATCTCAACTTAGCACCCGTACTTAACACTAAGTACGCCAATGGTGTTAAGTCCACAAAAACTGCCACGTCCATATTATCTCTGGCAGGGCTTGTTTCAAACTTATTACTTGTACTCTCGTGCACAAGAAGTAATGGGTCCACAAAAATACCCTAGCGGGATGCCTTATACTAGCCACAAAACCTATCATATTTATATTACCTCTGATAGGGTTTGTTTCGAACTTATTATTTGTACTTAACGTGCACAACAAATAATAGGTCCACCAAAGATCCTCCAGTGGAATGTCCTCAACAAATACGATATTGTACTACGATATCCGAAGCTCATATAAACAATCATAAAGAACAGGAGGGCCCTTATATGATTGAAACAACATTCTCAAATGGCGCTTACAGATTGGCCAAGTCTAATGAATTTTTTTTGATAATGGCTATTATCAACTGCAAATTCCTGAAGAAGTACTATACTTGATCTACTTTGCTTAGCGGAGTATGATGAAAATCTTATTCTGACGATACCATGCACAAAGGTTAGCTGGATCATATTCTATCATATTCGTATAACCTCTTAATGGATATGCTTAACTAATTTGTAAACCTATCATGTTCATGTTACCTCTGATAGTGTTTAGTATACAAATTTAGTTGGATTATATTCTATCTGGATCATATTACTTCTGAATAGATTTACATTCAGCAAAATCTTAACGAAAGTATGTCATGTTAATAATACCTCTGATATCACTTTCATCTTAGCCTATCATATTCTAAAGTGATGGGTCCACAAAGTCAGAAAATGTATTTTTATTATCTTTGAGAAATTACAGGAGAAGCAAAAAGTACATCATTGGGGAGGAGCAGTCAAATCACAAATCTGCTTCGCCAAGGCGGCCATCCTCTCATTCCTGGAGTTCAAGACATTAGCACGAGCCCGCTCCAACCTTGCCTCCTCATTGTTCAAGGAGGACAGTTCGGACCGAGCATGAACAAAACCGGCACAAATGACTCCTGCACGTGCCAAGTTCCATTGAGCTGTATCTAGTAAGCCATTCACCACATCTAGAGATGCCGATGACAGAAAAGCCCACACCTTTGCCTGTGTCACCCCCACTTTTTGGATTAGGGGTATTTTCGTCTTTTCGTAATTAATGAGTAAATGACTGCATGATAATTGATTATTCTTAATTGTTGTGATTTTATTTTGTTGCTCCTTACCGTCGTATGAATTTTAGAACACCACTTGCATTCACTTTTATTAAATTGATGCATAAGTCAAACTTGTACAACCTTTCATTGTTTAGACACTTTGGTACAAGAGTGCATTAAGGTATCCATCCCGTTGGACGATACGTAAATAAACCCAAATTGTCCTGTAGGTGTAAATTCCATAAATTCTTGGAAGTGTGTAATATAATATCAATTTCCCTGAACCATGGCCTTAGACCATCGAACCAATGCATTCTAGCAATTTCTTTATTATTTGAAATTCCAACCATTGTAATACCCATGAGAAAGCCCAATCCCAAGAAGGCCTTGACCAGACCTAATTCTAGGTCAACCCAAAGTCTACTATGATTACATATATATATATATATAGTATTGCTTCCCTTTTTCCTTCTCAACCAAAACCTATTACACCAGCCGACAATCTCAACCCCCCCCGACTTTACTATTCACCGCCGAGCCCCGACTACACGGAGCCGCGTCGAACTAGCCATGCTGAACCGAGCCCCGACTACACAGAGCCGTGTCGAACTCGCCACGCTGAACCGAGCCCCGACTGCACGGAGCACGCTGCCCCGCCTGGAACGCTGAACCGAGCCCGACTGCGTTCGCCTGGACCCGCTCGATGACCCGACTGCGTTCGCCGGAGCCGCTCAGACCCGCTCCGCTGCTGTCGACGCCGAGTACCCCCGCCGCTCGTTAACACCACTTCAGTCAACCCCACGTCAAACTGAACGTATTTACGACGAATCCCGACCGTGCATCGCCTGACCTAGTTCTACCTCGACCGGCCACCCCCCTGTTCGTTGACATCATCGTCCTCGTCATCGTCATCGTGCCGCGTGCAGGTTCGCTCCTGTCCACGTTCCTGTCATTTCCTGTGATAATATATATAACTATAAGGACGTATGTATATACATATTTGCATACGTATTGGTATATTGGTATATATATAATATGTTCTCAGCTAATATCTATATACATATATATAAGTAGTGTATAGGTATCCCCTAGTATATAAATACGTGTATTATAATCATAATTAATGAATATTAATGTATATGCCTATGAACCGTATAATGCTCAATTAGTTTAATACATATATACATATCTATTATAAGTGTAATTAATTAGTATGATGAGAGATTAGTTCATATTAAGTCCTATGTATCATATGTCCGAGATGTCTTGATTGTGACCACGGATACCCCGTAGTTACATCTACCTGTGACCATGTAGCATGATAGTAGACTGCCCTATGTACACTGACGTACTGGCAGGACCGTACCATTGACTGTCTGTTATGCACAGCAACTACAGACGTGACCCCTAGTATAGTCCTTGATCATTATGTTGATTATGAGCTAGAGTATTATCTGATGAAGTATTTTATTATATGCTATGTCTATCGGATTGTTGGATCATTCAGACGAGCAGCTAAGGACCACGGGCGAGTACATTCTCTGACAGTTTCCATTATGTTGATTATCTCTATAATTCTTGTTGTATAGCGTACATGACTCTGACACTGTTGTTTACACGGGTTAGCATCATTGAAACCTGTCACGAGGAGTCGTGATTGGAATCCATCGTGCTAGCTGGGGAAACAGGGAAGTATTAGTAGTTTATGTGATCATACCCAACTTACATGCAGTATTAGCTCACCCACATTTCACGTCGATGCAGCCTTACCCTTACATACCTAATCGCTGTTACATCTGGTTAGCCTGACCTGTTGGGGATGACCGCTAATCAATATAATGAGTCATATAGTCCCAAGCCAATCACATGATATACTGATGTTTCACACACTTAGTTAGATATTCTTGACATGTATCTTTAGTACATTGATCTAGCATCTCTACATGTTCTAGTTATTGTTCATGTATACACTTACATACCAGTTTATTGTTCTTGCGTGTACTTGTAGTTCTATTCATTGTTAGATCCATATTGATGATGATGTTCCAGTATTTCTTATTCCAGTATCTTATTACCAGTTGTTCATATCTGTCTTGTATTTCTTTACACTGTATTTTAGTTTTTGTCAATATATGTGGAACTGCTGTTAGAGGTATATTTTCGTTCCAACCCTGACTGGATATTCTTTCCAAAGAATCTTGAGGATTTTTGTACCACGTACTACGGACCAGGTATAGATGCAGACTATGTACCAGAGATCCTAGAGGAGACCATGCTTCTAGATGAGGCATTGCCTACAGCTATCTAGATAGTATTTATTTATGCTTGAGACTTATGGAGGTTATTTCAGTTTATGTTTAGACTTATGTTAAGTTTAATTGGGGACTTGTGTTGGACAGCTAGACTGTGAGTTATCTTTATGTTTGAGATATGGTGTTTAACTATGTCATTTCCTTTTATCTTTTATCGTGCCTTATAGTTGTTGTGATTGAGTTACATTGGGAGATTATTGTGAGATGTATATTGACCTCCTTATGGAGATGGATATCATTGACAGGTGTTTAGCTATATAGTATTACTGTGACCTAGATAACGTTCTACCGCCGATGTTGCGGCGTAGGCTGGACGTACCCACGCTCTCGTGCCCCTATACCGGGTGCGGGTCGTGACACATTTTTAGTGGTGGCCCATGCAGGTCCAGTTTCGCAAGTTATGCGATATCGTGGTAGTGCGACAACTCAGTTGTACTGCTGCGAGCCTGTGCTAGGATATAGGAAATAGGATCTAGGATGAGACTATGCTCAATTACACTAGGAAATTCTGAACTTCTTATTGCCATTCTAATGGATTGCTTCCTTTAACACTGTAGTGTCCTTCCTTGATAATATCACATCTATCACCTTAATTGATTCTTTGATCTGTATTCAGGATGTCGCCGAATACTAGATCCATGAGAATGGGAGCAGCCAATTCAGAGAGGACTGCCACCTCTCAACCTGACGAACAGATACCTGGAGATCCTCCTATATCTCCTGTTCGTGTGGGAGTGTCTGCAACTAATGGGATTCCTCCTTCACCTATACAGAGGATTGCCCCAGCTATGACAGACAACCTTCCACCACCACCGATACCGATTTCTGGAGGAGTGCCCACTGACGGGGCACAGATGTTCGCATTGATGCAGGGCATGCTAGAGGCCCAGAGAGTAACAGCAGAGGCTCAGCATGTTCAAGCTGAGGCTCAGAGAGTGCAAGCAGAAGCACACCAGGCGTAGACCGAACTGATGAGAGAGAGCATGGAGAATGCTCATCAGGTGACTCTCTAGGCTGTGGAGAGAGTAGTACGACAACCGCAATATCAAGGTCAACAACAACAGAGGCCCGGTACCATAGTGGACTTTAAGAGGATGATGCCTCGAGAGTTCAAAGGCACAGAAGGAATACTATATGCTGACGAATGGTTAGAAGACATAGAGAGGAATCTGCACCTATCACAGATTCCAGAGATTCTTCAGATAGAGGCCGCTGCCAGTCAGATGTTTGATATCGCACTGATGTGGTATCGTACAGAGCCGAGACTCGCCGCTGAAGGACTTACTTGGGAGGACTTTAAAGAACTCTTCAGAGAGAAATTCTTTCCTGACGTAGCCTTAGGAGCATTAGAAAGTCAGTTCCATGACTTAGTCCAAGGAGGCATGTCAGTCGACGAATATGCTGCAGAGTTTTGTCGATTGAGTCGATTTACGCCATCGATGGTTCGAGACCCAAGAGACAGAGCTCAAAAATTCAGGAAGGGATTAAATAGGGAGATCAAGTCTTATACTTCGGGATAACGTACTGCTACATTTGAGGGTATTCTGATGGATGCCCAGATTGCCGAAGAAGACTTGGACCTCAGGCCCAAGAGAGAACGCGATACATCTGGAGCAACAGGAGGTAACACAGGACCAGCCAAGCGCCCACACTTTCAACAATAACATAGGCCGTACCAGCAACAACACCAGCAACAACACCAGCAACAGGCACCAGTTCGAGGATATGCTCAACAACAGCAACCACAAAGACATAATCAACTCGTTGCCCCATGTTCGTATTGCGGAAAGATGGGACATACAAGAGACATCTGCAGAAAAAGGTTGGGACCTTGCTTATCGTGTGGATCAGCAGCACATCAGCTGAGGGACTGCCCAACTATTCAGACTCGCCAAGGAGGAGGAGCAGCTCAGAGAGGACCAGCCAGAGCACCTATTGTACCAGAAGGCCAGCAGAGAGGACCTCCACTTCCATCACAGCAGGAGAGGTTTGCTCAGCAGCAGCAGCAATAGAGAGGAGCACCACAAGGACGAGCTTACGCCATGACCACTGAGGAGGCCGAGCCAGCTAGAGACGTGATTTCAGGTTCAGTTTTACTCAATTCTATTCCAGTACTTGTATTATTTGATTCTGGCACTTCCCATAGTTTCGTATCTGTATCTTATGCCCTTAAGCATCATTTAGAAACGTAACCATTAGATAGGATTTGCAAGATCACGACAGGAGGAGGCATTATCCTAGTCCGTGATTGTTGCAAGGATCGGAGAGTGTCATTAGAAGGCCGAGAGTTGAGCATGAGTTTACTCGTTATGCCACTTCCGGAATACGATATTGTACTCAGAATGGACTGGTTAAGTAAACACTATGCTTCTATAGATTTTCACAGAGGTAGAGTAGTATTTCGACCACCAGGAGAGCCAGAGTTTGAGATTTCCAGAGGAGCAGAGGAGCGGAGCAGAGGCACTTTTTGCGGAGCCAGGGTGGAAGAAAAAGAGATACCGCATCCACTTATAGCGGAGTTCCTGGATGTATTTCCAGAGGAGTTGCCAGGTTTGCCACTAGACAGAGATGTTGAGTTCTCTATAGACTTGATACCAGGAGCAGAGCCTATTTCACAACATGTCTATAGAGTTAACAACAACGAATTCGTAGAACTAAACAAATAAGTTGAGGAGCTGCAAGACAAAGGTTTTATTAGATCCAGTTCATCGCCATGGGGAGCACCGGTATTATTTGTACCAAAGAAGGATGGCACGGTACGTATGTGTATCGACTATAGAGCTTTGAATAACCTCACTATCAAAAATAAATACCCGCTGCCGAGGATAGATGATCTTTTCGATCAATTGAGCGGAACGAAGGTATTTTCAAAAATAGACTTGAGGTCAGGCTATCACCAGGTGAAAGTGAAGAAAGAAGACATACCGAAGATCGCCTTTCGAACCAGATATGGCCAGTTTGAATTTACAGTAATGCCGTTTGGTTTAACCAATGCACCAGCAGTATTTATGAACTTGATGAACAAGGTGTTCCACCAGTACCTTGACAAGTTCGTAGTGGTGTTTATTGATGACATTCTAGTATATTCAAAAACCCCAGAAGAGCATGAAGAGCACTTGAGAATAGTCTTAGAAACTCTCAGGAGAGAGAAATTATACGGGAAGCTTTCAAAGTGTGAGTTCTTTCTTGAAAAGGTTAAATTTCTTGGACATATGGTAACGGGTGACGGAATTTCAGTTAACCCAAAGAAGATAGAGGCAGTGAAGTCATGGGCTACCCCCGGTACGGTAGCTGAAATCAGGAGCTTTCTCGGACTAGCAGGATACTACAGAAGATTTGTACAAGACTTCTCCAAGGTTGCAGAGCTAATGACTAGGTTGACCAAGAAGGATATGGAATTTGTCTGGACAGAAGAATGCCAAGCCGCATTCGATGAGCTGAAAAGGAGATTGACGACAACACCAGTTTTGACGTTGCCATCAGGGACAGGTGGATTCACTATCTACAGTGATGCTTCAGAAAAAAGGTTGGGATGCGTTCTTCAACAACACGGGAAAATAATTGCCTATGCTTCAAGACAATTACGTCCTCATGAAAAGAACTACCCCACTCACGATCTGGAGTTAGCGACAGTTATCTTTGCCCTAAAGCTGTGAAAGCACTATCTGTACGGAGAGCGTGTAGAGATCTTCACAGACCACAAGAGCTTAAAGTACGTATTCACACAGAAGGAGCTGAATATAAGACAGAGGAGGTGGTTAGAATTGATGAAAGACTTTGATATCTCATTACAGTATCATCCAGGGAAAGCCAACGTAGTCGCGGATGCCTTGAGCAGGTACCCAATGGCTATGTGCTTGACTTTGGATAGACACTTATTAGCTGATCTTGAGAGCTTAGAAATTAAGGTATTAGTTCCAGGAGCTGAGATTCAGATGTGGGGACTGCAGATTCAATCAGAGCTGATAGACAGAATTAGAGCTGCACAGTATGATGATGAGACTCTAAGGAATATTAGGGCACAAGTTCAGACAGGATTGATAGATGATTTTACTATTACGGATGATGGATCCTTACGACATGGCATGAGGATGTGTGTGCCAAGTGGAGAGCTGCGCGAAGAAGTTTTACAGGAGGCACACCACTCTCAGTACTCGATGCATCCCAGAGCCAACAAGATGTATCGAGATTTGAGGAAGCATGTATGGTGGTATGGTATGAAGCAAGAAGTAGCACGCTTCGTATCCCGATATTTAGTGTGCCAACAGGTGAAAGCAGATCGACAGAGGCCAGAAGGATTGCTTCAACCTTTACCCATTCCAGAATGGAAGTGGAAGCACGTGACTATGGACTTCGTTTTGGGACTTTCTCGTTCTCCAGGAGGAAAGGACGCAATTTGGGTCATCGTGGATAGGTTGACCAAATCAGCCCACTTCTTACCTTTTAAAGTAGGTACTTCGACGGAGAAGCTAGCAGAGATGTACGTACAGCAGATTGTCAGGTTACATGGAGTTCCTGTGAGTATTGTCTCAGATCGGGATAGTCGTTTCACTTCCCATTTCTGGAGGAGTCTGCAGTCTAGCTTGGGCACTCAGCTCAAGTTCAGTACCGCATATCACCCTCAGACAGACGGGAAGTCTGAAAGGACTATTCAGACTCTTGAAGATATGTTACGCACTTGCGTATTGGATCTCGGAGGTTCTTGGGAGATCATCTATACTTGGTAGAGTTTGCTTACAATAACAGCTACCAGGCCAGCATTGAGATGTCACCATTTGAGGCTTTATACGGACAGAGGTGTCGTACCCCTTTATCTTGGGATGATGTTGGAGAAAGAGCCTTGCTAGGACCAGAAATGCTCGTGGATGCAGCAGAAAAGGTAAAACTTATCAGAGACAGACTGCGAGTGGCGTAGGACAGACAGCGGCATTGGGCAGATAGCCACCGTAGACCCCTAGAGTTTCAGGTATTGTTTTGATTTATTTTGTTTGGTTTGTGATTGCCTTGTTTAGGTTGCGTGTTAAAATTGTTGTTCTAGGTTGGCGATTTGGTGTTCCTACGGATTTCTCCAGCACGGGGCATGATTCATTTCGGTAGAGAAGGAAAGCTTAGTCCACGATACATCGGGCCCTTCAGTGTTCTTGCAAGGGTCGGTGCAGTGGCCTATAAACTAGACTTGCCGCCTGCTCTAGATGGAGTGCATAACGTGTTCCAAGTGTCGCAGCTGAGATGGTACGTGGCAGATCCTAGTCACATATTAGATCACTCGGAGATCGAAGTTGGACCGACACTCAGCTATCCTGAACAACCGGTGGAGATCTTGGATCGTAGAGAGAAGATATTACGGAACCAGACTATTCCCTTGGTCCGTGTTGCATGGAGAAATCACTCTCCAGGAGAATCAATTTGGGAGAGAGAGGACGAAATGCGCGAGCGGTATCCATATCTCTTCGAGACTTGAGGTATAATTCATTAATTGATTGCTTGTTCTTGTGATAGTTATTTTAAAATTTCGAGGACGAAATTCTTTAAGAAGGGTAGACTTGTCACCCCCACTTTTTGGATTAGGGGTATTTTTGTCTTTTCGTAATTAATGAGTAAATGATTGCATGATAATTGATTATTCTCAATTGTTGTGATTTTATTTTGTTGCACCTTACCGTCGTCTGTATTTTAGAACACCACTTGCATTCACTTTTATTAAATTGATGCATAAGTCAAACTTGTACAACCTTTCATTATTTAGACACTTTGGTATAAGAGTGCATTGAGGTATCCATCCCGTTGGACGATACGTAAATAAACCCAAATTCTCCTTTAGGTGTAAATTCCATAAATTCTTGGAAGTGTGTAATATAACATCAATTTCCCTGAACCATGGCCTCAGACCATCAAACCAATGCATTCTAGCAATTTCTTTATTATTTAAAATTCTAACCATTGTAATACCAATGAGAAAGCCCAATCCCAAGAAGGCCTTGACCAGACCTAATTCTAGGTCAACCCAAAGTCTACTATGATTACATATATATATAGTATTGCTTTCCTTTTTCCTTCTCAACCAAAACCTAATACACCAGCCGACAATCTCAACCCCCCCGACTTTACTATTCACCGTCGAGCCCTGACTATACGGAGTCGCGTCGAACTCGCCACGCTGAACCGAGCCCCGACTACACGGAGCCGCGTCGAACTCGCCACGCTGAACCGAGCCCCGACTGCATGGAGCACGCTGCCCCACCTGGAACGCTGAACCGAGCCTGGCTGCGTTCGCTTGGACCCGCTGGATGACCCGACTGCATTCGCCAGAGCCGCTCAGACCCGCTCGACGACCCGCTGCTGTCGACGCCGAGTACCCCCGTCGCTCGTCAACACCACTTCAGTCGACCCCGCGCCGGACTAAACGTATTCACGACGAATCTTGACCGTGCACCGCCTGACCTCGTTCCACCTCGACCGGCCACCCCCATGTTCGTTGACATCATCGTCCTCGTCATCGTGCCACGTGCAGGTTCACTCCTGTCCACGTTTTCGTTATTTCCTGTGATAATATATATAACTATAAGGACGTATATATATACATATTTGCATACGTATTGGTATATTGGTATATATATAATATATTCTCAGCTAATATCTATATACATACGTATAAGTAGTGTATAGGTATCCCCTAATATATAAATACGTGTATTATAATCATAATTAATGAATATTAATGTATATGCCTATGAACCGTATAATGCTCAATTAGTTTAATACATATATACATATCTATTATAAGTGTAATTAATTAGTATGATAAGAGATTAGTTTATATTAAGTCCTATGTATCATATGTCCGAGATGTCTTGATTGTGACCACGGATACCCCATAGTTAAATCTACCTGTGACCATATAGCATGATAGTAGACTGCCCTAAGTACACTGACGTACTGACAGGACCGTACCATTGACTGTCTGTTATGCACAGCAACTACAGACGTGACCCCTAGTATAGTCCTTGATCATTATGTTGATTGTGAGCTAGAGTATTGTCTGATGAAGTATTGTATTATATGCTTTGTCTATAGGACTGTTGGATCATTCAGACGACACCTTGGAACCCAGACAGTGGTATTGCCAGCTAAGGACCACAGGCGAGTACATTCTCTGACAGTTTTCATTATGTTGATTATCTCTATAATTCTTGTTGTATAGCGTACATGACTCTGACACTATTGTTTACACGAGTTAGCATCATTGAGACCTGTCACGAGGAGTCGTGATTGGAATCCATCATGCTAGCTGGGGAAACGGGGATGTATTAGTAGTTTATGTGATCATACCCAACTTACATGCAGCATTAGCTCACCCACATTTTACGTTGGTGCAGCCTTACCCTTACATGCCTTATCGCTGTTACATCTGGTTAGCTTGACCTGTTGGGGATGACCGCTAATCAATGTAATGAGTCATATAGTCCCAAGCCGATCATATGATATACTGATGTTTCACACACTTAGTTAGATATTCTTGACATGTATCTTTAGTATATTGATCTAGCATCTCTACATGTTCTAGTTATTGTTCTTGTACACACTTACATACTAGTTTATTGTTCTTGTGTGTACTTATAGTTCTATTCATTGTTAGATGCATATTGATGATGATGTTCCAGTATTTCTTATTCCAGTATCTTATTGCCAGTTGTTCATATCTGTCTTGTATTTCTTTGCACTGTATTATAGTTTTTGACAATATATGTGGAACTTCTGTTAGAGGTATATTTTTGTTCCAATCCTGACTGGATATTCTTTCCAGAGAATCTTGAGAATTTCTGTACCATGCACTACGGACCAGGTATAAATGCAGACTATGTACCAGAGATCCTAGAGGAGACCATGCTTCTAGATGAGGCATTACCTACAGCTATCTAGATAGTATTTATTTATGCTTGAGACTTATGGAGGTTATTTCAGTTTATTTTTAGACTTATGTTAAGTTTAATTGGAAACTTGTGTTGGACAGCTAGACTGTGAGTTATCTTTATGTTTGAGATATGGTGTTTAACTATGTCATTTCCTTTTATCTTTTATCGTGCCTTATAGTTGTTGTGATTGAGTTACATTGGGAGATTATTGTGAGATGTATATTGACCTCCTTATGGAGATGGATATCATTGACAGGTGTTTAGCTATATAGTATTATTGTGACCTAGACAGCGTTCTACCGTCGATGCTGCGGTGTAGGCTGGACGTACCCACGCTCTCGTGCCCCTATACCGGGTGCGGGTCATGACAGCCCGAGCGAGTTTGGCTTCCTGTTTGCGGACCCTCGCTTCATTTTCCTCATGTTCGGTCTTGCACTTTGTTTGATGGGGAATAACCTCCTCCAAGACGGTCTTTCCTTCATCTATCTCCTGCTGGTGTGCCTGGATGGATTTATTTAAGCATTCCATCTGTTCAGCAGGCTGCGCAGTCAGGGATTCATATTCAACCTGAATCAGGTCGTCGATGCTGCCTCGGGATAATTACAAATATTCATTAATGGGTTGCTATAAACTATTAACTATTTGCTCTAGTGCATTAGCTCTTTCAGCGTCACTGAAGTTTCTAATTTGCGCTATAGTAAGATTGGAGGAAATCTTCAGAGCCTCGAAGCCTAGATTCTTCTCCAGCACTATCGATATCAGCTTTTTCAAAGTAATATAGAAAATGCTAGTATACTGCTCAACTAGCATGGCAAAATTCGAATGGACGCTGGGAGTGGCTGTGATATCGGTAAATCTCCCTCCAGGAATGACTGCAGAGGATGTTGCCACAGTCGTCGCTTCAACAGATGGCGTGACAAAAGAAAAGGCACCAACAACAGTCGAAGTTGCTGGCATGCTCGACAAAGGAGGCACAGTCGAGACAATCTGCTCATCCTTCTCCGATATTATTTGGACTGGTACTGGCGGAACAACATCCGAGAATGTTGCGGAGGAAAGATCAGCAGCATCAAAGCTTGCTCCCTCAATGTCGGACACCGCCACTTCATATGTTGGGTCCGTATCAAAGTCAAAGGATGCATCAATTCCGCCCTTCCCGTAGATGTCTTCACCTGCAAAGAAGATAAGAGAAAGTTAATACCAAACTAATTTTAATTTTCCTAAAAGAGGCATAAAGACAACATTTATCCATGGCCGATGGTATATATGTCGCGTCCGCAGCCAGTACAGCTAAATCATTTCTTAATGATGCTAAGCGAGCTGTCATACCTGGAGAAGAGGGTGCACCAACTGACGCTGGCGGGTAGTCTTCCCAGTCTTCACCAAGATCCACTCGAGACTCATCGGGTGGAATATCGCTGGAAATACCTACAGACGAAGTAGGGGTTACTTCCATTATTGGTCTGGATAAAGATATATGGAATCTTATTATGCTCGGCCTCAGAGGCGATCTCGTAGCACTACCAGAAGCAGTAGTAGCAGGGGTCTCGAGCAAAGAATCTCTGGTACTGTCAGCCTGAACTATGGAGGTTCCCTCTCTAATAGGCGAAGGACCTCTAATCAAAGAATCATCCCCAACAGGGGAAACGACAGGCTCGCTCCTAGGAACCCCCTGGTGGAAGCCCTTTTCGGACCTCCGGCAGTCTTCTTCTTGCGAGGGGAAGGCTCTTTCAGAGTCGAAGCCTTCCGTTTATGGGGGATAACGAGAGGCTCAGCTGGCAGAGTTATTATGCCTCTCGGTATTGTCGTCAAGAACTCGTCTGCCCCGGCGGTATCCTCATTCTCGTCCGAGAAAATAGACGGAACCTCCTCCCTTATACTGGACCTATGGGAGGGCATCCTAAAACTTCCATGCACATCAAAATCATGATGGAAGGCATTTATGGACGCATAGAACTGCGCATACGAGTGAAGGATGCACAACCCCATAGAAAGAGAAGTCACGGGCAAGGCAAAAGTTGTACCAGTACAGCCCATGATAAAGTACCGCCATTCCCTGGCTCCATCAATAAGTCCACCTTTGGACTTGAAGCTGGTAATGACATTCCCCACATGCAGTTGATCGTACCTAAACTGCCTGACAAACCGACTGGGCAAATAAGGCTCCAGGTAGCAGTGGTCATCACTTTTGTATAGCAAATGGGAAGGTCTAATACAGACCAACCAGTAGAAGGCTTCAGGAGAAAGAATGGTCCTCCCATGGCCCTCATCCTTAGTTTCTTCCCCTGTTGATTGATATGTACAGGAGGGACGATACAGAAGATCTTCCAGCTGTGGGCAACGTTTAACGCCCGCCGGCAATCTGTGACGGTCGCCACGTTCCAAGAGGAATTCTTGTAATTCAACAAGAAGTTATTTCCTGAACCGCTGGCAGGACCAGGAGACATCACCCTGGGGTTGTGAAGAATCAACCATCCCATCAGGTATAGGAAGGGTAATTTCACCCTGGGAAAGCTTTCACGCTGCATCTCATCAGCGAGCAGCCCATCAGTAAGGGCCCTCAGGCCTGCTTGTATTCTACATAACATAGCAGGAAGCAGGCCCAGTCTTGCTCCGAACACCAAACGTACTGCAGGCCATAAGGTGTTGCGATGGATGCGATATGCAGACGCTATGCCAGGCACTACCCAGCGGCGAAGCCAGACGGAGAGGAAGCCAGCTAATTGAGCTTCCCTTGACAAAGGCTTGCGACAATGCCTCATATAACTGAAGGCTTTTGTACCTGCAGGGTAACCCCCTATCTTCTCGTAAAAAATACGATCTGAAGCCCCAGCATCTTCAATAAGGTCATCGACCGTGTTAGCATTCAGCATGCTCAGGAGGTTCAAGGGCCTATCTCGGCTATCTACCACCTTATCTGGCTTAACATTTCTGGCCTGTTGGAAGAAGAGATAGGTTGCCCACTTGTTGATGTGAGCCAAATCAGAGGGCTCCTTGTAGAAAGTGGTGCAGGCAAGATAATGGCACATCAGCTCCTGATATACTGCCACTGCCCGAGGGTTTGTATCCCTCAACTCCCTGTTTGTAGGTACATACTCCTCATAAGGAGTGTCCCCCATTGGCAGCCTTGAAATCTCTGCCATCTCATGAAGGGCTAAGCCCAACTCACCCAACGGAGTGGCAAAAGTTCCACTGAGTGAGTTGTATCGCTCCATCAAGGCTAAAAATAAGTTAGGGTTGACAGGTAGCCCAACACTTGTGGCGCTCACAGCCGCGAACAAGCCAATACTTTCCAGCTCCGTCTGGAAGTACTTCAGGGCCCAGGCAGTTAAACTGGCCTGTCGAAGATTCCCCGGGCTTAGCCATCCACTGGTCCGAGGGTTAACCCTGGGGTATATTCCTCCCTGCCCCATAAAGTCATTGCAGAAGGTCGACATCTGAACCGGCTGGATCAGCGACGTATCCTCACTCGGGACACTACCCGGCAGTAATACCCTAAAGGGCATAACTGGGCCTGAAGGTCTGCTCATAAAGGCTCCTTGGTTCAATCCTTTGTTATATAAGATCTTTCCCGAACGGCCGTGAAGATCGGGAGTCAGAAACCATGACATCTTCCTAGGATGTATGGCATGGAAGAACGCAGAGATAGGATAATCCCTGGGCATCCTAGGCAGATACATCATCGTGCTCTCAGCAGTAAACACCCAATCCAACTTCTTGGGTTTGGTCTGGGATTGTTTGTCGATAACATCCCCGAATAAGAAACCAGGTTTCTTATACTCCGTACCATCTATGTATGTCAGGGGCTCCCCACTGATCATACTCAGCAGCATGCATTCTCTCTGGGACGAGATAAGGGTTCCCCTTTCTTCAGGATAATTGGCCCCAGAAATAGGGAATGTCATATGGGACAAGTCCTCCAAATAGTTTGAGCTCAACATCCCGGGCAGCAGAGCCCATAACTTCAGCCAAAGGAGAGATCTGCAAGTCCACTACAAAATGCAAGAGAACAAGTCAGTTACTACACTAGATGCTACACTCTTGCTTTTTACGCCAAAGATCATCAGTCTGAGCTTTTACGCCAAGACTGCAAAAAATTTGAGCCTTACGCGGGAAACTATTTTCCACTGTATAAAACTCAAGGTTGGCAGTATCTAACAATCTGAGCTTTTACGCTAGATTGACAAAATTTGAATTTTTACGCCGGTACTCATATCAAGCGCATAAAATTCAAAGTTTGTAGTAAACACCAAAACTCGACAGTCTGAGTTTTTACGCCAGACTGTAAAAATTTGGAGTTTTTACGCCGACACATTAGGAATGTGCGTGTAATAATAAAACCTCTCCGTACATCACCTTCCTCGAAGAGGCTCTCAGTACAAAAGAGGACCTTGCGCGTGCACGTACAACGTGTGCGAAGAATTTTTTTTTCTCCCGAAGTCTCTACCTGTAATGTCCGGAGCACAGCTCGACGGCGGAGCACTGCGTTCCGATCGTGGTTCGTTCAGCCTAATGGGAGTTGCCCGCTCTTGAGCAGCAGAGCGAGAAGAGGAAGAGACCTTCTTTCCCTTTGCAGTGGAAGTCTGTTTAGGTGCCATGGCGATTCTGAGTTCTCAAGAAAGAGACGAAGAAGAAGGGTTCTTGGAAAGCAAGGGTTTTGTGAAGGCAGATAAAAGTTTTCTCTATCAGGACTTTGGGGTATTTATAGAGTTCGGATGACTCTTCGAATCCCTAACCAAATTCGATATTTAATATTCGATTATAATTTGGGACCATGTCAGCCTATCATTTAGGGAAGATGGACAGTCAGTGGATTCAGAATTTACGCACAGAGCAGATCTATGATTTTTACGCTAAGGAGCTTTTTACGCTCAGAGGCTACAAATCTACGGTTTTACGCTCAGAGGCTATAAGTTTATGGTTTTACGCCCAGATGCTTTTATGCTCAGTAGCTTTTACGCTCGAGAGGCTACAAACCTACGACTTTACGCTTAGAGGCTACAAATCTATGATTTTACGCTCAGAGGCTACAAATCTATGATTCTACGCTCGAAAGCTACAGACGGCCAATTACAAGGGTTTTACGCAGAAGATGCTCATTTTTTTTTTGCTGCAAAATATTCCAAGTGCCTAAAATATACAGAGGTCGGCATTGAAGACGACTCTTCTACTTGGGTCATTTGGAAGTTCACTCAAAGTCCAGTCGGAATACTTTACAAAAATTTCAAGCACGGCTTGGTCAAACAGAAATTTCTCTCATTTTCCAAGGGATTTTCGGGAAAACCTTTCGCGAAAATGATGATCTGAACAAGAATCCTCCAACTCAGAGAAGTGACAGTTCAGAACTCTACGCAACTCTTCGTCCAAAATAGCATGACAGTTTGGATCTTCAACTTAAATGCTAAAGAGTTTTTCTACGCGTCTTCTGTTACACATAAAAGACGAGACGAGACCAGATATTCTTTTATCAGAGTCGGCGTAAAAATATTCGGACGTGCTGAAGCTGCACACTATTCAGACTTCCTCACAGCAAATATGGCAAATCATCAGATGCGTAAAAGAAAACAATTACATTAATCATGATTACATATGATGGAAATCCTTTTTCTACAAAGGGTTTCCCATTTTAATTTAAGATCACACCAAGAATCTGCTGTGCCAGGTTCTCCTATTGGTGTAGATCTTTTTCCGTCTACTACAGCAGTTAATCGGCTACCGCAGCCGATTAACAAGAAAATGATTAATGGCGGGAGGATACATAACTAGGCTTGTATAAATTTTGCAATCCCATTCTCCATACACCATGGCAGGCATGCCCTAGAAATTGTGTTGGGTGTTCAGACCCAACTCAATATTGGAAGACAGGGCCAAACTGCCTATCCTCGTCCAGCGCCATAACGAAAGAAAATACAGCTTGCGAGCTGTGTGGCCAAATGAGACCCTTCCTCCCTCCTGGATGAATCACCATATGAAATTGCTGATTATCCCGAGCAAAGAAAGCTATGATATCCTTCCATGATCCATCATTGCAAAGGACATTTGCTCGAAGACGCCTCCTTTTACGGCTCCTTACATGCTGGAAGAACATGATCTTCTTCTTCCTCAAGCCAACCCGACGAAGCTCGGCAACTATCTCTCTCTTTGTGGTGAAGGAAGTGTAGGAAAAACTAGTTGACCCATTCGCCTTTATATAGGCAGAGGAGAACACACCGAATCCCAACAAACTCCTAAAAATCTGCCGAGAAATCAGCCTCGCAGAATGAGTCAAACTTGACCGTTTTATGCTTCATTCAAAGTATTCTAAATTACGAGGAATTTGAAAACTTTGAAGGGGGTCTTGTAGAAGCATGAAAAATATGCTGGGGAATCATACGCGTAAAATCCTCAACATGTAGGAAGCCCGCATAAAATAAAGCTCCAGCACTGGGTGACGTGAAATATAACTTCAGAGCCATTGGCGTACAGCAGAGCTTCAACGCTAGTTCAGCGTAAAACATAGCTCCGGAATAACCCGTGTAATGCAGTATTTCCAGACTGCTTCAGCGTAAAAAGGTTGCTACATCGCCATTTTAGCGTAAAACCTATCTGCTTTTATGCAGCGGGAAGTTATACGAGGATCTCTTCGTATTCCTCGAATGAACCTGTCAGTTGAAGTAGTGAACCTGACTCCTGACAAAGAGGACTGCACGACGATCGAGAGGGCGACTGTAATGATAATTCTATACAGAGCCCCAGACTGTCGTTTAGTGACATAATCCTTGATATAAGACGTCGTTTACACATTCAAGGAATACGCTGCCTATTTTACACAGGCAGATGTGAGCTTTACGCTCAGGATAAGACGAAACCAACGGCCACGTCAAAAGCTGTTCTTCGTACAGAACTCGAGGCACGTCTCTGCAATTAATGCATGAGATGGGGGCAGATCTCTGCATTTAATGCACGAGATTTGGTTCTACTTTCAAAGACTGGGTGAGCTATAATTAGGGCTAATACGTCCACATCACCATTCCCGCACATTATGCCAACCAGGCTATTTTCAGCTATAGGAGCACGCCGTACGCTATCTCCTTGAAATACGCCGACCTGGCTATTTTTTAAACTATAGGAGTACGATGTATGCTATCTCCTTGAAATACGCCAGCTCAGGCTATATTTGCAAATGTGTGTGATAATGCTATCTGGCCCAGAATACGCTCAAAACCTCAGTCAAAGAAGGATAACTGGCTATCTTTATGTTGGTTGCCTATTCAAAGCATCAAGCTTTACACAGAACTTGGCTTCTACGCCAACATGACAGCTAGTTTGGCTTCTACGCCAATACGACAGCTATTTGGCTTCTACGCCAATATGACAGCTACTTGGCTTTTACGCCATCAGAATAGCTATTTAGTTTCTACGCTAACATGACAGCTATTTGGCTTCTACGCCAACTTGACAACTACTTGGCTTCTATGCCAACTTGACAACTACTCGGCTTCCACGCCTACTTGGCTTTTACGCCATCAGAACAGCTACTTGGCTTTTATGCCATAAGAACAGCTATTTGGCTTTTACGTCAACGAGACAGTTATTTGCCTTTTATGCCAACCATCTCTACGCGAGGGGCAGTTATCTACGTGGCTTACATGTCATTTTCTTCGATGAGCGATTTTACGCATTACCTCATAATAGGACATTAGTCACACGCCAATTCAAGAGATCATTCATACGTGGGTAGCAGTTGTTATAATCATCGCGTAAAAGGTGCAGCTCTCTCCGCTGTTCGGTTTCTACGCCGACTGTAGCTGAACTCTATAAATAGAGACCCCTGGTCACGGAGGTCAAAGGTCGGATCCAAGTAGAATTCAGAGGGTTGAGGGGTCAAGGAAAGAGAGTATATCTAGAGAGTATTGATTGACTAGTTTGGTAACGAGAGTTCAATCCCTTCTGCAGTCTTTAAAACTTCTTTTTCGTCTTCTACAATACTTCTTCGTCATCGTGTGGTCCAAGGGACAAAGTGATCGACCGCAGATCAGACTCCTAGAGCAATATTTCCCCAGAATTAAATTTTTGTACTTAACATCCTCGTATAGGATTAATTGTATTTCTTTTTCTTGTTTGTAAACCAAAAAAAGAGTTTCGTATAAACCTAGTTTTAATTTCTTTTGTTTATTATCAAACACAATATCTTGTGTAAGATGTTAGATTATATTGTCGACCTACAACAGCGTTCTACGTCCTTCTTATGATGTAGGCTGGGCGTGGTTCATCACTCGTACCCTTATTTCAGGTGCGGGTCATGACAATCCCAATAGCATCTCACATGGTGTCTTCATCCCTAATACTCTTGACGGCATCCTGTTGATTAGATAAGCTGTTGTCATAACAACCTCATCAGCATCAATGAACGTGATATTTCCAGTAGATGCTTGTTCTTACGCTCAGCTACCCTATTCTGAGCAAAAGTATCTGGACAAGTGGTTTGATGAATAATTCCCTGACTAGAGATAGAACTAGCAAACTCCTTGTTGGTGCGGTCCCATTATCTATTCGAAAAATCTTTAAATGTACTATAAATTGGGTCTTCACATACGTCGAGAAGTCTTAAAAATATTTGTACACCTCAGATTTTGCTTCATCTTGTAGATCCAGGTCATACATGAGTATCAATCAATAAAAGTAACAAACCATTTGAATCTGCTGATATAAATAGTAGGACACGGTCCCCAAACATCAGAATAAACAAGTATAAATGGCTCAAAATTTCAAAAACCAACCATTTTATAAGTAGAACGTGTATGCTTCCTAAGTTCACAAGCATTACAAAATAATATTTTTTGTCTACTTTATTTATTATCTCAAGTTTTAACTTATTCAAACTATCAAATGATAAATGTCCCAATCTACAATGTTGAAGCATTGCCTATGCCTCTGGCCCTCCACTAATAGTAGCAACATACATTGCAACCTCCCTGTCCAGGTACCAAAGGCCATCATGCCTGATGCCAGTCCCAAGCCTCTTTGCCGTGTCCTTCTTCTGGAAAAAACACATATCCCGATCAAAAATGTCACTACCACTTTCTAGAAGTGGGGTATTTTTATTTTTTTCTATGATTGGTAATAATGTTAATATTGGTATTTCAAAATTATTATTTTGAGTGATATTTTATTTTTCAATAAATAGTATTAATATTTTTGGATTATATTTATTCCAATATTGGTATGGTTATACATATTATATATATTATATATAGTTAATGGTTAGTTGTTAGCCTTTAGTTAGACTAGTTGTTAGTGAACCTAATTGGACCCAACTTGACTTGTCATGGACCAACATTAAGTTAGACTCTGAGA
Source organism: Iris macrosiphon (assembly GCA_036927795.1). Classification (NCBI taxonomy): domain Eukaryota; kingdom Viridiplantae; phylum Streptophyta; class Magnoliopsida; order Asparagales; family Iridaceae; genus Iris; species Iris macrosiphon. The sequence continues at coordinate 156,126,690 of JAYESA010000007.1, forward strand.
GCCAATAATTAGACACCCTTGTTAAGTTAAGTGATTTAATTAACCAACCATTAGGAGTAGAAGCTTCATCCTTAATTCCATTCCTTCATGACAATCCGCAAGGGGCATATTAGACATTTTATATTACTTGGAGACCAAGGACAAGGTGGCCGGCCATATAGGAAGGGTTTCACTCACTCTCTCTCTCTTTTTCCTCTTTTTATTCCAATTTTAGATCTAGAATAGTTCTCCCCCAAATTCCTTCTTCCCTCTTTCCTCCACCAAACCTACATTAAATCTCTACCAAATTCCTTCCAAATTTATCCCTACTTCACCATTGGAGACTCTAGAAGCAATAATGAGACAAGGATCAACAATTTAGAGAAAATTCTATAAGTTGAGGCTTTCTTGTGTTCATTGGAGACTTTTATTGGGAATCCATCTTCCAATAGGTACAATTCAGCTTTTCTTTTCTAATTAGACTCTAAATCTATAGTTTAATTATTACAAACCCACATATGGACTAGGGCTACTTATAGGAAGAAGAATTGACCTCTAGGGACCCCTATTGTGAATGTTATGATGTATTTTGTGTCCAAATTAGGGAAATACGAGATAGGTGCAACTTTTTTTTGTCAATAGGTCAATTGGACCAAAATAATATGTGTTTGGCTAGTGTCGTGTCCACAAATGGATACTTGTAGGCCGTATCATGGCAATTTAGTGATACGAGTTATTTTAGGGATTTTTCCTTTGACACGGAAGTTCGCACATGTCATATTTTGCCACAGACACGTAGGTGAGTAGCTAGCACTTTATATTGCTTTTAAATATTATTCTAGACTTGCTCATATCATTGGTGATGTGTTGGGGCCGTATCGCAAGTGTATCATAGAATAAGTGTGATACAGGTGTGATATACTCCATGTGTTCGATGAATGTTTTCTACTCTATTTAGTGATGTGTATAGCTATTTGAGTGTTGATATAAGATGTATTTATATCTATATAAATATGATATGAGTTTGTATCCATTTGGTTATGTTTATACTAGGTAATTAAGTATCTATACTATGTAATTATAGATAGGGGTATTTGTGGACTGATTTGAGGTTTGTACACAGTGTGACACTATTTTGGAGTTGTTTGCACTGTTGGGGGTTTACCCAACTTATGTTGGACTATTTGGGGTTATTGTGTTATAATTAATGACTGATTTGGGGAGTTGTTGGTAAGATAGAGGGTTGTGCACTCTTGTGTGCAGCAATATAGATGCAACAACAGTAGGTAACGGTCTATTGTATATCAGTTGTTATATATACAAGAGGTGTTAAGAGAAGATGGGGAGATGGAGGTTATGATGGACGTACAGAAGCACAATCGGGTAGTAGGGGACCGTGCAAGCACAGTCGGGTTTGGAGTGTATTGGAAGCATCCAATGAAGGGTCAGGTCTGTGTATTGGCAGCAACTGCCTTTGAGTTGCCACAACAACTCGAAGAGGGGGGAGCAACCAGGAGATAGGGGTCTATGGTGTAGTGTTCAGTGAGTTGTAGAGCTTATCATCAACAGTTGTAAGAGTTGGGGGCTGTTGGTTAAGTTATGATTAGTATGGTGTATGTTAACATTTAGTTAAAGTATAGTAAGTTAGTAATTAGTTGTGTTGTTATTTATGATTGTTAACAGTGAGTGTAATATTAGATGTTAGTGATTCATTTTTAGAATGATATTAGTTGTATTAGTGTTTATGAATGTAGATGACAATTAGTTAGTTGATATCTATGTGTAGTTGTTAATGTTAGTAGTATAATGATATACATATTGATTATGAGTTAGTATCCATATGTTAGTATATATATATATATATATATATATATATATATATATATACTAATTAGTATAGATATTAGTAATGGGTAATATTGATTCTAGTTTACCTTGCATAGTACCAAGGTAATGAGAGTTGGGGTATCACGGGGTATTGGTATTGAATACCAAATGGGTAGCTAGGTAGTGATACCAAGGTGACTCAAAGCCAAGGTAATATTATAGAGTTAATATTAGCTAATAAGGTAACTAGTATATAAGGTATCTTGAGTATCTTATGATACTATATAGCTATGATACTCTAGTATCCTAATATAGCTAGTATGGCCTAGATAAGTAGTGTATGGACCAAATAACCTAGAGATTAACTCATACAACCTAGAAATAGCTACTTGGACCAAGTTTGACTAGTTTGACCTTTTGACTTAGAATTGGCCTAACGACCTAGAAATTGACTAGTTTACTTAATTATCATTTTTAAACCTTGTATTGATGTTATATTCCATATTTAGGCACCATTCCAGATACAGTTGATCCTTCTTACCTGATTTCAGGCAAGTACTTCTCTAATAGTTTCTATTATTTGATATCTACTATGATTCTTGTTTTATAGTATTGTTCTTCCTATTTTGTGACACGTTGGATACACGGATTGGTATTGTATAGATTTATTGTCTTGAGATACGTGGTATCAGTCCTATTAATTTTTTGGACTAATGAATTACTGGACTAATGTATATCTGGCCTATTGATATATTCTGGACTATTGAGATTCTTCGTGTCGGGACTGGATCCATGAATACTGGTCAGGCGGAGAAATACCTAGGAGACATGTGAACATTCTATTTCCATCCCATGGTCTTACTGGAATAATAGCAGCCACACAAGACATGTGTGGTTTGCCGGATATTATCCTTAGCCGTTCATATGTCAACTGGGTATTTCAAAACACTAATATAGATATTGTCTTTTCTGGATTATTCTATACCTGCTGGTTTCATATTTACACTGACATGTTTCTAGTTTCATATATCTTTGTTGGTCTTTACATACTTTCCTACTTTCATTCTGTTTTTCCATTCTTCTTTAGTTACATGTTCATTTTAGTTTATACTCTGTTTTCTTATTACCTGTTTATCTAGTATTTTATCACTATTTACAGTTTTATAGTTTTTGTCAATTAAGCTATTGGGTTGTGCTTCGCTCAATCCTGACTGGATAATATTTTTTCAGTGATTATTGTACTGTCCATTCCGGGATCTCAGAATGGTGCTATAGACTGGACTGCTCCTACCATGTGGACTTGAGGTGATTATTGTAGAGATTTAGTTAGTGTTCCTTTTTTCATATCTTGTCTAATTCCCTTCTTACAGAATGTTATCGATTATCCTTCTTATTCGTTCTTCTTTTAGTTTATTGTGATTGAGTATATGGTAGTACTGGTTGTACTAGTATGATAAATAGATAAATAGATAGATAATGATAACCTAGACAGCGTTCTACCACTGATGTTGCAGCATAGGCTGGACGTACCCATGTACTCGTGTCCCGATCATGCGGGCGTGGGTCATGACATATTTTTATGGTAGTCTATGCAGGTCAGGCTTCGCAAGTTGTACAATATCGTGGTAGTGTAACAATTTAGTTGTACTGCTACGAGCCTGCAATAGGATATATGATATAGGATATTAGGATGAGAATACTCAATCATAAATTTAGAATTTCTTGAGAGATTCCTGGGACGACCCTTGAGAATCTTATTATAAATTCTAATTCAAATTTTTTTCTCTTCTTTTTGTTTACTCTCACTTGTTGTTGAATTTGATTCTTAATGACTCGTTGATGATTTTGATTTTCATATCAAGATGAATTTTATGGACTGAATTACGGTATCTTATGATGACATATATTGATAAGGAAAGCGAGAAAGGTAAAATATCTGCTTTGGTTATGGAGTCTAGAGTTTATCGCAGTCATGCTAGCTGACGTGACAGAAATATAGGGACCTGACTACGGATGTACATATGTTAGTTATAAAATTTAGGATTTCTCACAGCCATACCGGTTGACATGGTGAGGATTCTTGTTGACATGATTATAGAGTTACATACCTTAATTATGGAATCTATCGTTTATTGCAGCTATGCTTACTGGTGTGGCGAGGATTCTGAGTATCATGATTTCAGACATATGTGTATGATTATCAGATTGTATCTTAAACTGGTTTTTAATGTATCATTTCTATCATTCCACTTCTATTATTATAGGATTATGTTCCATCACCACTATTAGCTCAGGAATAGGGATATCTTCAGTTCCTTTAGTCCAATTTCTTATAGAGCTTCATTCCATTAGGGTTCCTTGATAGTGTAATAGTTTGGTGACTTGTAATTAGGTCTGTGTCTTTGAGTATTAGTGTTAATTGTTTAGAGTTTATTTTGTGAGTTTGTGAGTGGTTCCTGGTTGGACACGTGAGCCATAGGCAGCAGTTAGAGATAACTCATAGTATAGTACCTTTATAGCAATAGTTCTATGATAGGTGTTAGTATATCTAGAATTGGTACCAATGGTAGAAGGGAGTAGAGTATTTGTTGTAATTCTAGGAGTTGGTGTCATGGTGATTAGGAAGTATATTATATTGATATCAAGTACAGGTGAATATCTTAGGGTAATTGCTCAGTGTTAGAGTATGAGTTTGCATCAGATACCGGATAGGAGGAGTACCTTAGTAGCAAGATCGAGAGTGTCCCAAATATTATGGACGTTCAGGTACAAGCATTCTAGTGTCTAGTATACTAAGTATAAATAAGAGACACGAGTAACCTGGTGTGAGAATATCATATAAATACCATATATAGGAGTTAGTGCCTTGTGTAGTTGGTGTCAAGACAGGGGTAGATACCCTATAGAGAGCATTCTATATTGATAAGGGTGTACCAATAGAATACATGATTGAGAGTATAAATATGTGTTTATTGTAAGAAGAATGGTTAAGCAGTTTCTAAGTGATTACAAGAACTGAGACAGATAAAGGGATAGGATACTAGTAGTAGTAGAAGTGGTAACCCATGATACATAATCTAGCTAAGGTATAGTTAGTAAGTGACCCTGTTTGAGATTGTAATTCATGACAGTTAGAGACTATATCCATGCATGATTTTTCCTTCAGTAGAATTGCAAGGTTGTATGATAGGACTGTCTTGGACTATAATTATTGAGGGTTTGACCATAGTATAATTTTTATGAGTAGGTTATGACTTACCCAAGAGAGAGGGATGATGTATTTTAATTTTGAGGACAAAATTCTGCTAAGGGGGGTAGAGTTGTCACTACCACTTTCTCGGAGATGGATATTTTTATCTTTTCCTGTGAATGTTAATATTGGTATTTCAAAATTATTGTTTTGAGTGATATTTTATTTTTCAATAACTAGTATTGATATTTTTGGATTATATTTATTCCAATATTGGTATAGTTATACATGTTATATATATTGTATATAGTTAATGGTTAGTTGTTAGCCTTTAGTTAGACTAGTTGTTAGTGAACCTAATTGGACCCAACTAGACTTGTCATGGAGCAACATTAAGTTAGACTCTTTGAGCCAAAAATTAGACACCATTGTTAAGTTAAGTGATTTAATTAACCAACCATTAGGAGTAGAAGCTTCCTCCTTAATCCCATTCTTTCATGACAAGCCCCAAGGGGCATATTAGACATTCTATATTACATAGAGACCAAACACAAGGTGGCCGACCATATAGGGAGGGTTTTACTCTCTTGCCTTACTCTTTTTATTCTAATTTTAGATCTAGAATAGTTCTTTTCCAAATTCCCTCTTTCCTCCACCAAACCTACACCAAATCTCTACCAAATCTCTTCCAAATGTATCCCTACTTCACCATTGGAGACTCTAGAATCAATGAGAAGGCAATGATCTATAATTTGGAGAAAATTGTATAAGTTGACGCTTCATGTGTTCATTGAAACTTTTATTGGAAATTTATCTCATAATAGGTTACAATTCAGTTTTTCTCTTTTAATTAGACTCTAAAACTGTAGTTTAATTATTAGAAATCCATCTATGGACTAGGGCTACCTATTGGAAGAAGAATTGACCTCTAGGGACCCCTAGTATGAATGTTATGATATATTTTATGTCTAAATTGGAGAAAATTTGATATTGGTGCACCATATTTTTGTCAATAGGTCAATTGGACCAAATTGACATGTGTTTGGCTAGTGTCATGTCCACAAATAGATACGTGTAGTCCGTATCATGGCAATTTAGTGATACAGGTTGTTTGGGAGGTTTTTCCTTCGACACAGAGGTTCGCACATATCATATTTTGCCACGAACACTTAGGTGAGTAGCTAGCACTTTATATTACTTATAAATATGATTCTAGACTTATTCATATTATTTGTGAGACATTTGGTGATGTATTGGGACCGTATCACAAGCGTAGCATAGAATGAGTGTAATACGAGTGCGATGCACTCAACGTGTTCGATGAATATTTTATACTCTATTTAGTAATATGTATAGCTATTTGTGTGTTGATATGAGATGTATTTATATCTATATATATATGATATGAGTTTGTATCAATTTGGTTATGTTTCTACTAGGTAATTAAGTATCTATACTATGTAATTATAGATGGGGGTATGTGTTGACTGATTTGAGGTTTGTACACAGTGTGTACATATTTTGGAGGTGTTTGCACTGTTGGGGGGTTTACCCAACTAATATTGGACTATTTGGGGTTATTTCATGATAATTAGTGACTGATTTATGGAGTTGTTGGTGAGATGGAGGGCTGTGCACTCTTATGCATAGCAATATAGATGCAAAAGCAGCAGGTAAGGATCTATTGTGTATCAGTTGCTATATATACAACAAGTGTTAAGAGGATATAGGGAGATGGAGGTTGTGATGGATGTGCAGAAGCACAGTCGGGTAGTAGGGGACTGTGCCGAAGCACAGTCGGGTTTGGAGTGTATTGGCAACAGCCAATGAAGGGTCGGGTATGTGTATTGGCAGCAAGTGCCTTTGAGTTGCCACAACAACTAGAAGAGGGGGAAGCAACCAAGAGATGGGGGTCTGTGGTAGAGTGTTCAGTGATATGTAAAGCTTAGCAACAGCAATTATAAGAGTTGGGGCTATTAGGTAAGTCATGATTAGTATGATGTATGTTAACAGTTAGTTAAAGTAGAGTGAGTTAGTAATTAGTTGTGTTAGTTATTGATGGTTGTAACAGTGCGTGTAATATTAGATGTTAGTGATTCATTAGTAGATTGATATTAGTTGTATTAGTGTTTATGAATGTAGATGACAATTAGTTAGTTGATATATATGTGTAGTTGTTAATGTTAGTAGTATAATGATATACATGTTGGTTAGGAGTTAGTATCCATATGTTAGTATATATATAGTAGTTAGTATAGATATTAGTAATTGGTAATATTGATTCTAGTTTACCTTGAGTAGTACCAAGGTAATGAGAGTTAGGGTATCACGGGGTATTGCTATTGAATACCAAATGGGTAGCTAGGTAGTGATACCAAGGTGACTCAAAGCCAAGGTAATATTATAGAGTTAATATTAGCTAAGAAGGCAACTAGTATATAAGGTATCTTGAGTATCTTATGATACTATATAGCTATGATAATCTAGTATCCTAATATAGCTAGTATGACCTAGATAAGTATTGTATGGACCCAATAACCTAGAGATGGACTCATACAACCTAGAAATAGCTAGTTTGACCAAGTTTGACCTAGTTTGACTTAGAATTGGCCTAACGACCTATAAATTGACTAGTTTACTTAATTATCATTTCCAAACCTTGTATTGATGTTACCGGATACAATTTATCCTTCTCATCGAATTTCAGGCGAGTACGTCTCCGATATTTCCACTATTTGATATCTATTATGATTCTTGTTTTATAGTATTGTTCTTCCTGTTTTATGACACTTTGGATACACAGATTGTTATTGTATGGATTTATTATCTTGAGATACGTGGCATCAGGCGTATTAATTTTCTGGACTAATGAATTACTGGACTAATGTATACCTGGCCTATTGATATATTCTGGACCATTGAGATTCTTCGTGTCGGGACTGGATCCATGAGTACTGGTTGGGCGGAGAAATACCTAAGAGACGTGTGAACATTCTCTTTCCATCCCATGGTCTTACTAGAATAATAGTAGCCACACACGATATGTGTGGTTTGTCAGATATTACCCCTAGCCGTTCACATGTCAACTGGGTATTTTAAAACACTAGTATAGATATTGTCTTTTCTGGATTATTCTATACCTGATGGTTTCATATTTACATTGACAGGTTTCTAGTTTCATATATCTCTGTCGGTCTTTATGTACTTTCCTGCTTTCATTCTGTTTTTCCATTATTTTTTAGTTACATGTTCATTTTAGTTTATACTTTGTTTCCTTATTACCTGTTTATCTAGTATTTTATCACTATTTACAGTTTCATAGTTTTTGTCAATTAATTAGAACTGTTATTGGGTTATACTTCTCTCAATCCTGACTAGATAACATTTTTTTAGTAATTATTGTGTTGTCTATTCTGGGATCTCAGAATGGTGCTATAGACTGGACGTCTCCTACCTTGTGGACTTGAGGTGCTATTGTAGAGATTTAGTTAGTGTTCCTTTTCCATATCTTGTCTAGTTCCCTTCTTACATAATATTATCGATTATCCTTCTTGTTCGTTCTTCTTTTAGTTTATTGTGATTGAGTACATGGTAGTACTGGTTGTACTAGATAGATAGATAGATAGATAGATAGATAGATAGATAGATAGATAGATAGATAATGATAACCTAGACAACACTCTACAACCAATGTTGTGGCACAGGATGGACGTACCCACGTACTCGTGCCCCAATCATGCGGGTGCGGGTCGTAAAAAAAATTATAGTATAATTCAATTGATCAATGAGAGAGCTAACAGAAAGTAAGTTGACCAAAAATAAAGGAACATACAATATAAATGACAGGGTAACATATAAAGTACAATGGATCGAACCAATATCTCTGATGGGTTGGGATGTCCCATCAGTAGTTTGAACTATCTCGGGATGCATATGCTTGCTTGGATTATATAATACAAACTCACTAGATATACCTGAGTCTATGATCCAACCAACATGAGATTTATTGGATGCAAGTGCTTGAATTGGGATACCTTTGCCCATATGAGCGTAACCAGTAAAGTTACCAAGATAGATAGTATCATCCAGATCCTGAGTGGTCTATCCCTTGCCCTTCTCAACCTGAAGCTTGAACTGACGTAGTTTCTCCAGTTCTGTCATCTCATCTCTATTCATCTCAGTAGTGGTCTGGAACTCCTCTACCACAGCTAGGTGAGAAACTCCTCGGCCTCCATCTCCCCTGTCTTCTTGACCAGCACGTCCGCCTCTCTGTCCTCTGTCTCCTCGGCCTCGACCAGAATTGTCGGGTTGAGGGCAGTTGTAGTTGAGGTGCCCTTTCTTTCCGTAATTATAGCACTCCCTATAATCACTTATGGTAACACTATTAACCACCAATATCGAACGGACAGTAGGTGAGGTCTCGCCTTTCATCACCTTTTGTCTGATCTCCTCTTGCTCCATCGATACGACAGCCTCATCCAGGGATGGAAGAGATGACAGATGACAGATTGCTGCCCTCCTAGCCTCAAACTACGAGTTCAGACCCTTGAGAAAATGAGCCACATGCCTACGCTCAAGGTACTTCTTTCCAATGAGAACATTTGTTAGGTTATGCAATGATAGTGGATCATAGTGGACCAAGTCCATCCATAAGCGACATAGCTTCGATGTATACTTGATTATTGTCTTCTCCCCCTGTATGGTAGCATCAATCTTCTTCTTAACTTTCATCATCATCATGACACTCCCATCTCTAGAGTATATCCTAGCCAATGTCGTCCAGACATCAGCTATACTACAAATCAACTCCACCATCCCAGCTATGGATGGATACACATAAGTAAGCAGCCAAGAAACCACCAGAGAATTAAGGTAACTCCATGTGCTCAACTCCGTACTCGTCTTATCCTTTAGCTCAGTGCACTCTTACTTCATATATTTTTAAGTCCCTTGGTCCGAAGGTTCAACTGCGCCCCTCCTAGACCAACTTAGGTTGTTTCTAGTCCCCTTAAGTTTGAGGTTATTGGGCAGAAACTCTATCTTCTTCATCACCTATGACAGTTCTGGTACAGGCACGACTTCCCTAATAGATGAGGTCTCCTCTAATTTGTCCTCAAATACCCTTGCCACATCCTCTAGTATCTTCTTTAGCTCCTGACTAGTCACAGGTGTTCTTATCTCAACAGTTGCACTTATTGCAAACCCAATACAGGGATGAGATCAAATATAACTCAAACACGTATCGTGTGCCTATATGCGATCATGATTGTCTCCATCTATGTGTATCCCCCCAAGTTTATACTTATGAGAGGTACACGATGGGTAGAACTTGCCGGAATAAAGACGGAAAATAGAGATCTGTGTAAAACTTTACATAAAGTATGCTCTCTAATATTAGAACCCACATTGAGATCGAAAATAGAGGATCACATAAGAGTTCCTCTCTGATTATCCATGATCCAACAAACAACTCGCCTATGCTGACGTATAAAGAGGACAAGGTCGGAAGTAGGAGGGCTTCTACTAGGGTATAGGGAGGCGGACAGGGGGGTTTCCACTTGGACAGAGGGAAGCGGACAAGGTCGACAGCAGGGGGCTTCCACTCGGGCAGAGGGAGGCGGGGGGGGAGGGGTGGGAGAGAGGGAGGGAGAAGGGATACATTTTTTTATTTAGAGAAATGATTCAAAGTTTTGGCTTTGATACCATATAGAATATAATAATGGATAATTTATTATTCATGAGGGAGTACATATATATAGGAGGAGGCTAGCCTCCTCCTTATTTCCTATTCGATGTGGGACTAAATAAGTCCTTATCACTCAAAAGCCTCTGAATCGTCAAGATGAATGTACTAGCCCTCCTGCTCAGAGCACCTGCTACCACATTCGCCTTGCATGGATGACATTGAAGCTCCACATCATAATGTTTCAACAACTCAAGCTACCTCCTCTATCTTATGTTCAGGTCCTTATACGTAAATTCATACTTCAAACTCTTGTGATCGGTATATATCTCCACCAGATCTCCATAAAAGTAGTACCTCCATAACTTAAGAGCAAACATTATCGCTGCCAACTCTAAATCATGCGTTGTATAATTCTTTTCATGATCCTAAAGTTGTCGAGATGCATATGCTATCATCCTACCATATTGCATCAGTACACACCAAAGTCCCTTCCCAAATGTGTCATAATATACCGTAAAACCACCAGATCATGCCGGAAGCGTCAGAAATGGTGCTGAGATCAACATCTTCTTTAAGTCTTCGTATGATGCCGGCCATTCAGTTGACCAAATAAAATCTACCTTCTTATGTATTAGCTTCGTCAAGGGTGTAAAAACCCTTACAAAATCTGCCCAAACCTCCTGTAATATCCTGCTAACCCCAGAAAACTGTGAACCACTGCTACTATTCTCGGAACTGGCCAACTCTCCACTGCATTAACCTTCCTCGGATCTACTGAAACTCCTGCCCCAGAAATGATGTGCCCCAAGGAAGAAATATGATCTAACCAGAACTTGCACTAACTAAGCTTCGCATAAAGCTGATGCTCCTTTAAAGTTTGCAATACCCTCCGAAGATGCTCCTCATGCTCTGCCTCACATTTGGAATAGACGAGAATGTCATATATGAATACCACCACAAACTGATCCAAATAGGGCATGAATATATGGTTCATCAAATCTATAAACATGACTGGTATATTATTTAATCCAAACGGCATTCTCAATAACTCATAGTGCCTATACCGCGACCTGAACGCCATCTTGGGTATGTCTTGTTCCTTGACCCTTACTTCATGGTACCCTGATCGATGATCAATCTTAGAGAAAACCTTAGAACCTCTTAATTAGTCAAATAAATCATCAATTTTTGGCAGTGGATACTTGTTCTTCACCGTCATTGCATTCAATTGTCGATAATCGATACAAAATCGTATTGACCAATTTTCTTGTTCACTAAAACCACTGGTGCTCCCCAGGGTGATCCACTAGTCCGAATAAACCTCTTTGCCTTTAAATTCTCTATATGATGATATAGCTTATCTAACTCCGAGGGTGCCATATGATAAACCTTACAAGATATAGGTTCTGTCCCGGCAGTCAATGTCACGACCCGCACCCAAAAATTGGGCATGAGCCGAGGGTACGTCCAGCCTACGCCACAGCATCGGCGGTAGAACGCTGTCTAGGTCTCAAACATAACTCATCCTGTCAATGGACTCAACTCCATAAGGAGGACAATGATAATATATAAATCCACAGTTTATAATATACTCAATCATAAGGCTATATGAAAGTAATTAGCACGATGAGAAATAAGGATAAAGTATTCTATCATAAGTCAACACAAATATAAATACATTATAAGTCTAGAGTCTAGATGTCCTCAAAAGTCACGACAATAATATAACCCATATCTTAGTCTAGCACAATAATACATAAAATGGGTCAGTCTAAGTGCCTGTAGGTAGAATCTCCTCTAAGATGGGTAACTCCTCTGGAATTTCTGGTATGAAATCACCCTCTTCTCCCGGGCCATAGTGGGTAGGGCAGAAATCCTTCAAGTCCTCTGAAAATATTATCCAATCAGGATTGGAGCGAAGCACAAACACTAAACAGCAGTTTTATTTATGTTGACAAAAACTATAAAATAGTGTAAGGAATACAATATAAAATAAATAATAGAAATATAGAGTACTAGAGAATATGAAATAAGCAATGGAATATCTAGCAAAGAACAAATATATAAGTGAATGCTAGAACAAGTGAATCTGAAACAAAAGTAAACATCTGACTAAGTGTTTGAAATATCAGTTTATTATGGGATCGGCTTGGGACGAGATCAGGCTGGTTACATATGACTAGCTATGATTCATGTAGGTCAGACTAACCATCTGGTTAGCTATGATGCAAGTAATGGTCAGGCTAATCATATATAACAGCTATGAGGCATGTAATGGTTAGGCCGCACCCGACGTGAGATATGGGGTGAGCTATGATGCATGTAGAGTTGGGTATGATCACATAATCTACTAATATTTCCCTATCCCCAGCTAGCATGATGGATTCCAATCACGACTCCTCATGACGGGTATCTAGGGTGCTAACCCGTGTATCCACAGTGTCAGAGTCAAGTATAGTATACAACTAGAATTATAGAATTAATCAACAAAAATGAAAACTGTCAGAGAATGTACTCGCTTGTGGTCCCGAGGAAGGTGCGAGGATCGATGCCCAAGATGAAATCACAATGACCTAATTGTGGAATATCAATGTCAAAATACTGAATTAAGGGAAATAATATGTTTAACTAATTAAATGCGAGGCTTCTAGGTAATTTCTGAGGTTTACTGGTCAATACTAGGTTAACTGGTTAATACTAGGTTAACTTAACACTTCTAGTACCCACCTACTACTACCTCACTATTAAGCACTAACCATACCTTGGTGTCACTAGGCGCATGATACTAGGTATCCCAAAACTCATTAGATGTGTAAACACTGGTCCCTATAGGTACTAGATAGACATGACTCTTAACCCTAGCTATTTTAGTTCTGGCCTTGATATCTAGGTTATACTAACTACCCATTACACATAATCCATATTTGTATACATATATATAACCGGTACACTACTAACTATTTATACTTAGCTAAAAGTGAATAGTTGTCTAATCAACCCAAAGTCTACACCAAACTGACACATTGTTGTACACAAGACCTATTGCAAAGCCCTACAGTTCACTAGCACCTCTCCCTCACTGAACTTAGTTTCACAGAGAATACACCTAATCTCTTAATAATACATTGAACCTAGATTCTGATTCAATGACCCATTCACAGTTTCTCAGTCTAGAATTGGTTCAGATTTACATAGGTTTTTGCTAAGTTCTAAGACAAGTATATAGCTACTGACAGGGTCAATAGGTAGGTCTTGAACAATTGTTCATTCTTACACATGCATGGCCAAAAATCCCTACTTACTGATACACACACACACATGCCTCACAGGTACACACACAGGCACACACACACACACACACACACACACACACACACAGGCACACACTCACAGGCACACACTCACAGGCATATTGAACTGAAACTTCTCACTCACTCACAGGAATTACTGATCCAATGAACTATTCACAGTTTTACAGTCTAAAATTGTTCAGACTCACATACAGGGCTTAATCCTTGAGATAACATATGGCTACTGGCAGGATCAACCAGGTAACACCCTCACTGATACACAGGTGCCTGGACACCCATGATACATAACTTCTCACCACTGTACTGAATTTCCCCCATGTGTACTTGTGCATCACTGAGATACTAAACTCAATGCACAGGCAATATTCACTGATACTCAAGATTGACACTCAAAACAGAATGCTGAGACTTCCTAATTTTCCAAACAATGTACACCCCTACACTTAATACCAACTCACTGAGACTGAGAACTCCACACACCTAACATAACTACACAACACTACCCAACACAGGGACCCTAATCCAACCCTAGCTGCTACCCAACTGCACACAACACTCTATCTGCTCACTAATACACACACATATTTTACTGAGATACACTGACTCCCACAGACACGACACAGCTCGACCCTACACAGAATACCCTCTCCCCTAATTACTGCTACTGATATAGAACCCTAACACAGCCCAACTGCTCACCACTCTATTAAACACACTTACCTAGTATCACACAGATACAAAGATCCACCATGTCAGTGTCATTGAGATACTCAAACTGCACAGACACAACATACCACTCACAGCAGTGAAACCCCTAAATCCTACTGATATATTAAACCTACAATCCTACTGATACACTAACCACAGTATCCTATCTTTGAGACAACACTATAGTTTACACAGGCATGGCTAGCCCTGATGCACAATGCAGCTACAGCCACTGTTCAATTTTGAACTGACTGAGTGTACAAACACAGATCCTACACTGCTACACTGATACATAGCTAACCTAGCTATCTCACAATGATACACAGCTAACCCACAAAACCTATTGATACCTTAACTCACCACTGGCACTGAATACAGTGATACACACTCACTGAATACAGAACCCGACTGTGCATAGAAACCCCCAATGCACACATACACACAGCACAGTTTCAAATCCCGACTGTACAGTAACCTTCCCAATGCATCCTTCTCCAAAACACACAACCTATCTATACACAAAGCAAGTATATCTATGTATATATATTTGTATATCAAAACATGCAGTAATTAGAATATATTAGATAGGTAAACCCCTAAGGGGCATTCCATCGAACACATGTGGTGCAAAAAATAGATTTCACATTAAGAACCCATGAATCCTCAACCAAAGCCCTAAAAATCGAGATCAAACCTACACGTTGGAGGTGTAATCATGTCTACATGCAAACCCCTAGGATTAGGGTTCATGAAATTAGGGAAAAACAATGGTATGAACACCAAAACCCTCGAATCAACTAGGTTTTCATGGAGAAAACCCAAATACAAAACCTAAACCAATTGGTGGGCTCCTAATGACCAAACAACAATGAAAAACAGAATTAAAATGGGGTTAAAATTTGGATTCTCACCTATTGGGAGATGGTTTCCCAATGTAGGTCCTCTTCTTTAAGCCTTCTTGGTCCAAGCTCCTAGATTTCTCCTGATGGAGGAGGAAATGGATTTCTAGGATTTTAAATTCTGAAATTTATGGAGAAGGAATGGTTTTTCTAATGGAGGCTAGGTTTAGGGCTTTCTTCATGAAGGAAGAAGCTTGAGGGAGGCTTTTCTTCATTAAATAGGACTAGGGTTAGGGTTTCAAATGCAAAGGTTTAATTAACCCTTCATGTTTAGTCATGAAAAAATTAAATTAATTAGGGTTTAGTCATTTCTAGGGTTTTTAAATCTAACACTAAAAATGCTAACTAGGGTTTGTCACAAGAGTTAAACCTATTGGATTTTTAGGTCAACCTAAAACCTATGCATTAAGAACATCCTATAATTATTTAATAAAACTCATCACACATATTTATTACATAATAAATTAAACAGGGAAATTACAATAATGTCCTAATCTGGAATTATGGTAGTGACAAGTCTACCCTCCAAAAAAAATTTCGTCCTCAAAATTGGATTGAACTAGAACAAGAACGAAAACAGATAAGGAATTATACCTCAGGTCTCGAAGAGATACGGGTATTGCTCGCGCATTTCGTCCTCTCTCTCCCAAGTCGACTCCCCTAGAGAGTGATGTCTCCATGCAACACGAACCAAAGGAATAGTCTGGTTCCGCAATACCTTCTCTCTGTGATCCAAGATCTCTACGGGCTGCTCAGGGTAGCTGAGTGTCGGACCAACCTCGATCTTCGAGTAATCTAGTATGTGACTAGGGTCTGCCACGTACCGCCTCAGCTGCGACACGTAGAATACGTCATGCACTCCCTCCAGTGCAGGTGGCAAGTCTAGTCCATACGCCACTGCACCGACCCTCGCATGAATATCGAAGGGTCCGATGTAGCATGGACTAAGCTTCCCGCCTCTACCAAAATGAATCATGCCCCACGTCGGAGAAATTCGTAGGAACACTAGATCGTCAACCTAGAATAAAACAGTCTCAACACACAGTCTAAACAAAGCAATCACAAGCCAGAAAATAACAATCTATACCTGAAACTCAAGGGGTCTACGGTGGCTATCGGCCCAATGCCGTTGTCTGTCCTGCGCCACTCGTAGTCTGTCTCTGATGAGTTTTACTTTTTCTGCTGCATCCACGACCATTTTTGGTCCTAGCAAGGCTCTCTTTCTGACGTTATCCCAAGATAACGGTGTAAGACACCTTCATCCATATAGAGCCTCGAATGGCGATATCTCGATGCTGGCCTGGTAGCTATTTTTGTAAGCAAACTCTACCAGGTGTAGATGATCCTCCCAAGAACCTCTGAGATCTAGAACGCAAGTGCGTAGCATATCCTCGAGAGTCTGAATAGTCCTTTCAGACTGCCCGTCTGTCTAGGGGTGGTATGCGGTACTGAACTTGAGCTGAGTGCCCAAGCTAGCCTGCAGACTCCTCCAGAAGTGGAAAGTGAAACGACTATCCCGATCCAAGATGATGCTCACAGAAACTCCATGAAGTCTGACAATCTGCCGCACATACATCTCTGCTAGCCTCTCTGTCGACGTGCCCACCTTGAAAGGTAAGAAGTGGGCTGGTTTGGTCAACCTATCCACGATGACCCAAATTGCGTCCTTCCCTCTTGGAGAACGTGGAAGCCCTGAAACGAAATCCATGGTCACGTGCTCCCACTTCCACTCTGGGATAGGTAAAGGTTAAAGCAATCCACCTGTCCTCTGTCGGTCCGCCTTTACCTGCTGGCACACTAGACACTGGGATACGAAGCGTGCTACCTCGCACTTTATTCCATACCACCATACGTGTTCCCTCAAGTCTTGATACATCTTGTTGGCATCGGGATACATCGAGTACTGAGAGCGGTGTGCCTCCTGCAAAACCTTCTCGCGCAGCTCCCCGCTCGGCACACACATCCTCGTGTCGTGTCGTAAAGATCCATCATCTGTGATAGTAAAGTCGTCTGACAATCCTGTCCGAACCTGTGCCCTGATACTCCTCAGACCCTCATCATCATACTACGCAGCTCTGATTCTGTCCATCAGCTCGGACTGTATCTGCAGTCCCCACATCTGAATCTCAATACAGGGAACTAGTACCTCAATTCCCAAGCTTTCCAGATCAGCCAACAAATTTATATCCGTCGTCAAGTACATAGCCATCGGATACCTGCTCAAGGCATCGGCGACTATGTTGGCCTTCCCTGGGTGGTACTGTAATATGATGTCGAAGTCCTTCATCAACTCCAACCACCTCCTCTGCCTCATGTTCAGCTCCTTCTGTGTGAACACGTACTTCAAGCTCTTGTGGTCTGTGAAGATCTCTACACGCTCTCCGTACAGGTAATATTTCTACAGCTTTAGAGCGAAGATAACCGCTGCCAACTCCAAATCGTGGGTGGGATAGTTCTTTTTATGAGGGCATAACTGCCTGGAAGCATAGGCAATTACCTTCCCGTGCTGCTGAAGAACGCAACCCAAACCCTTTTCTGAAGCGTCACTGTAGATAGTGAATCCACCTGTCCCTGTTGGCAACGTCAAAACTGGAGCTGTCGTCAATCTCTTCTTCAGCTCATCAAATGCAGCCTGACAATCCTCCGTCCAGACAAAATCTACATCTTTCCTGGTCAGCCTGGTCATCGGCGCTGCAATCCTGGAGAAGTCTTGTACAAACCTCCTGTAGTATCCTGCTAGCCTGATAAAACTCCTGATCTCAGCTACCGAACTGGGGGTAGCGCACAACTCCTGTCACTACCACAATTTTTAGGAAAGGGTATTTTAGTCTTTTCCTATTTAATTAAATATTGTGCATGATAAATAATTATTTGTTGTATTATTTAATTGTTGTTAGATGTTATTTAATTATTTTGGACTTGTATTAGTGGACCCAACTAGTTTAGTTTGGACCCATGGACCAACATAAATTAATTAGTTAGACTTGGCCCATTTAGAAAGCCCATTATTAAGGAGATGGATTAAATTAATTAAATGATTAGACTAGAAGCTTCCTTCCTTAATTATTTTTTCATGAGAGGCCCCAAGGGGTACATTGGACATTTTATAATTTCTTGGGGAAGGGGGCATGGCCGGCCTATATTAGAGGAGGAAAATTTCTCTCTCCTCTCATGCTCATTTCCAAATCTAGATCTAGAATTCCCCACTCCCAAATTTCTTTCATTCCCATTCTAATTCCCTACCAAATTTATTCCAAATTCTTCCCAATTCACCATTAGAAAGTTGAGAAGCAAGGATCTAGAAGGAGGAAGCAAGGATCTACAAAGAGGAGCAAGGATCTACAATTTGGAAGCAAGTTTATCTTAATTAGAGGTTTTATTGGTAATTCATCTCCCAATAGGTATAATTCAATTTTTCCCATTAAAATATCTTCTAAATCTGAGATTTAATCATATAAAATCAACATATATGTATGTACTACCCATAGGACTTGGTTTTGTGTTCATAGGAGACCCATGGAGAAAGTTATGGTACTTTTTGTGTCAATTTTGATAGAATTCCGAATTTACATTTTGTTGTGTGTGTCAATTGATCCTATAGATCAATTGGGCATGTGCTTATATGTTTGGGGCTAGTGTCGTGTCCATAATTGGGTACATGTAGTTCGTATCCCAATAATTTGGTGATACGTGTCGTTTTGGGGGTTTTTCCTCCGACACGGGACTTTGTACATGTCGTATTTTGACACGGACACATAGATCTACTTTTGACACTTTGATTTATTCATAAATATTATTTATGACTTGTTTGTGTCCTTCGGGGTACAATTGGTTGTGTGTTGGACTCGTGTCACATGCGTATCCTAGATCTAGTGGGATACGGTGTGATACTCTTCAATTGTGTGTGTTTTTGTATAGATCTAATTATTTATGCTTTAATTCTTGTATAATAATTAGTAAATATATATAGATGTTATATATTTATTTTAGTGTATTTATTATGGTATTTATTGTAGCATAGATCTAAATATTTTTATGTGTGCTACTATGATGTATAAAAATATATGTAGTTTTCTTTACATGTAATTATATATGTTACTACATATTAATAAAATAAATTATACATAAATATTTTATAAAATATATTTATGTGTTTAAATGAGTAATTATATTAATTATAATTATTATATAATTAATTATATATTAATGAATATATTTTATGTGTGCTTCTAGCTATGTTAAAATATGCAATGTGTTTTGTAACTATTAGTATTTAATTGTGTAGGTTTATGTATATATATATAAGTATATATATTTATTTAATTGTTATATATATATATATATATATATATATATATATATTGATTTATATTTATTAATATATATAGTTATATATTATTTTTTTGTTTTGCGACAGTGGCATTTAATGACAGTTGCTATCATTAAAACAGCAGCCGTTGTAGCAGTGTTTTGGCATTAATGACAGTTCTGTCATTAATGCTGCGGGCGGGTTTGAGCGGCAATTCTTCAGCGACGGTTTTCTGTGACAGTTTGAACTGTCATCAAACTGTGACAACAGTGGGTTATATATACAGCATTTTGACGACAGTTTTTCTGTGACAGTCGGGACTGTCACTATAAGTCTGTTTATTGAAATTTATATTTTAGCACACTATTTTCAGTAACATTTGGACAGATTTAATTTATATATTATATATTATAATTGTATATATATATATATATGTATATATATATGTGCTTATTGTGAGGTATAATACTAGTATTGATATATTATTTTAATTGTATAACATATTGGTTTGTATATATATTATATTAGAGTATATATTATATGTATCTTAAGCATACATTGTGTGGGTACCAAGATGGTTTAAAACCATGGTTCCAAATTGGTTAATTTATTATTCTATATTATTATAGATGTTTTGTGAGGATTGACCTTGGTTTGACAATAATTGACTTTAGAGTTGACCATAGTTGACTTTTGACCTAGAATTGACTTATTGACCTAGAAGTTGACTAGTTTGACTTGTTCTCTTTTCGGGACCTTGTATTGATGTTGTATTCCATATCTAGGTCTTCGAGGCACCGAGTCAGACATCTGTGAGACTATTCATTGGACTTCAGGCGAGTACATTCTCTGATAGTTTCTCATTTATGATATCCTCTATGTTCACTGTATCTAGTATAGATATCCATGTTCTCTTGACACTATGGTTACACGGATTGGTATATCCGGATCTCGTCATGAGATGTTATTCCTTGGTATATGGTGTATATGGTGCAAGTATTGTTTTATTGGTTATCTTGTACATGTACAGACACCGATTCTCGGGGAGACTTGCTATCTTCTTGGGGAATCTCGTGCCATAGCATACCGTGGTTGGATCTATTATACCAGTCGGGGGTGGGGAGTATTAGTATAGATATGTGATCAAATACCTATTGAATAAAGTACTGGTAAATAAATAGTGTTGATCATAAACCGCACTTATGATTAGCTAGGCCGCATTGCATCTTGCCCAAGCCGATCACATGTTAAGCTAGTACTCACACACTTAGTCATTAGTATTATTGTTTCATTGGCATATTGTTCATTATTGTATTTATTTCCAGTATTTCCTTATTGTACATATATCTCTTATATCTATTGTGCATCTTGTTTATCCATAGCTATTTACTGTTACATAGTTTTTATCATTAATAAGAACTGCTGTTAGAGATGTACTCTGCTCCTTTCCTGACTGGATATATTTTTCCAGATGATACTGAGGAGTGGTACCCTACCTTTTATGGACCCCAGGATGTTGTGGGTTTAGATTCTGAGACCCTGGCTCAAGAGGGACTTATCCCAACTGAGACAGTTGACCCTGGAGTTGTAGCTTCGTAGTATTCTTTGTACTGGATTTGTCTTCAACTTTTTGTGTTGTTCTTCAGACTCATTGATGTATTATTTAGACTCATGAGTTGTATTGTGACTATTCTATTCTTTATCTGATTCGTGCTCATTTCTATCTTAGTTCTGTGATTGAGTATACTATCATTATTGGTGATTCATTATATTATTAGATAGACTATCTAGACAGCGTTCTACCGCCGATTCTGCGGCGTAGGCTGGGCGTTGTTTCTGACTAGTACCCTTACACCGGGTGTGGGTCGTGACGTGTTTTTGGTGGTGGCCCATGCAGGCCTAGCTTCAAAAGTATGTGATATCGTGGTAGTGCGACAACTTAGTTGTACTACTGCGAGCCTGCGATAGGATATAGGATATAGGCTGAGATACTCAATCACATCTAGGAAAATTATTTTGATTCAACTATTCTCCTTTGACATTGATACTTGATCCCTTAATATGTCCTTTCCTTGATTTCTTACATCTTGTGCCATATTGATTCTTTCTTTCGCTTTGTCTCAGGATGCCGCCTAAGACTAGATCACAACAGGGGAGAGCAGCTTCTGAGAGGTCTGCGACGTCCCGAGGGCCTGCACCAGTCACTTCTCCAGTGATTGGAGTGTCAGCTGCTTTCGGAGGTCCACCACCTACTCAGAGGACTGTGCCAGCTGTATCTGAGGGGCTTCCACCTCCACCTCCTGTGCCAGCAGAGGCATCACAGATGTTTACACTGTTTCGTGAGATGCTCGAGGCACAGAGGGCTCAGTCAGAGGCACATCAGAGGCAGACCGACATCCTACGGCAGGGCATCGAGAGTGCTCATCAGCTTGCTCGTACTGTAGTTGAGAGAGGAGTTCCGGTCTAGCAGCAGGTTGTTCCTCAGGTTGCTCAGCTTCGGCCAGGCAACATTCAGGACTTCAAGAAACTGGAGCCTAGGGTTTTCAAAGGGACAGAGGGCATCGTCTATGCTGATGATTGGTTCGAGGACATTGAGTGTCTTATGAGGGTGTCCCATCTTTCTAAAGATATGAAGGTTGAGGCGGTAGGACTTCAACTGTTCGACGTCGCACGTACTTGGTTCAGGAATGAGCCAGTTCTGGTTGACGTAGGACAATCTTGGGAGGTATTCAAGGACCTTTTCAAGAAGAAGTTTTTTGCCCGGATAGACAAGCTTGACTTGGGGAGACAATTTGAGAGTCTCATTCAGGGGAGCATGTCTGTGGAGAAATACGCTGCGGAGTTCGGTAGGTTGAGCCGATTTGCAGAGTACTTGGTGAGGGAGCCGGAGGTTCGAGCTATTCGTTTCCGTGAGGGTCTAAACTGGGAAGTGAAGATTCTCATTCCGTCTTTTTATGAGACATACTCGGAGATACTTGCGGAGGCACGCAAGGTTGAACGGGATCTGGGTTTGAAGACCAAGAGAGACCGTGATTCTTTTCTGGTGGCCAACGGCAGTGCAGTATCTGCCAAACGTCTTCATTTCCAGTCCAGACCTTTCCAGCAGCCACAGCAGAACTAGACTCCAGCGAGAGCGCCTTTTCACCAGGCACCTCAGCAGCAGAGACAGTTACAGCAAGCTCCATGCAACTTCTACAAGAAGCCCGGCTACATCTGGGAAGTTTGCAGGAGGAGGCTAGGAGTTTGTTTATATTGTGGTACTGAAGGGCATCAATCGAGGGAGTGTCCTCGTCGTGCAGTTCAAGGAGCAGCTCCAGCTCCGAGGACACAGACGAGACCACCTGCAGCACAGCCGAGGGGACCACTTCCGACACAGCAGCAGCGTTTTGTCCAGCATCAACAGCAGGGAGGTGCTCGACAGGGACGAGCGTTTGCTATGACCGTCGAAGAGGAGGAACCCACCGGAGATGTCATTGTAGGTTCTATTCTTCTTGATTCCATTCCAGCTTTAGCTTTATTTGATAGTGGTGCTTCCCATAGTTTTGTATCTATTTTTTTTGCTCTAAAGCATGGTTTGGTAGCTGAGTCCTTGCTTAGGACTTGCAAGATCATGACCGGGGGAGGCATTATCCTGGTTAATGATATTTGCAAGGATCGGAGAGTTACTCTGGGAGGCCAGGAGTTGAGTGCGTGTCTACTTGTAATGCCACTTCCGAGCTACGACATTGTACTCGGGATGGATTGGTTGAGTAGGCACCGTGCTAGCATAGACTGTAGAGGAGGTAGAGTTTTGTTTGGTCTGCTAGGAGAGCCAGAGTTCAAGTTTGCTAGAGGAGCTGCAGAGCAGGGAGAAGACATTATTTGTGGAGCTATGGTGGAAGACAAGGAGTTGCCGCATCCATTGATAGCAGAGTTCTTGGATGTGTTTCCTGAGGAATTGCCAGGATTGTCGCCAGATCGAGATGTTGAATTTTCTATAGACTTTGTGCCAGGTGCAGAACCAATTTCGCAGTATATCTATAGAGTAAACAACAGCGAGCTGGTCGAATTAAAGAAGCAGGTGGATGAATTGCAGGATAAGGGGTTTATCAGATCGAGTTCTTCACCATGGGGAGCCCCGGTATTGTTTGTATCGAAGAAGGATGGATCGGTGCGCATGTGTATTGATTACAGGGCTTTGAATAATCTCACTATCAAGAATAAGTATCCTTTGCCACGGATTAATGATCTGTTTGATCAGTTGAGTGGTGCGAAGGTGTTTTCTAAGATAGATTTGAGATCAGGCTACCATCAAGTGAAGGTGAAGCCGGAGGACATACCGAAGACTACTTTTAGAACTCGGTATGGTCAGTTCGAGTTTATGGTGATGCCGTTTGGTTTGACTAATGCGTCGACGGTATTTATGAACTTGATGAACAAGGTGTTCCACCAGTATCTTGACAAGTTCGTGGTGGTGTTCATCGACGACATACTCATATACTCGAGGACACCGGAGGAGCATGAGGAGCATTTGAGGATTGTGTTGGATGTGCTGAGGAAGGAGAAGCTGTATGGGAAGTTGTCCAAATATGAGTTTTTCTTGGACAAGGTAGAATTCTTGGGCATGTTGTGACTGGTGATGGTATTTCAGTGGATCCGAAGAAGATTTCGACAGTGGAATCTTGGAAGACTCCGAGTTCGGTAGCAGAGATCAGAAGTTTCTTGGGATTGGCAGGCTACTACAGAAAGTTTGTGCAAGATTTTTTGAGGATTGCCGAGCCGATGACCAGACTCACAAGGAAGGATGTGGAGTTTGTTTGGACGGAGGATTGTCAGGTTGCTTTTGAGGAGTTGAAGAAGAGGTTGACATCTGCTCCTATTTTGACGTTGCCATCAGGGTCCGGAGGTTTCACTATTTATAGTGATGCATCGGGGAAGGGTTTAGGTTGTGTTCTTCAGCAGCGTAGAAAAGTGATTGCCTCTGCATCCAGGCAATTGCATCCTCATGAAAAGAACTATCCTACCCTTGATTTGGAGTTGGCAGCTGTCATATTCGCCCTGAAGTTGTGGAAATATTATTTGTACGGAAAGCGTGTGGAGATCTTCACAGACCACAAAAGCTTGAAGTACGTTTTCACGCAAAAGGAGTTGAACATGAGGCAGCATCGGTGGTTGGAACTGATGAAGGATTTTGATATCTGTTTGCAATATCATCCTGGGAAAGCAAATGTAGTTGTCGATGCTTTGAGCAGGTATCCGGTAGCTATGTTCTTAACGCAGGATCGATATTTGTTGGAGGATTTGGAGAGCTTGGGCATTGAGGTGATTATTCCTGGGTGTGCTATGCAGATGTGGGGATTACAGATACACTCAGATTTGATGGACAGGATCAAGGCAGCAGGGTATGATGATGTATCTCTAAGGAGTATCAGAGCTTAGGTGAGAGCAGGATTGGAGGATGATTTTATTATTGCAGCAGATGGATCTTTGAGGCATGGAGTTAGATTGTGTGTACCTAGTGGGGAGTTGCGAGAGGAGGTATTGCAGGAAGCGCATCGCTCTCAGTATTCCATGCATCCAGGAGCTAACAAGATGTATCGGGATATGTGAGAGAGTGTGTGGTGGTATGGCATGAAGAGGGAAGTGGCATAGTTTGTATCCAGATGCTTAGTGTGCCAACAGATGAAAGCCGAGAAGCAGAGGCCAGGAGGTTTACTTCAGCCATTACCCATTTCAGAGTGGAAGTGGGAACACATTACTATGGATTTTGTGTCCGGACTTCCACGATCTCCAGGAGGGAAGGACGCAATTTGGGTCATTGTTGATAGGTTGACCAAGTCGGCCCACTTTTTGCCTTTCAAGGTGGGTTTGTCTACGAAGAAGCTGGCAGAGATGTATGTGAGGCTGATCGTTAGGATACACGGAGTTCCCGCCAGCATAGTCTCAGATCGAGATAGTCGTTTCACTTCTCATTTCTGGAGAAGTTTGCAGGAGAGTTTAGGCACTCAGCTCAAATTCAGTACTGCATATCATCCCCAGACAGATGGGCAGTCAGAGAGGACTATCTAGACTCTCGAGGATATGTTGTGCACTTGTGTACTAGATTTCGGGGCTTCTTGGGAGGACCATCTCCATTTGGTAGAGTTTGCTTACAACAACAGTTACCAGGCCAGTATAGAGATGTCACCTTTTGAAGCTCTATATGGTCGGAGGTGTCGTACTCCTTTGTCTTGGGACGATGTTGGAGAGAGAGTTTTGCTTGGGCCAGAGATGGTTGTGGATGCAGCGAAGAAGGTTCAGTTGATCAGAGACAGACTTCGAGTGGCACAGGACAGACAGCGGCATTTGGCCGATAGCCATCGAAGACCTTTGGAGTTTGAGGTATAGTTTAGATTTTGTTTGTGCTTGTTCTTGTTTGTTATAGATTAAGTTCTTAAGATGGTGTTTTGTTCTAGGTGGGTAGTTTGGTATTTTTGATAATTTCTCCGACACGAGGCACGATTCACTTCGGTGGAGGCGGAAAGCTTAGTCCGCGATTCATCGGACCTTTCACTATTCTAGAGAGGGTCGGTACAGTTGCTTATGGACTAGATTTGCCACCTGCATTGGAGGGAGTGCACAATATTTTTTATGTGTCACAGTTGAGACGATACATGGCCTATCCTAGCCATGTATTGGATCACTCGGAGATAGAGGTGGGCCCTACTCTTAGCTATCCAGAGCAGCCAGTTGAGATTTTGGATCGGAGAGAGAAGGTGCTGAGGAACCAGACTATTCCTTTGGTGCGCATTGCATGGAGGCATCACTCTCCGGGAGAGTCTACCTGGGAGAGAGAGGATGACATGCGAGAGCGTTATCCTTATTTGTTTGTACCTTAAGGTATGTTATTTTTTAGTTATGTTATGTTCATTAGTTAATTGTGATTCTTTAGTTCTGTTTTGTGATTTTCTGGGGGTAGTTTTTATCTTTGAATTTCGAGGACGAAATTTTTTAAGGAGGGTAGACTTGTCACTACCATAATTTTTAGGAAAGGGTATTTTAGTCTTTTCCTATTTAATTAAATATTGTGCATGGTAAATAATTATTTGTTGTATTATTTAATTATTGTTAGATGTTATTTAATTATTTTGGACTTGTATTAGTGGACCCAACTAGTTTAGTTTGGACCCATGGACCAACATGAATTAATTAGTTAGACTTGGTCCATTTAGAAAGCCCATTGTTAAGGAGATGGTTAAATTAATTAAATGATTAGACTAGAAGCTTCCTTCCTTAATTATTTCTTCATGAGCGGCCCCAAGGGGTACATTGGACATTTTATAATTGCTTGGGGAAGGGGGCATGGCCGGCCTATATTAGAGGGGGGAAATTTCTCTCTCCTCTCATTCTCATTTCCAAATCTAGATCTAGAATTCTCCACTCCCAAATTTCTTTCATTCCCATTCCAATTCCCTACCAAATTTATTCCAAATTCTTCCCAATTCACCATTAGAAAGTTGAGAAGCAAGGATCTAGAAGGAGGAAGTAAGGATCTACAAAGAGGAGCAAGGATCTATAATTTGGAAGCAAGTTCATCTCAATTGGAGGTTTCATTGGGAATCCATCTTCCAATAGGTATAATTCAGTTTTTCCCCTTAAAATAGCTTCTAAATCTGATATTTAATCATGTAAAATCAACCTATATATATGTACTACCCATAGGACTTGGTTTTGTGTTCATAGGAGACCCATGGAGAAAGTTATGGTGCTTTTTGTGTCAATTTTGATAGAATTCCGAATTTATATTTTGTTGTGTGTGTCAATTGATCCTATAGATCAATTGGGCATGTACTTATGTGTTTGGGGCTAGTGTCGTATCCATAATTGGGTACATGTAGTTCGTATCCCAATAATTTGGTGATATGTGTCGTTTTGGGGGTTTTCTCTCCGACACGGGACTTTGTACATGTCGTATTTTGACACGGACACATAGATCTACTTTTGACACTTTGATTTGTTCATAAATATTATTTGTGACTTGTTTGTGTCCTTCGAGGTACAATTGGTTGTGTGTTGGACTCGTGTCGCATGTGTATCCTAGATCTAGTGGGATACGGTGTGATACTCTCCAATTGTGTGTGTTTTTGTATAGATCTAATTATTTATGCTTTAATTCTTGTATAATAATTAGTAAATATATATAGATGTTATATATTTATTTTAGTGTATTTATTATGGTATTTATTGTAGCATAGATCTATATATTTTTATGTGTGCTACTATGATGTATAAAAATATATGTAGTTTTCTTTACATGTAATTATATATGTTACTACATATTAATAAAATAAATTATACATAAATGTTTTATAAAATATATTTATGTGTTTAAATGAGTAATTATATTAATTATAATTATTATATAATTAATTGTATATTAATGAATATATTTTATGTGTGCTTCTAGCTATGTTAAAATATACAATGTGTTTTGTAACTATTAGTATTTAATTGTGTAGGTTTATGTATATATATATAAGTATATATATTTACTTAATTGTTTTATATATATATATATATATATATATATATATATATATATATATTGATTTATATTGATTTATATTTATTAATATATATAGTTATATATTATTGTTTTGTTTTGCGACAGTGGCATTTAATGACAGTTGCTGTCATTAAAACAGCAGCCGCTGTAGCAGTGTTTCGGCATTAATGACAGTTCTGTCATTAATGCTGCGGGCGGGTTTGAGCGGCAATTCTTCAGCGACGGTTTTCTGTGACAGTTTGAACTGTCATCAAACTGTGACAGCAGTGGGTTATATATACAGCGTTTTGACGACAGTTTTCTGTGACAGTCGAGACTGTCACTATAAGTCTGTTTATTAAAATTTATATTTTAGCACATTGTTTTCAGTGACATTTGGACAGATTTAATTTATATATTATATATTATAATTGTATATATATATATATATATATATATATATGTGTGTGCTTATTGTGAGGTATAATACTAGTATTGATATATTATTTTAATTGTATAAAATATTGATTTGTATATATATTATATTAGAGTATATATTATATATATCTTAAGCATACATTGTGTGGGTACCAAGATGGTTTAAAACCATGGCTCCAAATTGGTTAATTTATTATTCTATATTATTATAGATGTTTTGTGAGGATTGACCTTGGTTTGACCATAATTGACTTTAGAGTTGACCATAGTTGACTTTTGACCTAGAATTGACTTATTGACCTAGAAGTTGACTAGTTTGACTTATTCTCTTTTCGGGACCTTGTATTGATGTTGTATTCCATATCTAGGTCTTCGAGGCACCGAGTCAGACATCTGTAAGACTATTCATTGGACTTCAAGCGAGTACATTCTTTGATAGTTTCTCATTTATGATATCCTCTATGTTCACTGTATCTAGTGTAGATATCCATGTTCTCTTTACACTATGGTTATACGGATTGGTATATCCGGATCTCGTCATGAGATGTTATTCCTTGGTATATGGTGTATATGGTGCAAGTATTGTTTCATTGGTTATCTTGTACATGTATAGACACCGATTCTCGGGGAGACTAGCTATCTTCTTGGGGAATCTCGTGCCATAGCATACCGTGGTTGGATCTATTATACCAGTCGGGGGTGGAGAGTATTAGTATAGATATGTGATCAAATTCCTATTGAATAAAGTACTGGTAAATGAATAGTATTGATCATAAACCGCACTTATGATTAGCCAGGCCGTATTGCATCTTGCCCAAGCCGATCACATGTTAAGCTAGTACTCACACACTTAGTCATTAGTATTATTATTTCATTGGCATATTGTTCATTATTGTATTTATTTCCAGTATTTCCTTATTGTACATATATCTCTTATATCTATTGTGCATCTTGTTTATCCATAGCTATTTACTGTTACATAGTTTTTATCATTAATAAGAACTGCTATTAGAGATGTACTCTGCTCCTTTCCTGACTGGATATATTTTTCCAGATGATACTGAGGAGTGGTACCCTACCTTTTATGGACCCCAGGATGTTGTGGGTTTAGATTCTGAGACCCTGGCTCAAGAGGGACTTATCCCAACTGAGACAGTTGACCCTGGAGTTGTAGCTTCGTAGTATTCTTTGTACTGGATTTGTCTCCAGATTTTTGTGTTGTTCTTCAGACTCATTGATGTATTATTTAGACTCATGATTTGTATTGTGACTATTCTATTCTTTATCTGATTCGTGCTCATTTTTATCTTAGTTCTGTGATTGAGTATACTATCATTATTGGTGGTTCATTATATTGTTAGATAGACTATCTAGACAGCGTTCTACCGCCGATTCTGCGGCGTAGGCTGGGCGTTGTTTCCGACTAGTACCCTTACACCTGGTGCGGGTCGTGACACCTCCACTACCTCGATCTTCTTTGGGTTAACCGAGATTCCGTCACCCGTCACCACATGCCTAAGAAATTTAACCTTGTCAAGAAAGAATTTACACTTTGACAGTTTCCCGTACAGCTCCTCCTTCCTGAGAGTCTCTAAGACCAATCTTAGGTGCTCTTCGTGCTCCTCCGGGATCTTGGAATACACAAGAATATCGTCGATGAACACCACCACGAACTTGTCAAGGCACTGGTGGAACACCTTGTTCATCAAGTTCATGAATACTTTCGGTGCATTGGTTAAACCAAATGGCATTACCATGAACTCAAAATGGCCGTATCTGGTCCAAAATGCTGTCTTTGGCGTGTCTTCTCTCTTTACCTTCACCTTCACCTGGCGATAGCCTGACCTTAAATCTATCTTCAAAAATACCTTTGCCCCGCTCAACTGATCGAAAAGATCATCTATCCTCGGCAGCGGGTATTTGTTCTTGATAGTGAGGTTGTTCAAAGCTCTATAATCAATGCACATGTGCACCGTGCCGTCGGTACGAACAATACCGGAGCTCTCCATGGTGATGAACTGGATTTGATGAAGCCTTTGTCCTGCAGCTCCTCAACTTGCTTCTTCAGTTCTTCCAGCTCGCTGTTGTTGACTTTATAGACATGTTGTGAAATGGGCTCGCTTCTGTCTCCAAGTCTATAGAGAATTCAACATCTCTGTCTGGCGACAAGCCTGGCAACTCCTCTGGAAATACATCCAGGAAATCTGCTATCAGAAGATGTGGCAACTCCTATTCTTCCATCCTGGCTCCACAAAATGTGCTCCTGCTCTGCTCCACTGCTCCTCTGGCGACCTCGAACTCCGGCTCTCCTGGTGGTCGAAATAATACTCTACCTCCATGATAATCTATAGTAGCACGGTGCCTACTCAACCAGTCCATTTCGAGTACAATATCGTATCCCGAAAGTAGCATGACGAGTAAGCACACGCTCAACTCTCGGCCTCCTAATGATACTCTCCGCTCCTTGTAATAATTACGGACTAGGATAATACCTCTGCCAGTCGTGATCTTGCAAGTCCTAGCTAATGGTTCTATCTCTAAATGATGTTGAAGTGCATAAGATACAGACACGAAACTTTGGAAAGCGCCAGAGTCGAATAATATAAATGCTAGAATGCAATCGAGAAGAAATGAACCTGTAATCAAGTCTCCTACTGGCTCGACCTCCTCGACTGCCATGGCGTATGCTCGCCCCTGGGGTGCACCTCTCTGTTGCTAGTGCTGAGCAAACCTCTACTACTGCGGTGGAAGTGGAGGTCCCCTCTGCTGGCCTTCTGGTACGGTAGGTACCCTGGCTGGTCCCCTCTGGGCGGCTACTCCACCCTGGCCTGGACGAGTCTGGATGGCAGGACAATCCCTCAGCTGATGTGTTATCGATCCGCAGGACAAATATGTGCCCAACCTCTTCCTGCAGATCTCTCTAGTGTGTCCTGCCTTCCCGCAGTACGCACACTGGATGGCGGGCTGAGTCTGTCTCTGCTACTGGTGCTAGGCCTGTCCTCGGGCTGGTGTCTGGTACTGCTGATGCTGCTGCTGATATGGCCTCTGCTGCTGCTAGAAATATGGACGCTTGCCCGGTCCTGTACTACTGTTTGCTCCTCCTGAAGCGTCGCATCCCCTCTTGGGCCTGAGGTCCAAGTCATCATCAGCTATCTGGGCATCCATCAATATGCCCTCCAAGGTAGCAGTGCGACGTCCCGACGTGCGAGACTTGATCTCCCTTGCCAGCCCCTTTCTGAACTTTTGGGCCCTGTCTCCTGGATCTCTAATCATCGATGGCACGAAACGGCTCAGGCGGCAAAACTCCGCGGCGTACTCATCAACGGACATGCTCCCTTGGACCAAGTCATGGAACTGACTCTCCAAGGCTCCCAGGACAACATCAGGAAAGAACTTTTCCTTGAAGAGCTCCCAGAAGGCCTCCCAAGTGAGTCCCCCAACAAGTCTCGGCTCAGCGCGAAACCACGTCAGGGCGATGTCGAACATCTGGCTGCCGGCGGCCTCGATCTGAAGAGCCTCCGGAAGCTGCGACAAGCGCAAGTTTTTCTCTATGTCCTCTAGCTAATCGTCGGCTTAGAGTATCCCCTCAGTACCTTTGAACTCCTGAAGCATCATCCTCTTGAAGTACACAATAGTGCCCGGCCTCTGGTGGTACTGGCCAAGATGCTGCTGCTGTTGGGCGACTCTCTCCACAGCCTGGAGAGCCACCTGATGAGAATTCTCTATGCTCACCCTCATCATCTCGGTCTGGGCCTGGTGCGCCTCCGCCTGCACCCTCAAGGCCTCTGCTGGCGTCCTTTGGGCATCAACCATGCCCGGGATCAATGCGAATATCTGTGCCCCATCGACGGGCATACCTCCTGGAAACTGAGTCGGTGGGGGTGGTAGAGGCTCTGTCACAGCTATGGGAACCCTCTAAACAGGTGGGGGAGGAGGACCCCCAAAAAGTGTAGATACTCCCACATGCACAGGAGATGTAGGAGGTGCTGCGGATGTCTGTCCAACAGGGTGAGAGGTGGAAGACCTCTCTGAAGCTGCTGCTCCGAGTCTCAAGGACCTGGTCTTCGGCGGCATCCTGAAGACAGATTGAAAGAATCAATTAAGGTAATAGACACAATATCATCAAGGAATGTCATGACCCGCACCCGGTTTAGGGGCACGAGTGCGTGGGTACGTCCAGCCTACGCCGCAGCATCGGCGGTAGAACGCTGTCAAGGTCTTGATACTATCTAACTAATGTCACGCAAGCATCCAATCTCCATTAGGAGGCACGGATGACACAAATAAGATGAACACATACTCAATCACAGGATTACAGCACGATAAGATTTCGAATAGGAAAACTAAAATTAAACACAACACAAGTCCACAAGTAATATTCTAACTCAACAATATCCAAGAATCATCAAAATGCCGGAGACAAATCCGGTACCAAATAGTCTACTTAAAGAACTAACAATAAATAATAATTCCGGCTAGAACTTCCAGAATCACATCTAACTACCAAGTCTGCAGCTACTCACCATATGGTCCATAAAGTGTCGGACAGCGGTCCTCTAAGGCATAGTCTGGAAAAATATTTCCAGTCAGGAAGGAGCAAAGCAACACTCTCAAATAACAGTTCCATTAATTGATAATGTCTATAATACAATAAAACATGTCATGCTAGCTACTGAGAAGACAGTGAATTAAATGCAATGGCAATTTAAGAGAGACAGGCAATGTAAAGAGACAGGCAATAGGCAATATGATATAGTCAGTGCATGTATGAAAATGAAAAGAACAAGAAACAGCATCATATACGGGTGATGTAGTATATGATTTAAATAGGGAACTGTAATCTATTCTAAGTGTTTGAAATAGTAGTTTCAAAATGTGATCGGCTTGGGAACATGTACGATAGCTACAAGGCCTGGCTAATCATGGGTGAAGAGCATGATTAACACTTACAATTTCTATACTACAATAAGAGGTTATGATCATATTTCTTACTAACTACTTTCCCGCCCCCAACTAGTACTGTGGATCCAACCATGACACGTCACGATACACGAGCAAGTCAAGTCTATCATATACGATGTCTAAATATACATGTCGTGTACAATGTCAATACGATAATCAAGATAACATCTCATGACTGCAGATCCAAGCTATACTAGTCCGTGTAGCACAGTGTCAAAGATTCAGTTGTAACATTTCAAGATCATTGAACTTATAGCAATTATCAAGAATTAGAAATTATCAGAGAATATACTTGCCTTGGGTCCTTAGCTGGTGTTTATGGATGTCCTGTTCCAGAGTATCCCCTGGGTGAACCAACAGTCCTAAAGACATAACACAACATAACATTTGCATCAGAAGCTACGCTAACACACAGTCAAAACACTGGCCTTAGGGCCATGCCAGGCAGGGTACTAGTCACTAGGGTCACCTATTAGATAGATACGTAATATACATATCTTAAATAACATATATACTTACAATATATCTATATATATCAAATTAAATACATATGCAAAATATATGTATATATATATCTATTAAAAATATGCTAAGGTTTTATACAAAATATATATACCAATATGAAAATATAACTCTACATATATACATTGATACCAGAATACGGTTATTTACATATTTGTTCATTTATACCAAAAATACGTTTTTACTTATTTATTCATTTATCATACATACTATAATTAATAAATAAAGAATATACATTTACATATATATTACTATATGAAAATAACCAATATATACACATATATATTCCAATTAGATATATTGAAAATACACTAAGTATATATATATTTTTATATACATATACCAAATTACATAATTACCTATTTATGCATTTATACCAAAATACATACATATAGATATACTAATTATATTAAATTATACTATGTATACAAGTACACATATATATAAACCAAAATACCAAAACAAATATATATATATATATAGGAAGAATACACGAACATATATACTAATTTTCACATTAATTATACTAATATACATACTATACTTATACAATTAAATATTAATAAAATAAATAATATATATATATTCATATTTTAAAATACATACATTACCAATCAATTTTATATTGAAAATATGCTAAATATATATATAATACATGTATACACATATACCAATTATATTATACACTTTACATTATATACCAATACATATTTATGTATTAACATAAATTAAATAACTATTATATCTATACATATATTTTATATATACTATACATTATGTTTAAATATTAATTAAGTAAACAATATGCATATACATATACTAATACGTATTTATACTAGAATACATATGCAATACATATGTATTAAAATATAGAGATATACGTGAGATATATATATAAAACATATATACACTAATTTAAATATATACAATACCTTACATTAATTATATATACATTAACTATACATTAATTATTATATACAAATACATATACTAGTATATACATATACACCCTAAAGTATATACACATATATGATACATATATACTATTTGGAAATAGAACAATGTACATTCATATACACATGTATATACATGAATTTATTTATGTATTAATACATAGGAATTCATAACCAATCTATTAAAGGAGGGAGGAGAAAGCTTACAGAGGTGGCTCGACGGGCTTGGCCGGAAGATGGCCGGAGGGAGCTCGACCGGGGACTGATGGTGGTGGCGATGTTGGAAGCACGACGCCGCCGGAGTAGCAGCAGGGAGGCCGGGCTGTTGGGTGGCTGATGGTGGTGATGGGAGTTGTAGATGATGGTGGTGGTCGGCCTGGAGTTCGACGCCGTCGGAGTAGCAGCAGGCTTCGGCGGGAACTGCTACGGGCCGGAGTACGGGGAGGAATGGGGAGAGGAGCCGCGGCAGTGCCGGAGTTGGGCTGAACAGGCCGGCCGGAATGGAGTAGGAGGCCGGGCTACAGCCAGCAGGCCGCCGGGTGAATAGTGCTCGGCCGGAAAGCACAGTGGTGATGGGGGTGATGAATAGGGTTCCCCCCCTTTCAAATTTTTGAAATCCAATGAAAGAGAAAAGGAAGAAGAAGGAAGAAGAAGAAAAGAAGGAGAAAAGAAAAAGAAAGGAAGAAGGAGGAGAAGAATTCCTACGGTTTGGAGGCTTGAGGAATTTTGGAGGCTTGTGAGGTGGGGGAAAACCTAGGTTGTCTAGGGATTAGGGTTTAGGATGGGACATGACATTAAATAGGGATGAGGGGATTTTGATGGAGGGTTGTGATTGACCCTCTAAATGAGTGGATTAGATTGAACATGAGGGAAATTAATTCATGGGGATTTAGGGTGAGGTTTAATTAAAATATTAAGGATTCCTCATTGGTTTAAATAATTGGGTGTTGGCACAAAAATGCCAATTTGCAATTTAACCCCCTTAAATTTGGGAAATTGCACAAACACATAAAATGACGAAAATTTGGCGGGCGATTCGGGGTCCGGTGTTTTGTAGGGTCAGGGGGCACTGTAAGATGGGTATGGGCTGAATTTGCAGGGCACTGGAATTAATTTGGAATTTCAGAATCAGATAAAATAGTATCCTCAATTTAAGTAGAAATAAATACAAGTTGTGTTCAATAATTAATTAGGAGTACATGAAGCCAAAATCAGGTCAGGTCATCAATACCAATAATGAAGAAGACTCAGAACAGAATATTACCCTAATTTGGGCCGCACGAAAAATAGGTCAAGATGGCCTCCAATTTTCGATTGGAACGCACAACGATACAAAATAGGAATTTTAAAATAAACGTCCGCGATGATTTTTGCGCGGCCAGAAATAATGTACAGAAAGCACAATTATGAGTTGCAAAAATAGCAGAATTGAAGGCGGGCATGTCTAGGGCAAGATGGTAAAATTTGTTGGAAGACAAAAGTCAGGGTAGCGCTCCAAATATCGAAGCAAAGGCAAAGCGCAAAAATATTAAATAAAATACGGTAATTAATTACACCTCCAATAAATTAATTCTAAAATAAAACAATTAACCTCAAAATTCCATAACTCCGACAGGTGCTCATCTACTGACTTCTAGGTCAAGTCTACCATCACAAACACAATGAACACTGTCTATAATATAATATATTAAAGTACACATCATACAGTTATTTAATTTAAATATATACTATTTATGCAATTAATTAATTATAGCTACAATAATATTAAATATTGTAAAAAGTCGAAATTACCCCTGTTTTCAGAATGTGGTAGTGACAAGTCTACCCACCTTAAAAGAATTTCGTCCTCGAAATTTAAAATCCTCCTAGTAGTGTTTAATCATACACGTTATCATTTTCCTCAAAGTTTAAATTCATAATCCACGAAATCAGGTAATAATTCATGATGTCCTTTCACAATTTGTTCAAAAATTCTGAAATTATTGCATTCCTGAAAAATCCTCAGAATAAAATCAAAGTCCATCAAAATTTCCTTGAAAGTTTTGAGTTAATAATTCAATACCTGGAATTTAATATTCACTCCTTAAATTTGATTTTTTAATGCACAAGTATAAAATGAAATCTCGTCCCACAAATTTAAATTTAAACATTTATCCATCTAAATTTTATTTCTCGATTTCCTCTTCCTCAAAATGCTCAACAATATGATACTTAAGGATTCTCCAAATGCAACATCCAATTATAAAATTCAAAAAAAAATCCTAACTTGCAATCGAATAAATATGATGATAGTCTCCCAAAATTTCCAAATTAATAACCAACTTAAACATGTCATAATCTTTCCTGGAATTAATTAAACCACCAATTATGCCATGTTAATTTCTTAACCATTTATTTAAATCAATAATTATCCTCAAATTTTAATCATCTTGTTCCTCTTGTCAAGTAATAACCTCTTCATAAGTCTACTATGGTCAAACCCCAATAATCATGGTCAAAACTTCCTACAATCATACAACATGCAACCTAAGGGGATATGTACGGTCATGGTGTCTTTGTCATGGTATTGCAGTCTCTGTATCAGGGGTACTACTAACTATATTCTAACAAGAAAATCATGCATACAACTATTGTACTAGGCAATCAATCAATCAAATAGGTAGGAACAGAATAAAGGAAAGAACAGAAACTGCTAACACATTACCTGCAGTATCGGTCTCCTCGACCGTCATCGCAAATGCCCGCCCTGCTGGGGTGGTTCCCTTTGCGGGTGCTGAGCAATATACGGTTCCACAGGTAGCCTAACTGGATCTCTATAGTCTGAAGCTGCACGCTGGCCGGGGAGATAAGGGGCTATAAGACAATCCCTTACTCGATGTCCCGCAGCGCCGCAATGCAAACAAAGTCCTAGCCTCGTTCTACAGCTCTCCCAAAGGTGACCTGGCTTCTTACAGAAATGACAAGTCTGCTGTGTCTCTCTTGGAGGCTGTTGCTGATCCTGCTGAACATGAATTGGTGCCTGGTACTGCTGTTGATACTGATACTCCCATGGATGTTGTTGGATAGGAACTGGTGCTAGGTACTGCGGTGGATGCTGAAATGTCCATGGTTGTTGCTGAATATGAAATGGTACTTGGTACTGCTGTTGGTGCTGAATACGGGGATGCTTGGCTGGTCCTGGGCTACCATTCGTATCTCCAAACGTGTCGTGACTCCTCTTAGGCCTGAGATCCAGATCCTCTTCTGCGATCTGAGCATCCATTAAGATAGCCTCATAGGTAGCGGTACGACGACCAGAAGTGCGTGACTTAATCTCTC
This sequence comes from Iris macrosiphon, assembly GCA_036927795.1. Taxonomy (NCBI): domain Eukaryota; kingdom Viridiplantae; phylum Streptophyta; class Magnoliopsida; order Asparagales; family Iridaceae; genus Iris; species Iris macrosiphon. The sequence goes on from JAYESA010000007.1 coordinate 156,165,295, forward strand.
TTGTCAGTCCCTTTCTAAATTTCCGGGCTCGATCTCCTGGGTCCCGAATCATAGACGATGCAAAACGGCTCAATCTATAAAATTCTGCAGCGTACTCGTCGACCGACATGTTTCCTTGAACTAAGTCATGAAACTGACTTTCCAAGGTTCCCAATGCCACGTCGGGAAAGAACTTCTCTTTGAAGAGTTCCTTGAAGGTCTCCCAAGTAAGTCCTTGTGCAGTAATTCTTGGTTCCGTGCGATACCACGTGAGTGCGATATCGAACATCTGACTGCCAGCGGCTTCTATCTGCAAGTTCTCCAGAATCTGGGTCAATCGCATAGAGTATCCCTTCGGTACCTTTAAACTCTCGAGGCATCATCCTCTTGAAATCCACTATAGTACCTGATCTCTGCTGCTGCTGGCCAGGAAATTGCTGGTACTGTGCTACTCTCTCCAAAGCTTGGAGAGTCACTTGATGAGCATTCTCCATGTTTTCTTTCATCAGCTCGGTTTGTGCCTGGTGCGCTTCTGCTTGCACCCTCTGAGCCTCAGTTTGAACTCGCTGAGCGTCTGCCGTCACTCTCTGGGCATCTACCATGCCTTGGATCAACGTAAATATCTGCGTTCCGTCAATGGGCAAACCTCCGGGAAGCGGAGTCGGTGGAGGAGGAAGGTTGTCCGTCACAGCTGCGGCAATCTTCTGGACAGGTGGAGGAGGAAGGTCCCCGATAGGTGCAGACACACCTACGTGCATCGGAGATGTAGGAGGAACTACGGCTGTCTGTTCATCAGGTGGAGAGGTGGCAGGCCCCTCTAAAGCTGATGTTCCCGCTCTCATAGACCTTGTCTGCGACGACATCCTGAAGACAGATCCCAAAGAATCAATTTAGGCAAAATGCGATATCATCAAGGAAGGACAGTACAGTTCTAAGGAAGCAACATTCAAGATAAAAGATTGGAAAGAAAAATCCTAGTTGTGATTGCACAGGTCAATGGTGCACCCAAGGTCTGATACCTCTATCCCCTAGGTATCACGGTTCTATCACAAACACACTCACTGCTAGCTTCCTTACCTACTGCAATCGTCGATGCTAGTTATTCTTATCACTCAATGCATAACAATGCAACACACCATACTAAGTATGGCTCTCTCCAATACAATTCTGGAATGAACACCCAAGTCAGTTGGCAGTGAGATCTCAATAATGCTCAAGCCAACAGATCCTTACACATGCACCTCATCTGCTATATGCTAATATATCTTTTCCACTATAAGATCTTATCCTCAGATAAATTTTCCTCAAAATAACTCCTCGAATAAAATTTTAAGGTAAATTGCATACACTTTCCTCAAGGTTAATTATTTAAATACTGAAATGAAAATTTTATCAACTCCAAAAATCCTTACAGCTTGTCTAGGTTCAACAAATTGAATCTGAATTCCTCAAAATTTTTAATAACAATATCTCAATCTTTTAAAAATTTGAAATTCATTTTCAATCTTCAATTAAAATTTTATATCCACCTTCTGTAGTTCAATAGCTCTAATGTTAATCCTTTCACTGTCCTCATTGACATGCGTCCTCAAATAATGCCATAAATTAGTCTGTAAATATATCTTGATATAAAATCCAGCCCTACTATGAAACCAAAAAAATCCTAACTTAATAACTAATCAACAACAATCAAATCAATATCAACAAATGAAAACGGACGGAACAAGGGAATGATTGTAAATTGAAAGTTTTAACAAGATTCTCAGGGGTCATCCCAGGAATCTCTCAAGAAATTGTGATTGAGTATTTGCTCTCGTCCTAGTATCCTATGTCCTATGTCCTATAGCAGGCACGCAGTAGTATAACAAGGATGTCACACTACTACGACATCGCACAACTCGCGAAGTCTGACCTGCATGGGCCACCACTAAAAACGTGTCACGACCCGCACCCGGTTTAGGGGCATGAGTGCGTGGGTACGTCCAGCCTACGCCGCAGCATCGGCGGTAGAACGCTGTCTAGGTCTTGATACTATCTAACTAATGTCACGCAAGCATCCAATCTCCATTAGGAGGCACGGATGACACAAATAAGATGAACACATACTCAATCACAGGATTACAGCACGATAAGATTTCGAATAGGAAAACTAAAATTAAACACAACACAAGTCCACAAGTAATATTCTAACTCAACAATATCCAAGAATCATCAAAATGCCGGAGACAAATCCGGTACCAAATAGTCTACTTAAAGAACTAACAATAAATAATAATTCCGGCTAGAACTTCCAGAATCACATCTAACTACCAAGTCTGCAGCTACTCACCATATGGTCCATAAAGTGTCGGACAGCGGTCCTCTAAGGCATAGTCTGGAAAAATATTTCCAGTCAGAAAGGAGCAAAGCAACACTCTCAAATAACAGTTCCATTAATTGATAATGTCTATAATACAATAAAACATGTCATGCTAGCTACTGAGAAGACAGTGAATTAAATGCAATGGCAATTTAAGAGAGACAGGCAATGTAAAGAGACAGGCAATAGGCAGTATGATATAGTCAGTGCATGTATGAAAATGAAAAGAACAAAAAACAGCATCATATACGGGTGATGTAGTATATGATTTAAATAGGGAACTGTAATCTATTCTAAGTGTTTGAAATAGTAGTTTCAAAATGTGATCGGCTTGGGAACATGTACGATAGCTACAAGGCCTGGCTAATCATGGGTGAAGAGCATGATTAACACTTATAATTTCTATACTACAATAAGAGGTTATGATCATATTTTTTACTAACTACTTCCCCGCCCCCAACTAGTACTGTGGATCCAACCATGACACATCACGATACACGAGCAAGTCAAGTCTATCATGTACGATGTCTAAATATATATGTCGTGTACAATGTCAATACGATAATCAAGATAACATCTCATGACTGCAGATCCAAGCTATACTAGTCCGTGTAGCACAGTGTCAAAGATTCAGTTATAACATTTCAAGATCATTGAACTTATAGCAATTATCAAGAATTGGAAATTATCAGAGAATGTACTTGCCTTGGGTCCTTAGCTGGTGTTTATGGATGTCCTGTTCCAGAGTATCCCCTGGGTGAACCAACAGTCCTAAAGACATAACACAATATAACATTTGCATCAGAAGCTACGCTAACACACAGTCAAAACACTGGCCTTAGGGCCATGCCAGGCAGGGTACTAGTCACTAAGGTCACCTAGTAGATAGATACGTAATATACATATCTTAAATAACATATATACTTACAATATATCTATATATATCAAATTAAATACATATGCAAAATATATGTATATATATATATATATCTATTAAAAATATGCTAAGGTTTTATACAAAATATAAATACCAATATGAAAATATAACTCTACATATATACATTGATACCAGAATACGGTTATTTACATATTTGTTCATTTATACCAAAAATATGTTTTTACTTATTTATTCATTTATCATACATACTATAATTAATAAATAAAGAATATACATTTACATATATATTACTATATGAAAATAACCAATATATACACATATATATTCCAATTAGATATATTGAAAATACACTAAGTATATATATATTTTTATATACATATACCAAATTACATAATTACCTATTTATGCATTTATACCAAAATACATACATATAGATATACTAATTATATTAAATTATACTATGTATACAAGTACACATATATATAAACCAAAATATCAAAACAAATATATATATATATATATATATATATATATAGGAAGAATACACGAACATATATACTAATTTTCACATTAATTATACTAATATACATACTATACTTATACAATTAAATATTAATAAAATAAATAATATATATATATTCATATTTTAAAATACATACATTACCAATCAATTTTATATTGAAAATATGCTAAATATATATATATAATACATGTATACACATATACCAATTATATTATACACTTTACATTATATACCAATACATATTTATGTATTAACATAAATTAAATAACTATTATATCTATACATATATTTTATATATACTATACATTATGTTTAAATATTAATTAAATAAACAATATGCATATACATATACTAATACGTATTTATACTAGAATACATATGCAATACATATGTATTAAAATATAGAGATATACGTGAGATATATATATAAAACATATATACACTAATTTAAATATATACAATACCTTACATTAATTATATATACATTAACTATACATTAATTATTATATACAAATACATATACTAGTATATACATATACACCCTAAAGTATATACACATATATGATACATATATACTATTTGGAAATAGAACAATGTACATTCATATACACATGTATATACATGAATTTATTTATGTATTAATACATAGGATTTCATAACCAATCTATTAAAGGAGGGAGGAGAAAGCTTACAGAGATGGCTCGACGGGCTTGGCCGGAAGATGGCCGGAGGGAGCTCGACCGGGGACTGATGGTGGTGGCGATGTTGGAAGCACGACGCCGCCGGAGTAGCAGCAGGGAGGCCGGGCTGTTGGGTGGCTGATGGTGGTGATGGGAGTTGTAGATGATGGTGGTGGTCGGCCTGGAGTTCGACGCCGCCGGAGTAGCAGCAGGCTTCGGCGGGAACTGCTACGGGCCGGAGTAAGGGGAGGAATGGGGAGAGGAGCCGCGGCAGTGCCGGAGTTGGGCTGAACAGGCCGGCCGGAATAGAGTAGGAGGCCGGGCTACAGCCAGCAGGCCGCCGGGTGAATAGTGCTCGGCCGGAAAGCACAGTGGTGATGGGGGTGATGAATAGGGTTCCCCCCCCCTTTCAAATTTTTGAAATCCAATGAAAGAGAAAAGGAAGAAGAAGGAAGAAGAAGAAAAGAAGGAGAAGAGAAAAAGAAAGGAAGAAGGAGGAGAAGAATTCCTACGGTTTGGAGGCTTGAGGAATTTTGGAGGCTTGTGAGGTGGGGGAAAACCTAGGTTGTCTAGGGATTAGGGTTTAGGATGGGACATGACATTAAATAGGGATGAGGGGATTTTGATGGAGGGTTGTGATTGACCCTCTAAATGAGTGGTCTAGATTGAACATGAGGGAAATTAATTCATGGGGATTTAGGGTGAGGTTTAATTAAAATATTAAGGATTCCTCATTGGTTTAAATAATTGGGTGTTGGCACAAAAATGCCAATTTGCAATTTAACCCCCTTAAATTTGGAAAATTGCACAAACACATAAAATGACAAAAATTTGGCGGGCGATTCGGGGTCCGGTGTTTTGTAGGGTCAGGGGGCACTGTAAGATGGGTATGGGCTGAATTTGTAGGGCACTGGAATTAATTTGGAATTTCAGAATCAGATAAAATAGTATCCTCAATTTAAGTAGAAATAAATGCAAGTTGTGTTCAACAATTAATTAGGAGTACATGGAGCCAAAATCAGGTCAGGTCATCAATACCAATAATGAAGAAGAATCAGAACAGAATATTACCCTAATTTGGGCCGCACGAAAAATAGGTCAAGATGGCCTCCAATTTTCGATTGGAACGCACAACGATACAAAATAGGAATTTTAAAATAAACGTCCGCGACGATTTTTGCGCGGCCAGAAATAATGTACAGAAAGCACAATTATGAGTTGCAAAAATAGCAGAATTGAAGGCGGGCATGTCTAGGGCAAGATGGTAAAATTTGTTGGAAGACAAAAGTCAGGGTAGCGCTCCAAATATCGAAGCAAAGGCAAAGCGCAAAAATATTAAATAAAATACGATAATTAATTACACCTCCAATAAATTAATTCTAAAATAAAACAATTAACCTCAAAATTCCATAACTCCGACAGGTGCTCATCTACTGACTTCTAGGTCAAGTCTACCATCACAAACACAATGAACACTGTCTATAATATAATATATTAAAGTACACATCACACAGTTATTTAATTTAAATATATACTATTCATGCAATTAATTAATTATAGCTACAATAATATTAAATATTGTAAAAAGTCAAAATTACCCCTGTTTTCAGAATGTGGTAGTGACAAGGAATGACAGTAAAATTCTAAAGGAAATAATCATTAGAGTATCATTATAAGAATTAGAAATTTTCTAATTATGATTGAGCATATTCTCGGCCTAATCCTATTTCCTAAAACTGGCTCGTAGCGATACTCTAAGCGAGCACCACTACGATATCGCTCTAAATGCGAATCTAGACCTGCATGGGACACCACTAAAAATGTCTCATGACCCGCACCCAGAAATTGGACATGAGCCATGGGTACGTCCAGCCTACGCCGCAGCATCAACGGTAGAACGCTGTCTAGGTCTCAAACATAACTCATCCTATCAATTGACTCAAGTCCATAAGGAGGACAATGGTAATATATGAATCCACAGTTTATAATATACTCAATCATAAGGCTATATGAAAGTAATTGGCACGATGAGAAATAAGGATAAAGAGTTCTATCATAAGTCAACACAAATATAAATACATCATAAGTCTAGAGTCTAGATGTCCTCAAAAGTCACGACAATAATACAACCCATATCTCAGTCTAGCACAATAATACATAAAATGGGTCAGTCTAAGTGCCTGTAGGTAGAATCTCCTCTAAGATGGGTAACTCCTTTGGAATTTCTGGTATGAAATCACCCTCTTCTCCCGGGCCGTAGTGGGTAGGGCAGAAATCCTCCAAGTCCTCTGAAAATGTTATCCAATCAGGATTGGAGCGAAGCACAAACACTAAACACCAGTTTCATTTATGATAACAAAAATATAAAACAGTGTAAGGAATACAAGATGAAATAAATACTAAAAATATAGAGTACTAGAAAATATGAAATGAGCAATGGAATATCTAGCAATGAACAAATATATAAGTGAATGCTAGAACAAGTGAATCTGAAACAAAAGTAAACATCTGACTAAGTATTTGAAATATCAGTTTATTATGTGATCGGCTTGGGACAAGATCAGGCTGGTTACATATGACTAGCTATGATTCATGTAGGTCAGGCTAACCATCTGGTTAGCTATGATGCAAGTAATAGTCAGGCTAATCATATATAACAACTATAAGGCATGTAATGGTCAGGCCACACCCGACGTGAGATGTGGGGTGAGCTATGATGCATGTAGAGTTGGGTATGATCACATAATCTACTAATATTTCCCCATCCCCAGCTAGCACGATGGATTCCAATCACGACTCCTCATGACGGGTATCTAGGGTGCTAACCCGTGTATCCACAGTGTCAGAGTCAAGTATAGTATACAACTGGAATTATAGAATTAATCAACAAAAATGAAAACTGTCAGAGAATGTACTCGCCTGTGGTCCCGAGGAAGGTACGAGGATCGATGCCCAAGATGAAATCACAATGACCTAATTGTGGAATATCAATGTCAAAATACTGAATTAAGAGAAATAATATGTTTAACTAATTAAATGCGAGGCTTCTAGGTCAATTCTGAGGTTTGCTGGTCAATACTTGGTTAACTGGTTAATACTAGGTTAACTTGTTAATACTAGGTTAACTTAACACTTCTAGTACCCACCTACTACTACCTCACTATTAAGCACTAACCATACCTTGGTGTTGCTAGGCCCATGATACTAGGTATCCCAAAACTCATTAGATGTGTAAACACTGGTCCCTGTAGGTACTAGATAGACATGACTCTTAACCCTAGCTATTTTAGTTCTGGCCTTGATATCTAGGTTATACTAACTACCCATTACACATAATCCATATATGTATACATATATATAACCAGTACACTACTAACTATTTACACTTAGCTAAAAGTGAATAGTTGTCTAATCAACCCAAAGTCTACACCAAACTGACACATTGTCGTGCACAGGACCTATTGTAAAGCCCTACAGTTCACTAGCACCTCTCCCTCACTGAACTTTGTTTCACAGAGAATACACCTAATCTCTTAATAATACATTGATCCTAGATTCTGATTCAATAACACATTCACAGTTTCTCAGTCTAGAATTGGTTCAGATTTACACAGGTATTTGCTAATTTCCAAGACAAGTATATAGCTACTGGCAGGGTCAATAGGTAGGTCTTGAACAATTGTTCATTCTTACACATGCATAGCCAAAAATCCCTACTTACTGATACACACACACACACATGCCTCACAGGTACACACACAGGCACACACACACACAGGCACACACATACACAGGCACACACACATACACACAGGCACACACACAGGCACACACTCACAGGCACATTGAACTGAAACTTCTCACTCACTCACAGGAATTACTGATCCAATGAACCATTCACAGTTTCACAATATAAAATTGTTCAGACTCACATACAGGGCTTAATCCTTGAGATAACATATGGCTACTGGCAGGATCAACCAGGTAACACCCTCACTGATACACGGTGCCTGGACACCCATGATACATAACTGCTCACTACTGCACTGAATTTCCCCCTTGTGTACTTGTGCATCACTGAGATACTGAACTCAGTGCACAGGCAACATTCACTGATACTCAAGATTGACACTTAAAACAGAATACTGATACTTCCTAATTTTCCAACCAATGTACACCCCTACATTTAATACCAACTCACTGAGACTGAGAACTCCACACACCTAACACAGCTACACAACACTACCCAACACATGGACCCTAATCCAACCCTAGCTGCTACCCAACTGCATACAACACTCTATCTGCTCACTGATACACACACACATTTTACTGAGACACACTGACTCCCACAGACACGACACAGCTCGAACCTACACAGAATACCCTCTTCCCCAATTACTGCTACTGATACAGAACCCTAACACAGCCCAGCTGCTCACCACTCTATTAAACACACTTACCTAGTATCACACAGATACAAAGATCCACCATGTCAGTGTCATTGAGACACTCAAACTCCACAGACACAACACACCACTCATAGTAGTGAAACCCCCAAATCCTACTGATATATTAAACCTACAATCCTACTGATACACTAACCACGGTGTCCTATCTTTAAGAAAACACTATGGTTTACATAGGCATGGCTAACCCTGATACACAATGCAGCTGCAGCCACTGTTCAATTTTGAACTGACTGAGTGTACAAACACATATCCTATACTGCTACACTGATACATAGCTAACCTAGCTATCTCACACTGATACACAGCTTACCCACAAAACCTATTGATACCTTAACTCACCACTGGAACTGAACACAGTGATACACACTCACTGAATACAGAACCTGACTGTGCATAGAAACCCCCAATGCACACATACACACAGCACAGTTTCAAATCCCGACTGTACAGTAATCTTCCTAATGCATCCTTCTCCAAAACACACAACCTATCTATACACAAAGCAAGTATATCTATGTATATAGATTTGTATATCAAAACATGCAGTAATTAGAATACATTAGATAGGTAAACCCCTAAGGGGCATTCCATCGAACACATGTGGTGCAGAAAATAGGTTTCACATTAAGAACCCATGAATCCTCAACCAAAACCCTAAAAATTGAGATCAAACATATACGTTGGAGGTGTAATCATGTCTACATGCAAACCCCTAGGATTAGGGTTCATGAAATTGGGGAAAAACAAACGTATGAACACCAAAACCCTAGAATCAACTAGGTTTTCATGGAGAAACCCCAAATACGGAACCTAAACCAATTGGTGGGCTCCTAATGGCCAAACAACAATGAAAAAAAGAATTAAAATGGGGTTAAAATTCGGATTCACACCTATTGGGAGATGGTTTCCCAATGTAGGTCCTCTTCTTCAAGCCTTCTTGGTCCAAGCTCCTAGATTTCTCCTGATGGAGGAGGAAATGGATTTCTAGGATTTTAAATTCTGAAATTTATTGGAAAGGAATGGTTTTTCTAGTGGAGGCTAGGTTTAAGGCTTTCTTCATAAAGGAAGAAGCTTGAGGGAGGCTTCCCTTCATTATATAGGACTAGGGTTAGGGTTTCAAATGCAAAGGTTTAATTAACCCTTCATGTTTATTCATGAAGAAATTAAATTAATTAGGGTTTAGTCATTTCTAGGGTTTTTAAATCTAAAACTAAAAATGCTAACTAGGGTTCGTCATAAGAGTTAAACCTATTGGGTTTTTAGGTCAACCTAAAACCTATGCATTAAGAACATCCTATAATTATTTAATAAAACTCATCACACATATTTATTACATAATAAATTAAACAGGAAAATTACAATAATGTCCTAATCTGGAATTGTGGTAGTGACAAGTCTACCCTCTAAAGAAAATTTTATCCTCGAAATTGGATTAAACTAGAACAAGAACGAAAACAGATAAGGAATTATACCTCAGGTTTCGAAGAGATACGGGTATTACTCGCGTATTTCGTCCTCTCTCTCCCAGGTCGACTCCCCTGGAGAGTGATGTCTCTATGCAACACTAACCAAAGGAATAGTCTGGTTCTGCAACACCTTCTCTCTGGGATCCAAGATCTCTACGGGCTGCTCAGTGTAGCTGAGAGTCGGACCAACCTCGATCTCCGAATGATCTAGTACGTGACTAGGGTCTGCCACGTACCGCCTCAGCTGCGACACATGGAACACGTCATGCACTCCCTCTAGTACAGGTGGCAAGTCTAGTCTATATGTCACTGCACCGACCCTCACAAGAATATCGAAGGGTCCGATGTAGCATGAACTAAGATTCCCGCCACCACCAAAATGAATCATGCCCCGCGTCAGAGAATTCTGTAGGAACACTAGATCGCCAACCTAGAACAAAACAGTCTCAACACACAGTCTAAACAAAGCAATAACAAGCCAGAAAATAACAATCTATACCTGAAACTCAAGGGGTCTACGGTAGCTGTCGGCCCAATGCCGCTGTCTGTCCTGCGCCACTCGAAGTCTGTCTCTGATGAGTTTCACTTTTTTTGCTGCATCCACGACCATTTCTGGTCCTAGCAAGGCTCTCTCTCCGACGTCATCCCAAGATAACAGTGTACGACACCTTCGTCCATATAGAGCCTCGAATGGCGATATCTCGATGCTGGCCTGGTAGCTGTTGTTATAAGCAAACTCTACCAGGTGTACATGATCCTCCCAAGAACCTTCGAGATCTAGAACGCAAGTGCGTAGTATATCATCGAGAGTCTGAATAGTCCTTTCAGACTGCCCGTCTGTCTGGGGGGTAAGCGGTATTAAACTTGAGCTGAGTGCCCAAGCTAGCCTGCAGACTCCTCCAGAAGTGGGAAGTAAAATGACTATCCTGATCCGAGATGATGCTCATAGGAACTCCATGAAGTCTGATAATCAACCGTATGTGCATCTCTGCTAGCCTCCCTGTCGACGTGCCCACCTTGAAAGGTAAAAAGTGGGCTGATTTGGTCAACCTATCCACGATGACCCAAATTGCGTCCTTCCCTTCTGGAGAACATGGAAGTCCTGAAACGAAATCCATGGTCACGTGCTCCCACTTCCACTCTGGGATAGGTAAAGGTTGAAGTAATCCACCTGGCCTCTGTCGGTCCGCCTTTACCTGCTGGCACACTAGACACCGAGATACGAAGTGTGCTACCTCGCGCTTCATTCCATACCACCATACGTGCTCCCTCAAGTCTCGATACATCTTGTTGGCACCGGGATGCATCGAGTACTGAGAGCGATGTACCACCTGCAAAACCTCCTCGTACAGCTCCCCGCTCGGCACACACATCCTCGTGCCGTGTCGTAAAGACCCATCATCTGCGATAGTAAAGTCGTCTAACAATCCTATCCGAACATGTGCCCTGATACTCCTCAGAGCCTCATCATCATACTGCGCAGCTCTGGTTTTGTCCATCAGCTCGGACTGTATCTGCAGTCCCCATATCTGAATCTCAATACCGGGAACTAGCACCTCAATTTCCAAGCTTTCTAGATCTGCCAACAAATGTCTATCCGTCGTCAAGTACATAGCCCTCGGATACCTGCTCAAGGCATCGGTGACTACGTTGGCCTTCCCTGGGTGGTATTGCAATGAGATGTCGAAGTCCTTCATCAACTCCAACCACCTCCTCTGCCTCATGTTCAGCTCCTTCTGTGTGAACACGTAATTCAAGCTCTTGTCGTCTGTGAAGATCTCCATACGCTCTCCGTACAGGTAATATTTCCATAGCTTTAGAGCAAAGATAACTGCTGCCAACTCCAAATCGTAGGTGGGGTAGTTCTTTTCATGAGGGCGTAACTGCCTAGAAGCATAGGCAATTATTGAACCGGTTCTCCCTGCCTTTGCATCTGTGGGCAAGTCGCTATCTTATGATCTGCGCTCCCATAACTTAAATATTGTCCCTTTGTTGCCGACACACATCCCGAGTGTGGCCTCCCTTGCCACAATGAGTGCATCCTACTTGCATTCCCAAGTACGGTTGTTGCTGCTAAGGGCACGGTTATTATGGTCGGACTGGAGCTGCTATAATTGCTGCTACTGGCCTCTGCGGCTCTGAGTCATGAATACGAACGCCATGTGTTGGTGCCGACGTTAATGGTACTGGCCCTGCCCTTACACTCTGGGCATGCAACCTCTTTTGTCCATAGTCCTTGCTGACAACCTCTACAAAGTTAGCTCGTGCCTTCTTGCTGCCACTAACACGTTATCAAAAGTGGGGTAGTCATGCCCCTCGACCAACTGCAGTATCTTCAGGTGAAGCCCATACTAGAATCTCATCACCCTCATTGACTCCGTAGCCACCATTGTTAGAGCGAACATGCTCAATTTGTAGAACTCCACTGCATAACCATCCAAGGTTTTACCGAACTACTTGAGATTAATGAATCACTGCTGCAGTTCATATTATGCTACTACGCCAAAGTAGTTAGCCTTGAACCTGGTCCTAAAGCTATCCAAGAGATAGTATACCTCAAGCCAACCTCCACCGAAACTCCCCAGTCATGGGCAAGATCTTGAAGCTGCAACTAGATCTGGTCCACCTGCTCCTCTGTTGGAACCTTAGCTGCCATCAAGATTGCCTCGGTATCCTACTGCCAAGCATCCGCGGTGATAGCATCCTCCATGCCATCAAAATATCTTGGGTTAAATCATCAGAATCTAAGCGACGCACCCGAATCTAACTTCCTACCTCTCTCTAGAGCTGCTTATAGTCCTGATTTAAGAGGACGTTCTGTTGTAGCTGTTGGTGCTGCTGGACTGCCATCTAGTGCTGCTGGGTAGCCATCATCCCCCTAGGGATCTCCAATAATGCAGGGGTATCAAGCACTGCTGGTACTATTGGCATTGTCGAAAGTACTGGAATATGAGGTAATGGATGCCATGCCTGTCCAACCATTGGCCTATCCGTCTGAGCCATCTCAACCACTGGCTCTATTACTACAACTGGCTCCACTCGAACCTGATTAGAAGGATGTGCCGCCTCTGGATGATGTCCCAAGGAACCCTGCCTTGTTGGTTGTTCTGCCAAGCATACTCTGATAACCGAGGATGAAGTGCCCCTAGAGGAAAGAAAAGCAAGGAATCAAGGATAGGATGAGAAGGAAAAATGATGCAAGAAACATATCAATTTAAGGGTGACATAGAGAATGGATTCTGAATATCAAGGAGGACAAGTTTTGATTGAGACTCCTATAATTAAAATACCCCACAAGTCTAAAAATATACCTGCACAGGCCACCAATAAAATAATGTTATGCCTCAGTACCTTAATACGAAGACGGATATGGCCAACTACCACTTACAAGGTATAATATGTTGTATGACAATCACGGCAGTAACTAGACAAGGGGGTGCATACTATGATAAAGTCTTCCTAGGGCCTCATAGGACATCTATGTCTCAATCATTCAACAGTTAGCAATAAGATATGAACATATATGATAAAGCAGTATGGCATCTCCGGCCCTCTATCAAAATGGTCAAGAACTAGCTACTAAAATGTCGAGCTAGTACATGGTCAATATTACATTGTCGTTATCAACTGCAGTCTGAATTTATACAAATATGTATAGAACTTGCCGGCTAAAGAATGTCGGCGGCTAAATGCCTAAAATAATACAAAATACTAAATTGGGGAAGATGGAAACCCACTCAAGTCCCCCGCTGACTATGCTTCTGGTATGCACCATCGGTCAGGTAGAAGGTAGAGTGCTCAGGCTTTGCTACAAAATTTGGCCAAAAAACCCAACAGGGTCAGGCCCCGAATTACAAGTAACACAAGGAAGCATAAGAGAAGAAACAAAACCAATAATTGAAATAAAATGCAAGAAAAGAGAGCAAGTTATGTGCCAAATCAGAGGCATGAATTATGTCCTCAAAATAGTAGAATACCTATACAACCAAACATGGACAAGCCATTCTGAACTATACTGAGAAAGAGTACAGTTCACAAATTTGGTCAAACCAAAGGTGTCTATGTCATAGTTTTGGTCCATAACCTATCGTAACACAATGGTCCAACCCTACAACCAAACAAGGACAATGGTTGAATAATTGCATCACAACAGTCTATGTCCATAAGCTACTCAATATGTGGCAATACACAAGCAAACAAGATTTAATTAAACAGTCAGTCAATCCTATGGCTTGTTAGGTGATGTCTGGGTAACCCCATTAATGCAATATAATTGGATCCTCAAATCATGTTATGTCCGAATAGGGCTAGCCGAACCAATAATATACAACATGAATAAATAAATAAAATATACCAGTCCCTTGTAATGCTACTGTGCTAAATAATCAATAACAGTTCCAGTTCTTCTCTACAGTGGGATACTGGCTCGATTATAATAATATTAGTGGCCGAATACTTCACTCCACAAGTATGAATGATATACAATATCCTGGTGACCGGCCTTGCACTCCATGATTAATATCTATGACATGGCCGACATGCATGATCTCGGGATCCGTTCTCTCCCAATGCTGCTACAACTTTTAGTTACATAATTGACTCTACAGTCATCTAGAATCTTTTGTCGTGGTTACACAATTATCCTCTTAGATGTCGTACCTTGGTACGAGTATGATAGGGAAGGATCTGCATTGGTTCTAACGGTTCCAATTTGGACTCAATCTGAGCATAATGCAATAATCAATCAAGTAATCTAACTACGCTATTCGGACTAGCTGCAAGAGTTTTCCATGCTATTCTCATTTTTAGGACTAACGAGTATGAAACAAGAACATACTTATAACATAATACTATAATGTATATGTAGCACCTCAGTGCACGAGCAAGATAGAACACTTAGTGCGTAGTATACTTTATAGCACCTTGATATAAAATCAAGGAGTATAAGCACGGTAACAAGTAGTCAAGTCAGGATCTAGGGTCAATTAGTTGGGCCTATAATTCTATCATAGGTTATATCAAGAAATTATCATTATTTAGATAATAAGGAACTATATAAGTTCTTAATTCTCTACCACATACAAGGTCACAAGATTTTGATAAGAAATCAAAACTAATTGGAGAAATGACAAAAATAGCCAAAAATAGGCAAAATCAACTTTATGTGTATAAAACAGTCAAAAAAGGATTTAAAAACATGCTACAATAGCTCCTACGCACACTTTGGCTAAAAAAGATGGGTTTTGGCACACTTTGGCAAAAAAATAAATTCTGGCAAACTTTTGGTCAAAGATGGATTTTGGCACACTTTGTTAAAAAGTGGATCTGACACACTTTATTAAAAGGTGGATCTAGCACACTTGGTTAAAAAATAGATTTGGCACACTTTGGCAAAAAAATGGATTTGACGTACTTTGTTAAAAAATAGATTTGGCGCACTTTGTTAAAAAATGGATTTGGCGCACTTTGTTAAAAAGTTGATCTCGCACACTATGTAAAAAAAGTGGAGTTGGTCCACTTTTAAAAAAATGGATTTGGCACTTTTGCACTTTTGCATGCAGAACAATATTCTTCTTTCTTAGCCGACATAAAAAAATTTAAAAACTTGTTTTGGCCTAAAAACTTTATTTTAACTCAAAATTTGACGTTTCAAAAACCAAAATCGCATAAAATTAAATTTTTTTACAACATGGGATGATTAGTTTTTAGAAATTATAATTTTTAAGAGATCAAATATACAAAATTCATAAACACCCTAACTTTAAAACTTAGATCTACTCCAAACCGTTCATCAAAACGGAAAATGTCAATTACTAAAGTTAAAGAGAATACAAAGATGTACTTGCCTTGAGTGCAAGAGAACCCTAGACCTAACTTCTTTCAAATATAAGGAATAAAACTAAAACTCTTAGGCTAGATCTAGGGTTTGGAGGTTGGAGAGGAGGAGAAAAAAAGTAAAAAAAATGAAAGGAATGAAGAAGAGATGTCAGCCCCCTTTCCCGGCGCACTTTGGTGCATTTTGTCCTTGGCATACTTTGGCGCATATTATTTACTTGCCCGGCCATTGTTTAGACTGGACCCAAGAGTTGTGGAGAGAGCGAGTTTGGTTGGGTTGGTGGCATGTGTGGCTTGGATGGGTTTGAGTGATCCAATGGTCCATATCTCAAACCTAAGCCTATATATTCCCATTTCTCTCTTTGCTCATTATTTTTTTCTTTCTCTCTTAGGTTTTTCCTCCTCCATAGGCAAGTATACCTTGCATGAAAAATTGAGAAACCCTTCATATTATTTGTCTATTATGGTTATTGTGTTTTTTAAGCATGTTTAGAACTTGGTTTTTTTGGATTGGGTGGATGGAATGGTGTAGATCTAGATTTTTATGAGTGTGGGTATTCTTGAGTTTTTTCTAGGGTTTGATCTCCCAAAACTTTGTATTTTACAAAACTAATTAGCTCATAGTATAGAGCACCTTATTTTATGTAACTTTGCTTTTAGTCGTGCTTGATTTCGAGTCTAGCTAAGTTCAGTGCTGAAAATTGATACCATACTTGTACCAAAATGGATGACTGGAGAAGAGGAATAGTGCTTTGTGAAGAGTATGCAAGAGAACCCCTTTGGCATAAAAATACGTTATTTTACTTTGGGTGTATTGGTATACTGTCCCAACTCTTCGTGCGTACAAATCATACTGCACTCAGTCTCCTAACAAAATTGCGTCAGTCACAGTCCTTGAGTCAGTGGCACACTTTCTAGAGAAACCTCATTTGGCGCACTTTGGTGTGTATTCAACCAAAGTTTTCTCTGGAAAACCAAGAGAAAGTGTGCCACAATTAGTCAGCGCACTTTCTTCGCGTTTGGTAATCTGGCATACTTTTTCTATGTTTCGTCAGCCGGCGCACTTTTCTTAGGTTTGGTCTACTCGCACACATTCTTTCCTCTTCGTTTCCTTAGGGACAAAGCTTTGATTGGCTTTTCGATTTCTGTGTTATTGATTTGTGTGCTCCTCGACTGACGAGTTTTTTGACTATCGAGCTTTGACCTCGGATTGCGTATTTTGTCATTTAACTAGCTTACTCGCGCACTTTTTTTGAAAGCACGCCTTATTCTTTCCCATACACTTTTGTCAAGTGCGCAACCCCTTTGTAGCTCGCGCACTCTTGTTAAGTACGTTATGTTGGTTAACTTGACAAAGTGTTAATTAAACATACCGTTTTACGTATTAAGTGATTTATATTTCGGTTCTGCATCAAGAATATCTCCAAATTCTTGAACGCGTGATACTATAAATATACTTTTCTCCAGCACGGGTATGATATATGAATCAAGTACCAAAGTATGGCTAGAATATTAATTTATTAAATATTGCATACACGCTCGGGGTGAATCCAGATCAAACTTTCATAGATTTGTATCTAGCGTGCCCGTACTTTGTACGATATCTTAAGAAAAAATTTCATGTGGCCATGCCTCGAGATTTCAAAACAATATAGTGTTAATTAAACAACTAAAAGTGGTAGTAACATTGGGAGAAAAAATGGTATCCCAAGATCATGCCAGCGAACATTCCCACAGAGATTTACTCTAGTACGTTGTGGGATGGCCACCACAGATACTGTATATCATCCGCATTAGTGGAGTACAGTATCTGAACTATTATAAATAATATCAGGCCACTATTTCACTATAGAAATATTGGAACTACTAATACAGTGATCTAGTGCAGTAGCCCTATGGAGAATTGGTGCAATTCGTAAATTACCTGTATATTCCTTTATTTGGCTCGGTTAGTTTATGTTCGGCACTGTTTCACTATAGGAATATTAAAACCGCTAATACAGTGATCTAGCGCAGTGACCCTATGGCGTGATCTGAGGATACCTATTATGCATTATGCTGAGATAACCTTAGACTCCACAAATAGCAAGCCGTACAAGTGATTAGCCAATTTTTATTAATTGGACTTAGTTGGGATTGTATTATTCTATTAGTAGCCTAGGAAAATAGACTATCATAGTGTTATGGATTCAATCCTTGTCCTTATTTGGTTGTAGGGTTGAGCCTTTGTGCTAGGATATGCCATGAACTAATTACGAAATAGAACCTATATTATTATATAATTATTGCTTTGGTTTTTTTCTTCATTTTGTGCTTCCTTTATGGTACATATTATTTGGGGTCTAACCCCACAAGTTTTGCATGGCCAGGTTTTTAGCCAATACGCGAGGATCTAGCATACTTTTCCTCGACTTATGGAGCATACCAGGAACATGGTTGCGAGGATAAAGAGTGGGTTTTCTTCTTCCTTGTTTATTATTGTACATTTTATCTTTGGGGCATTTAGCCACCGGCACTTCTTAGCCAACAAATCTGGAAACTAGTTTCTTATATGACTGTATATATTCAGACTGCACTGACTTACTGTCATGTATATTTTGATCTTGCATCTGGCACATTATTTTGTACCGCAAGACCTCTAAAGAATATTCTGATGTGTCATTTTGGGACGCATTACTGCTTATTCTGAAATATTCTATATTATTGCTTCTTTTTTTGAATGATTGAGACATAAAAGTTCTTCACCCTAGGAGACTTGATTGTAGCATGTACCCCCTTGTCTAGTTACAGTCGTAATTGTCGTATAATATATAGTACCTAGTATGGGGTAGTTGGTCATGTTCGTCTCCGTATTCTGGTATTGGGCGTGATAAGATTTTAGTGGTGGCCCATGCATGTCTGTTCTACAGACTTGTGGGATATCATGGTCATAGGATTCTCAATCAAATATGATCCTTCTTAAAATTTTGAATTCGTCTTCTTCGATACTCATCTTGAAATTTCCCAGACTGGTTGCTTCCTTATTCCTTCTCGTCATGTATTTGATGTTTATTATGCTTTACTTTAGGGTTTTCCCTCCTCCAGATATTCAAGCAGCAAGAGAGACATAGTTGCTAGTAGAACGAGGTCATGTAGAACCCCATCTAGGGATCCAAGTTGAGTCCACGATAAATGCGGCCGAGTAGCAAGCTCTAGAGGTCCTCGTACCTCCCGCAGTACCGGCAGCACTAAATATCCCGGTCTTGCTAGAGATTATCCGAGGAATGTTGGATGCCCAATAACATCAGATGGTGGTTCAGATAATAACATCAGATGGTGGTTCAGAACCAACAACATCAGGAACAACAATGTAAACATCTTCAATAGCAAGAATATAATTTTTTGTTGAACCAAGGGTTACAGACGACCCTGGAACAAGGCGTGAGAGTATATTCTGGGGCATCTGTTAGGTTTTGTAGAATAAATTCTAGATATTTCGATGGCATGGAGGATGCCATTTTGGCAGATGATTGGCTCCAGGATATTGAGACCATTCTGGTAGCATCTAAAGTTTTGGTTGAGAAACAGGTTGACCTGGTTCGCTTACAGCTTCAGGATCTTGAAAGAGATTGGTGGACCACGATGGAGGTAGGATTGAGGCATCCTATTTTAGGGAATAATTTCAGAACCCATTTTAGGATGAAGTACTTTAGGATTGTAGCTCATTGCGAGTTACAATATAGGTTCACCAACCTCAAGCAGGCTGGAAGAACAGTAAATGCCTACGCGACAGAGCTTTGCCGACTGGGCAGGTTTGCTCCAACCATGGTGACAAAAAAGTTGGAAAGAGAAATGAGGTTCCTACAGAGACTTTCTTAGATATTTTAAACATGGTAGAGTTCCATGACTA
Source organism: Iris macrosiphon (assembly GCA_036927795.1). NCBI lineage: Eukaryota > Viridiplantae > Streptophyta > Magnoliopsida > Asparagales > Iridaceae > Iris > Iris macrosiphon. The sequence continues at coordinate 156,185,396 of JAYESA010000007.1, forward strand.
CCAGACCTTAGAGGCAGTATTGATAGCGGCCAAGAGGGTTGAGCTTACCTCTCAGAGGATGGCATCAAAAAGAGTAGATCGGAAGAGGCATCATGGACAAATCGGCGAGAGAGGACTAGTACCGCCAATTTTAGCACCATCCCCTAGCATTCGCATCCATGATGAAACATAGAGGATGATAGTGACCTCGACAGTGATAACATCTACTCGGTAGTAGCAGTCGAGGTAGCAGCAGTAACAATAATAACAACGACTAGGAGCGCCGACGGATTATACGTATTTTGGCAAGGGAGGTCATACCCGGGGTATTTGTTGGAAAGTAAATAGATAATGCTTGAGATGTGGAAGCCCCGATCATTGGGTTGCCACTTGTCCAATAATACAGAGGCCAGGAGGGCCAGTACAAAAATTTCCTGCATTATAGACTCCAAGGGCAGTGCAGCAAGGAGGACTAGCAGTAGCGGTACGGCCTATAGCTTAGCATCCGTTGCTGACGCAGGCTCAATTGTATCGACAATAGTAGCAGCAGGAACAACAAATACATAACAACAATGATACCAGGGAAGGCAACAGCAAGGAGCTGGACAAGGCCAAGGGCAGGCGTTCACCTTATCTCCAGAAGAAGCTATGGCGTCAGGCGATATAGTGGCAGGTAATATTTTTTATACAACCTTTTCTGCTATAATATTATTTAATTCTGAAGTTTCACACTTATTTATATCTGCACAATATATGACACGTATTGGATTAAAGTTTAAGGCATTGCCAGAGAGGATGAATATACTCGCTGGAAATAGGATCGTATGAGTTAGTAGGGTGTGCCTAGCGTGTCCAGTTGTAGTTTATGGAAATTTATTACCTGTGAAGTTGATCGAGTTCCCTATGGATAACAACGTTATCTTAGGCATAGACTGGTTGAGAGACAGTCATGCGATGATAGATTATTATGAGGGTAGAGTTTTGTTTAGAGTCCATAGTCTAAAAGAGTTTGTTCCTATCAGAATAGCAGAAGATCATCATAAGGAAGGAATCACAACAGTAGCAACGGAAGTAGACCTGATACCTAAAATAGTTAAAGAATTTATGGAAATCTTTTCCGACGTGCTTTTCGGATTACACCCAGTTAGAGAAGTAGAATTTTGTATAGAATTGATGCCAAGAGCAGAACCAATATCCCAAAAGGTATACCCAATATCACCATCAGATCTTGATCAGTTATATCGACACATGGAAGAACTGAAGACAAAAAAGTTCATTCGGACCAGTGGATCACTAGGAAGAGCACCAACAGTGTTGGTGAAGAAGAAGGATGGATCGACGCGGTTATGCATGGATTATAGGCTATTGAATACAATGACGGTGAATAACAAGTATCCATTTTCCAAGATTGATGACTTGTTTGACCAATTAAGCGGAGCAAGAGTCTTCTCCAAGATAGATCTGGGATCACGATATCATCAGGTGCGAGTTCAGGAGCAGGATATACCGAAGACAACATTTAGGTCACGATATGGGCATTACGAATTCTTATTTATGCCATTCAGACTAATTATTGCTCTAGCGGTATTCATGGATTTGATAAACCATATTTTTATGCCATACTTACACCAATTTATGATAGTATTTATCGATGACATCCTTCTGTATTATCGTAAAGAGGAGGAACATGAAGAACATCTTCAGATAGTACCGTAGACTTTGAGGGAGCACCAGTTATATACGTAGATTAGTAAGTATTTTTTTGGCGGGATTATATATCCTTTCTTGGACACAATATTTCTGGACCAGGAGTGTCAGTTGATCCCAAAAAGGTAGATGCAGTAGAGAACTGGCCAGTTCCGAAGACTGTAGCAGAGGTGCATAGTTTCCTGGGCTTAGCAGAATACTATTGAAGAATTGTGTTAGACTTTGCTAAGATATCGGCACCTTTGACTCGGTTGGCGTGCAAGGAAGTTAAATTTGTGTGGTCAGCAGAGTGTCAGATAGCCTTTGAAGAGTTGAAGAAGAAGTTAATCTCTGCACTGATCCATACTCTCCCAGCAGGCTCCGGAGGATTCACAGTATATTGTGATGCATCTGGCAATGGGCTTGGATGTATTTTGATGCATCAAGGGAGAGTGATAGTGTATACTTCTCGACAGCTCAAAGATTACAAGAAGAACTATCCAACTCACAATTTGGATTTATAAGCTATATAGGTACTACTTATATGGTGATCGGGTGGAGATTTTCATAGATCATAATAGCTTGAAGTATGTATTAACGCATAAGGACTTAAACATGAGACAGATGAGGTGGCTGGAGTTATTGAAAGACTATGACGTAGAACTTTTATACCATCCAGGCAAGGCAAATGTAGTAGCTAATGCACTTAGTAGAAGAGATAGAGAATTTATGTTGACCACTCAGAAGCACATTCTAGAAGACTAACAAGAGATAAGAATCAAGATAGTACTTTCACATGATAAAGGAGTTATGGCTAGCCTACAGATCTATTCAACTTTAGTAGATAGAATCATGATAGCTCAGGCAGAGGACCCAAAGATTCAGAAGCTACGGGCAGAATGTGAGTCCGGACTTCGGAAAGAGTTGATGATTCATGCGGATGGAACGCTAAGGTTTGGAAACCGTCTATGTGTACCAAGCGAGGATGTTCGACAAGAAGTTATGACTGAAGCACATAGTTTCCAGTACTCCATTCATCCGGGAGGCACGAAGATGTACGAAGATATCAAGCAACACTTTTGGTGGACCAAAATAAAAAAATAAATAGCATGCTTCGTATCGCGATGTCTGATATATCAATAAATAAAGGTAAAACAACAAAGATCGACAGGATTATTACAGCTATTTCCTATTCCAGAGTGGAAGTAGGAACACATCACCATAAACTTTGTGACCACTTTACCTAGATTTTTGACTGGTCGAGATACAGTTTGGGTGATAGTGGATCTACTCACAAAAGTGGCTTATTTTCTCCCCTTTAGAGTGGGACAGTCTATAGAGCAGTTGGCAGATTTGTATATACGACAGATTGTGAGACAACATAGTATGCCGGTAAGTATAGTTTCTGACCGAGATATAAGGTTTACTTCTCATTTCTGAAGAATCTTGCACGAGAGATTGGGTACCAGTTTAAGATTCAGTACTACGTACCAACCCTAGACAGACAGATAATCAGAAAGGACCATCAAGACCAAGGAAGATATATTACGAGCATATATCCTAGAATTTGGTGGATCTTGGGAGAATCACCTTCGAGGTACTATACTATAGGAAATGTAGATCACCGTTGGTATGTGACAACATTGGTGAGCGAAAGATATTAGGTATCGAAATGATCATGCAGACAGTAGAAGTTGTCAGAAAGATCAGAGTGCGACTTCAGATTGTGCAGGATCAAAATCGTCATTGGACAAACCAGCATCATAGGCCTTTAGAGTTTCGTATCGACGACCACATGTTCTTACGAATTTTGCCAACCCATGGAGTTATTAGATTTGGGGTCCGCGGGAAGCTTAGTCCGTGATACGTTGGGCCTTTTGACATTCTCGATCGGGTAGGCAATGTGGTATATCGTCTTACCCTTTCACCTTCACTACATGAGGTGCATGGTATAATTCATGTATCTTAGTTGCGTAAATATGTCCCAGATCTGAGTTATATCCTTGATCACTCTGAATTAGTCATTGGTATCGACTTATTTTACGAGGAGCAACCCGTATCCATTATGGACCAAAGGAAGAAAGTACTCAAGAATCGGAATATTTTTCTTGTTCGAGTTGTCTGAAGCCATCAAACTCATAGAGAATCGATAGGGAACGCGAGGATGATATAAGATATCGGTACCCACACCTATTCGATTCTGAAGGTATATTCTACCTTATGCCTTCGTATCTTAGATTTTGTGATCAGGCGATCACCTATGTGTTATAATGTTATTGCTTGTATGTGTAGATTTTCTAGTAGATTCGTATCGTGCTTGTTTTGACTTCTCTAGCCTTACATTGGATTTGAATTTCGAGGAAGGAATTTTTCTAAGGTGGATAGAGATGTCATCCCCCTTTCCCGGCGCACTTTGGCGCATATTGTTTGGTTGCCTGACCATTGTTTAGACCAGTCCCGAGAGTTATGGAGAGAGTAGATTTTGTTGGGTTGGGGGCATGTGTGGCTTGGATGGGTTTGAGTGATCCAACGGTCCACATCTCAAACCTAAGACTGTATATTCCTATTTCTCTCTTTCTGCTCATTATTTTTTTTCTTTCTCACTCTTAAGTTTTTCCTTCTCCGTAGGCAAGTACACAGTGCATGTGAAATGCATAAACCCTCTATATTATTGGTCTATTATGGTTATTATGTATTTTTAAGCATGTGTAGAACTTGGTATTTTTGTATTGGGTAGATGGAATGGTATAGATCTGGATTTTTATGAGTGTGGGTGTTCTTGAGTTTTTTTCGGGGATTGATCAACCAATACTTTGTGTTTTACAAAACTAATTAGCTCATATTGTAGAGCACCATATATTAGGTAACTTTGTTTTGGGCCGTGCTTGATTTCGAGTCCAACTAAGTTCAGTGCTGAAACTTGATACCATACGTATACCAAAATGACTTACTGGAGAAGAAGAACAGTGCTCTGTGAAGAGTATGCAAGAGAACCCCTTTGGCGTAGAAATACGTATTTTTCACTTTGGGCGCATTGGTGTACTATCCCAATTCTTCGTGTGTACTGATCATACTACTTTTAGTCTTCTAGCAAAAGTGCGCTAGTCACACTCCTTGAGTTAGTGGCACACTTTCGAGAGAAAGCTCAGTTGGGGCACTTTGGTGCGTATTCAATCAAATTTCTTCCTGGGAAACCAAAAGAAAGTACGTCACAGTCATTCAGCGCTCTTTCTTCGCATTTTGTAATCTAGCATACTTTTTCTATGTTTCGTCAGCCAGCGCACATTTTTTACGTTTAGTCTGCTCGTGCACTGTCTTCCTCTTAGTTTTCTTAGGGACAAAGCTTTGGTTGGTTTCTCAAATTTTGTGTTATTTATTTGTGTGCTCCTCGACTGACGAGTTTCGCCACTATCGAGCTTTGACCTAGGATTGTGTGTTTTATCTTTTAGCTAGCTTGCTCACGCACTTTTTTTGAAAGTATACCTTATTCTTGCCTGCACACTTTTATCAAGTACGCCACCCCTTTGTAGCTCGCGCACTTTTGTCAAGTACGTCATTTTGGTTAACTTGAAAAAGTGTGCCCCCTTTTGGTAGCTCGCGCACTTTTGTCAAGTGCGCCATTTTGGTTAACTTGAAAAAGTGCGCCACCCCTTTGTAGCTCGCGCACTTTATGCGCCCCTGACTTTATGGGACTTTATGCGCCCCTGACTTCATGCGGCACCATGAGCATGCGCTTGTTTGCTTTATGCTCTTGACCTTCACGCGTACAATTTTATGTGTGTGTTACCCTTAGTGACTCCATGTATGCACGTAGAACTTTTATTATATGTTCACTTATTTTATTTAGAATGTTTCTCATCGTCCTCTATGTGGTTGATCCTGGTATTGCTTGCGTTATGATTCTAAGAAAGAATGGACTTAGAAACTAGATCTCATATTAGACATGACCATGTGCTAAGATTGGCTTCATATATGGAATGAATATGTGTTAGATTGAGATATTCTAGGTGAACCGGACTAAGTGAATAGCGACTAACCGACTATGTGCATGACATAAGCTTCATTTTATAATGTGATCAAGATTTATGTGACCCAATAATAATTTGGTAATTGGACTCGAATACTGTATCCGTGCTGATACAATTATTGCCTGATATTGTCCATGATCTAATATGCACCGAGGTACGATATACCGTGTTACGTGTTTAAGTGATTTATATTTGGGCTATGCATCGAGAATGCCTCCAAATTCCTGAACGCATGATAATATAAATATACTTTTTCCCGGCACGAGCATGATATGCGAGTCAAGTACCAAAGCGTGGCTAGGATATTAATTTATTAAATATTGCATACATGCTCGAGTGAATCCAAATTAAACTTCCATGGATTCGTATCTAGCGTGTCGGTATGTTGTACGACATCTTAAGAAAAATTCTCATGTAGCCACGGCTTGAGATTTTAAAACAATATAGGGTTAATTAGACAACTAAAAGTGGTAATAACATTGGAAGAAAATGGTATCCCGAGATCATGCCAACGAACCTTCCCACAAAGATTCACTCTAGTGCGCTGTGGGCTGGCCACTACAAATATTGTATATCATCTGCCTTAGTGGAGTGCAGTATCTGACCTATTATAAATAATGTCGAGCCACTATTTCACTATAAACATTGGAATCGCTAATACAGTGATCTAGCGCATTGCCCTACAGGAAACTAGTGCCATTCGTAAAGTGCCTATATATTCCTTTATTTGGCTCGGTTAGCTCGTGTTCGGCAATGACGTGATCTATGGATACCTATTATGCATTATTCTGAGATAACCTCAGACTCCACATATAGCAAGCCGTACAAGTGATTGGTCGATTTTTTTTAATTGGACTTAGTTGTGATTGTATTATTATGTTAGTAGCCTAGAAAAAATGACTATCTTTGTTGGATTCAACCCTTGTCCTTGTTTGGTTGTAGGGTTGAGCCTTTGTGCTAGGATATGCCATAGACCTAAGTTACGACACAGAACCTATATTATTATATAATTATTTCTTGAGTTTTTATTTCTCCAATTCGTGCTTCCTTTATGGTACTTGCTATTTATGGTCTAACCCCACTGGTTTTGTATGGCCAGGTTTCGAGCCAATACCCGAGGATCCACCATACTTTTTCTTGAGTCATGGTGCGTAGCAGGATTATGGTCGCCGAGGATAATGAGTGAATTTTCTTCTTCCCTGCTCTTCATTGTACATTTTATCTTTTGAGTGTTTAGACACCGGCACCTGTTAGCTGACAAATTTGGACACTAGTTCCTTATATGACTGTATATATTCAGACTACAGCTGACTCAATATCATATAATCTTTGATCTTGCATCTAGAACATCATTATGTACTGCCAAATCTCTAATGAATATTCTGATGTGGTATTTGGGATGTCTTACTGCTTATTCTGAAATATTCTATATTATTGCTTCTTGTTTAAATGATTGAGACATAGAAGTTCTTGACCCTAAGAGACTTAATTGTAGCATACACCCCCTTGTCTAGTTACAACTGTGATCGTCGTACGACGTATAGTACCTTGTATGAGGTAGTTGGCCGTATCCGTCTTCGTATTCTGGTACTGAGGCATAACAAGAGAGAAAATGTTAAGGCATATATATGAGATATATTTTACTCTCATCCATCCACCTCATGAATCCATGACCCCAACTCATCTCAACAATCCAAGAAAACACAAGTCTAGTGGTTCAATAGTGAACCAATTTTAGGGATCCAATCTATGTTCAGGTCCTAATACGGGCCTATGGTAATTGCCAAATAAATTTTTATTAGTCCTGGGTAGTCTCTCTCAAATATCCAAATTACAAAATATAAAATATAATACACAACTAAGCACAGGAATATTAAATCAGGGAATGGATGTGACAAGAGTGCCGAGATATTGTCATATAAAGATGAGAGCTTTGTTTACCATTAAATTCGAAGGTTCTAGAAGAGCTTGATTTAATTAATAAACAAAAAAAAGTACAAAGAGGTCCTAGGCGGACAATCTAATTATAATATTTTTTTGATCTAGGGTGTGGTAATGGACAAGGAGTGCTATGGTGGCTCCTTTACTCTGTGGATGATTCGATGCAGGGTGAGAAAGCTTACATTCTCTCTTCGCTCATCTGGTATGCTCTTTCTCTCTCTGTATTGGCCGGGGGTGGTATACTTTTTCTCTAAAGCAGAAGAAAAGCCAGCCCTTAGAATATTCAAGTTGCTCCTATTTATAGCTATCGTATTGATGGGCTATGGGTGCCGCATATGCATGTGTTTGGTAGTTGCATAAGGCTCCTTCAACAGAATATGGTTGCAACTGTCGCCGCATGCCATGGGCCGATTACCACGTGGTCTTGGTTAAGATATGTTGTTGAAGGGATCTCGAGGTTGTTATCAACCCGTTGGGGGTAAGACTTGGTCAGTTGGACACGTAGTCAGTACCAACTGTGCAAAGATCTCTACAGCTATAACGGGAAGATCTTGTGAGCTAGAGACCGCATAGCAACTTAGACGCATGATGGCTAGGCCGCATGGGTCTTGTCGTGCATACGTGCTCTCGTTTGGGACTTGGTCGAATTGACACTCTGGTCGCATGGTGACGAGGCCGCATGGGTCTTGTAGCCGCATACGTGCCCTCATTTGGCCATGGTCGGATGGACACTCTTGCCGTATATTGGCGAGGCCGCATAGGGCATAGCCGCATACGAGGAAACACGTGGCATGGCACGTTTGTCGAAGCAATTAATGCACTGATATGACTTATTATCTTTTTCTAAGCCATCGTCTTCATGAGTCTCGAAGCATATCAGCGCGATGAGTAATGTATCAGAGCTTATGACAGACATCAGAATCTGTGTCAGAGGTCCTTATGTGGCCTCCTTTCTTTGTGGCCGTTCAGGCCTCATATAGTATATTATGCAGCTTTTCTACGATTTGGTTGATTAGGCCGCGTGTGGCTCTTCTGTGGCTTGACTGTTCAGGCCATATGTGGTTTCTCTGTAGCTTGATTGTTCAGGCCGCATGTGGCTTTTTTGTGACTCGATTGTTCAGGCCGCATGTGACTATTTGTGGCTTGTTGAGGAGGCATGACCTTTATGCGGCCTGCATAATTTTTTATGCTTCTAAAAGACCCCCTTCAAAGTTTCCAAAATGATAAGTTTGGAATACTTTAAAAGAAGCATGGACGAGCACTCTTGGCCGTATATACAGGTCATGCTACGTAGCCTCGTTGCTGTATAGTTGTCTTTGATAAGCTGTCCGATATGAGGATATTTGCTTTGATCTTTGCGCAAATCTCTTAGGATTTTGCACCGTCGGTGGATAAAGTAGCTCAACTAAAGAGGAGTCACCGCCAACCGTTTTCACTACATGGATCAAGACGGATCGCGGATCAGGATTCGAACAGCCCTCGTCGTTATCTTTTGCGGCATAGTCCCCCTATATATAGGGGGATAAGAGAGAGGGATTCTTTACAAACCCTCAACCCTTCCAACTTTCTTCTTTTCTTACTCCATGCTATCATGGCTCCCAAAGCATCCTCCTCCGTCGCTGCTGCCAAGAAGGCCCTCAAGGGCAAGGCCACGGCCAAGGGGAAGAGCCGTGCTATCGAGGCTGCCCCTTTCCTATTTCCCGATGATGTTCTGTCGTCGATTAAGGGTAAGTTCTTCGAGGAAGACGAAGTGGAAGACTTGAACACAGATACACATATGTACAGTTGGACGCATAAATTCGTCTATGCGCCAACTTCTCCCAGCCGCATGGGTAGCCTAGCCGCATGGGCAACCCGGCCGCATGAATATCCCTGCCACATAGGTGACCGAGCCGTATGACCTATACTGCCGCATGGCTTATTTGGCCGCACGGGTGACTCAAGATGCATAGAAGATCTATGCTATATGCTGTATGTCTTACTCGACCGGATAGAGGTTCTATGTCGCATGTGTATATTTATTTTATATTTTTTTCTTGATGATTCTGACCATGTCCCTTTGACTTGCAGTGATATTGCCCACCATACCCTCTGGTGAATTGGTCCTTGGGTAAAACAAGTTGCCCTTGAATATGAACCTTGTAGATCTCGCTAGAGCCATCAGGAAGAAGATTGAAAAAGATCTCCCGCCTGAACACAAACAGATGATCGCCGAGAAGACGTCTGCTTTTCTGTTGAGTCAGATGAAAGCGGGGGAGATCCCCGCTAAGGATGGGAAGCATTTCCTTAAGAAGCCGTACTTCCTGTTCAGGGATGCGCTGGAGTCTTCTCAGGTGGGGCATATCAGGGAGAACTGGTCTTTCACCTTCCGTGGAACGGAGATGATATATTCTTTCTTTGGCCGTCACTTATCTTTGTCGGACCTGAAGGGGATGATGGATCCGCGATATATGGACTGGGACTTAACCCCCGAGCTGAGGGAGGCTCCTCTAGATAATGTCCGATTTGGGACTGGACAGAGCAAGGGGGAATTTTATAGCACAAATGAGTCACTCTCCTACTTCTTGCTTGGACAGAAGCCCGGCCTGATCAGTAGTGAACGAAGATCGAACCTAAGTATATATGCATCGGGCACCTTTCTCCATCAGGTTGCCAAGAAGGGCTCCTATCACACGGGATAGTTGCAGGTTCCCAGCTAGGCACACTATAGTGTCTCCTGGTGTCGCATGACTCTATGGATTCTAAGGAAGTATGAACGGGAGCTCAAGGCCGCCGACTTATTTTTGCTATGAGGGGTACGTGTTATGGACTGGAGATGAATCGACTCCTATTCGTCACCCTGATGGAATTATATAACTGTCAGACGGGGACCTTCTTCACTCACGGCGGCGAGATGTGTGAGCACCCTGATTTTTATATAGGGTTATTTTGGTAATTAGCAATTAATTTTTATTTATTTAATTTAAATATTTATTTGATAATTTATTGAACTATAGACACTTTTTGCCATGGTCTTGAGATTTTAGCACAACACTAGCCCTTACCTTCAGACCAACTTTGCATATTGGACTTAGACAAGCCAAATTAGGTTCTTGGATTGAATTTCACTCATAAATTCGCATCGCTATACTTCATTTTTGTCGCACAACTTTTGCGACAAAAAATTTAGATATTGACAATTTAGCAATTTGTCGTTGTGTACAATTTTAATGCGCAATATCAACCATTTTTATCTAAACAACTTCACATCCATGAGCCTAACTAGGCATAATATGTTCATATTAATGGTGTCTCATTCATTTAAATCCCTACATGCTTCATAAACATCACATGGTTCAAATCCTAGTTTAAATATCCAATTTTTTATTTTAGGAAACCGCATCTTGCATATCTTTTGTGCACTTTATTTAAATTAAAATAATTAATTATATAATAGGCCAAGGATCATTAGAAGCCTAACAAACCCTCATGGCCCTTAAATACAAGAACCTTTTGGGCCCAACACAACTCCAAGCAACCAACACCCAAAAGCCCAACCAACAAGTATATATAAACATGCAACCCTCTCCTCTACCTAACCCTAGCCTGTAACCTCCCCTAATTTTTTAGTATTTTTTATATAATAATAGAAATAATACAACGTATAATGATAAAATACCTATAATTAGTAATAATAATATTAATAATAAATAAAATAATAATGATAATAATAATAATAATAATAATAATAACAAAATAATAAACTAATTAACTTATGGTAGGAAAACTTATATATATATATATATATATATATATATATATATATATATATATGTGTGTGTGTGTGTGTGTGTGTGTGTGTGTGTGTGTGTGTGGTTATAACTCTATACCATAAAGAAAGGAAAATAAATAATAAAAATAAAATATAATAGAACTCCCCAATCGCAAACGAATAGAAACAGCAGCAATAGAAATCCATCACCCCTCCCCGATTGCTCAAGTCCAAAAAGGACTTGGAAGTCCACGACTCGGAACCGCGCGAAAACCTTTCCCCCATCTCGATAACTATATATATACACATAGTTATCCGAATACCTAACCCTAACCTTCATCTCCTATTCCCTTCGCGGACCTTCCCTAGAGCTGCATCAGCGTTCCCTGACCACCTGCTCGACCATCACTCGATGTTGAATGCTAGCACACGACCGTGACCCTCGCACATCTCGTGCGACGACAAGCAGTCCGCTTAGAGGTACCCATTTTCCCGCTTAATTTCTCTCAATATGTTCGATCGTTTTTCGATCTGTAAAATTCTACGGATAGACCACCTAACCTAGTTTACAACTATGTAACCTTACACAAGAATTTTTGTTTAAATCAGCAAGAAAAATGCACGAAAAATCATAAAAAAATACAGTTTTGACGTATTCGTGATTCACAGTTTCTAGGTTTAAAGTCCTATATTGGAAGGTCATTTTCTTTTAATTATGTAGATATAATTTAGTTTTTATTTACCTTTCTGATATCTTATATTACCAGGATCACAACGATATACTATTTGCATATTATTGACCATTACTTCGGTACTAAAAACTGCGTTAAAATCAGAAAAAACCCACGAATTCTATTTTATATATAACTTGAAAACTTGTGATACGGAGTGCATCCTGACAAACTGGACCACCACGTCATGTACCAATTATTCTGAAAGGAGCATATGGTATATCCTGACGTACAAAATTTTGCAAAAGTTGATTCGGACACATGTGCGTGTCGAAATTAACCCGTATTCGTGGAATGTTCCCCGTATCGCAGTTTTATAAATTTTCTCATTAGTTGGTGCACGCTCGTCGGAACGCGAAAAAACTTGTGCCATTGAATTCATGGTATCACGTTAGTCTTGTAACCCAGGTTTCACGCAATTTTGAGACAGTTGACCGAGTCGCCTATTCGCAGGCCCCACAGTTTGACTTTATGGGCAAAATTGTGATCGGCTCATCGAAATCCAAAATTGGATATACCGTTGAGTTTGTATCATCGTTTAGGATTTGTTTGATCTATAATTTTTCTCATTTAGAGACCTTATCCTTAGCATGAATTTTGGTACAAAGTGCCAACATATGGACTCCGCTTTGGCCCGAAATTACCATTCTGCTCCTATGTCCAAATTGGACGAAAGGGTAGAGTTTTCTGACTATCTTGCTGATTCTGAAGACATTGATGATGCATATTTCAGTATCAGAAGATGTTCCTTTAGAGCCCCCACTTTTTGGTTCCTTGTGTTTGTCGTCTGGACGTCTACATTTCACAGATTGCTTGCAAAGAAAGTATACCTTGTCATATTACTGTTTAGTTATGTCACGACCCGCACCCGGTGTAAGGGTACTAGTCGGAAACAACGCCCAGCTTACGCCGCAGAATCGGCGGTAGAACGCTGTCTAGATAAACTATCTAACAATATAATAAACCACCAATAATGATAGTATACTCAATCACAGAACTAAGGTGGAAATGAGCACGAATCAGATAAAGAATAGAATAGTCACAATACAACTCATGAGTCTAAAATAATACATCAATGAGTCTGAAGAAAATTACAGAAATATGCTGGAGACAAATCCAGTACAAAGAATACTACAAAACTATAAAGCTACAACTCCAGGGTCAACTGTCTCAGTTGGGATAAGTCCCACTTGAGCCAGGGTCTCAGAATCTAAACCCACAACATCCTGGGGTCCATAATAGGTAGGGTACTCCTCAGTGTCATCTGGAAAAATATATCCAGTCAGGAAAGGAGCAGAGTACAACCCTAACAGCAGTTCTCAAATAATGATAAAAACTATGTAACAGTAAATAGTTGTGGATAAACAAGATGCATAAATAGATACAAGAATGTATAGACAATAAGGAAATACTGGAAAGAAATACAATAATGAACAATATGCTGATGGAACAAGAATACTAATGACTAAGTATGTGAGTACTAGCTTTAACATGTGATCGGCTTGGGAACTTGCACAAGAGTATGATGGCCTGGCTGATTATACGTGCGGTGTATGATCAACACTCACAAGGAACAAGACATGCACAAGGAGGGTATGATCACATATCTACACTAAAATACTCCCCACCCCGACTGGTATAATAGATCCAACCACGGTACGTTATGGCACTAGATTCCCCAAGAAGATAGCTAGTCTCCCCGAGAATCGGTGTCTGTACATGTACAAGATAACCAATGAAATAATACTTGCACCATATACCAAGGAATAACATCTCATGACGAGATCCGGATATACCAATCCGTGTAACCATAGTGTCAAGAGAACATATATATCTACACTAGATACAACGAACATAGAGGATATCATAAATGAGAAACTATCAGAGAATGTACTCGCCTGAAGTCCAATGAACAGTCTCACAAATGTCTGACTCGGTGCCTCGAAGACCTAGATATGGAATACCACATTAATACAAAGTCCCGGAAAGAGAACAAGTCAAACTAGGCAATTTCTAGGTCAATAAGTCAATTCTAAGGTAAAAGTCAACTATGGTCAACTCTAAAGTCCACTAAAGTCAAACATGGTCAAACCCAAAGTCAACCTCACAAGACATCTATAAAATAATATAGAGATAAACTACAATAATTTAGGAATCAAATTAGATTCAAAAAGAACTCACACAAAGTATACTAATAATATAATTAATATATACCCTAAAATAATATATATACAACCCAACATTTATATAAATAACATAATATATTATTACAATTATTATTCCTCACAAAACACATATATATATACATATATATATATACAATTATAATATATAATATATACATTAAATCTGTCAAAGCGTCATTGAAAAACAGTGAATAAAATAGGATTAAATCAAAACAGTTTAAATAGTGACAGTCGGGACTGTCACCGAAGGACTGTCACCGAAACCCAAATAATAAACTGCCACTGCTTTGGTTTTCGCTGACAGTTAAAACTGTCGCGAAAAAGCGTCGCAGAAAAGCTGCTGTTTCCCGCTGCTGCAATTAATGACAGGTTTGTCATTAATTGCCCGAAGGCTACAGCGGCTGCTATTAGTAGGCTAATTAATGACAGTTTTTACTGTCATTAATTCACTGTCACTAAAACAAGTTATATATATATATAATTATATATATAAAAACAGAATATATAAAACAATATATATATATATATAAACAGAATATATAAAACAGTATATATATATATATATATATATAAACCATTAATACAAAATGTACATATATATATTAATATACACATAAACTTATACCTTCAAATATTTAACAAAGAACATATAAATTACATGGCTAGAAGCACACCTAAAATATTTACATTAATATCCAAATAATTACATAATAATTATAAATAATATAATTACACAATTAAACATACAAATATATTTTATAAAACATTTTATGTATAAATTATATTATTTAACAAGTAGTAACATATATATTTGCATGCAAGAAAGCTACATATTATATTGTACATTATATTAGCACACCCAAAATATAGATCTATGCTACAATAATTACTATAATAAATACACAAAATAAATATTTAATATCCATATATATATACTAATTATAAATGAAGAATTGAACCACAATTAATTAGATCTATACAAAAATACACACAATTGGAGAGTATCTCACCGTATCCCACTAGATCTAGGATACGCATGCGACACAAGTCCAACACACAACTAAATGCACCCCGAAGGACACAAACAAATCACAAATAATATTTATGAATAAATCAAAGTGTCAAAAGTAGATCTATGTGTCCGTGTCAAAATACGACATGTTCAAAGCCCCGTGTCGGAGGAAAAACCCCCAAAATGACATGTATCACCAAATAGTTGGGATACGAACCACAAGTATCCCAATATGGACACGACACTAGCCTCAAACACAAATCTCATGTCCAATTGATCTATAGGATCAATTGACACACACAAAAAAATATAAATTCGGAATTCCAACAAAATTGACACAAAAAGTACCATAACTTTCTCCATGGGTCTCCTATGAACACAAAACAAAGTCCTATGGGTACTACATACATATAGGTTAATTTTACATGATTAAATCTCAGATTTAGAAGCTATTTAAATAAGAAAATCTGAATTATACCTATTGGGAGATGGATTCCCAATGAAACCTCCAATTGAGATGAACTTGCTTCCAAATTGTAGATCCTTGCTCCTCTTTGTAGATCCTTGCTTCCTTCTTCTAGATCCTTGCTTCCTCCTTCTCTAATGGTGAATTGGAAAGAATTTGGAATGAATTTGGTAGGGAAATGGATTGGGAATGGAGGGAATTTGGTAGTGGGAGAATTCTAGATCTAGATTTGGAATGAGATGAGAGGAGAGAGAAATTTCCCCCCCTCTTTAATAGGCCGGCCATAGCCCCTCCCCCAAGCAATTGTAAATTGTCTAATGTACCCCTTGGGGCCTCTCATGAAGAAATAATTAAGGAAGGAAGCTTCTAGTCTAATCATTTAATTAATTTAATCCATCTCCTTAACTATGGGCTTTCTAAATGAGCCAAGTCTAACTAATTAATTCATGTTGGTCCATGGGTCCAAACTAAACTAGTTGGGTCCACTAAAATAAGTCTAAAATAATTAAATAATAACTAACAATAATTAAATAATACAACAAATAATTATTTACCATGCACAATATTTATTTAAATAAGAAATTACTAAAATACCCTTTTTCCTAAAATGTGGTAGTGACAAGTCTACCCTCCTTAAAATAATTTCGTCCTCGAAATTCAAAGACGAAAACTACCCCCAGAAAATCACAGAACAGAACTAAAGAATCACAACTAACTAATGAACAGAACATAACAATGAACAGAACATAACTAAAAATAACATACCTCAAGGTACAAACAAATATGGATAACGCTCTCGCATGTCATCCTCTCTCTCCCAGGTAGACTCCCCCGGAGAGTGATGCCTCCATGCGACGCGTACCAAAGGAATAGTCTGGTTTCTCAGCACCTTCTCTCTCCGATCCAGAATCCCAACTGGCTGCTCTGGATAGCTAAGAGTAAGGCCCACCTCTATCTCTGAGTGATCCAATACATGACTAGGATCTGCCACGTATCGTCTCAACTGCGACACATGAAACACGTTGTGCACTCCCTCCAATGCAGGTGGCAAGTCTAGTCTATAAGCAACTGCACCGACCCTCTCTAGAATAGTGAAAGGTCCAATGAATCGCGGACTAAGCTTTCCGCCTCCACCGAAGCGAATCGTGCCTCGTGTCGGAGAAATCCTCAGAAACACCAAACCACCCACCTAGAACAAAACACCACCTTAAGAACTTATCTATAACAAACAACCAAGAACAAGCACACAAAATAAAATCTAAACTATACCTCAAACTCCAAGGGTCTCCGATGGCTATCGGCCCAATACCGTTGTCTGTCCTGCGCCACTCGAAGTCTGTCTCTAATCAACTGAACCTTCTCTGCTGCATCCACAACCATCTCTGGCCCAAGCAAAACTCTCTCTCCAACATCGTCCCAAGACAAAGGAGTACGACACCTCCGACCATATAGAGCTTCAAAAGGTGACATCTCTATACTGGCCTGGTAACTGTTGTTGTAAGCAAACTCTACCAAATGGAGATGGTCCTCCCAAGAACCTCCGAAATCTAGTACACAAGTGCGCAACATATCCTCGAGAGTCTGAATAGTCCTCTCTGACTGCCCATCTGTCTGGGGCTGATATGCAGTACTGAATTTGAGCTGAGTGCCCAAACTCTCCTGCAAACTCCTCCAGAAATGAGAAGTAAAACGACTATCTCGATCTGAGACTATGCTGACGGGAACTCCATGTATCCTAACGATCTGCCTCACATACATCTTTGCCAGCTTCTCCGTAGACAAATCCACCTTGAAAGGCAAAAAGTGGGCCGACTTGGTCAACCTATCAACAATGACCCAAATCGCGTCTTTCCCTCCTGGAGATCGTGGTAGTCCGGACACAAAATCCATAGTAATGTGTTCCCACTTCCACTCTGGAATGGGTAATGGCTGAAGTAAACCTCCTGGCCTCTGCCTCTCGGCTTTCACCTGCTGGCACACTAAGCATCTGGATACAAACTGTGCCACTTCCCTCTTCATGCCATACCACCACACACTCTCTCGTATATCCCGATACATCTTGTTATAACCTGGATGTATGGAATACTGAGAGCGATGTGCTTCCTGCAACACCTCCTCGCGTAACTCCCCACTAGGCACACACAATCTAACTCCATGCCTCAAGGATCCATCCTCTGCAATAGTGAAATCATCCTCCAATCCTGCTCTCACCTGAGCTCTGATACTCCTCAAAGATACATCATCATACTGTGCTGCCTTGATCCTGTCCATCAAATCTGAGTGTATCTGCAATCCCCACATCTGCATAGCACACCCAGGAACAATCACCTCAATGCCCAAGCTCTCCAAGTCCTCCAACAGATATCGATCCTGCGTCAAGAACATAGCTACCGGATACCTGCTCAAAGCATCGGCAACTATATTGGCCTTCCCAGGATGATATTGCAAAGAGATATCAAAATCCTTTATCAGTTCCAACCACCGACGCTGCCTCATGTTCAACTCCTTCTGCGTGAAAACGTACTTCAAGCTTTTATGGTCTGTGAAGATCTCCACACGCTCTCCGTATAAATAATGTTTCCACAACTTCAGGGCGAATATGACAGCTGCCAACTCCAAATCATGGGTAGGATAGTTCTTTTCATGAGGACGCAATTGCCTGGATGCATAGGCAATCACTTTCCCATGCTGCTGAAGAACACAACCTAAACCCTTTCCCAATGCATCACTATAAATAGTGAAACCTCCGGACCCTGATGGCAATGTCAAAATAGGAGCAGACGTCAACCTCTTCTTCAACTCCTCAAAAGCAGCCTGGCAATTTTCTGTCCAAACAAACTCCATATCCTTCCTTGTGAGTCTGGTCATCGGCTCGGCAACCCTCGAAATATCTTGCACAAACTTTCTGTAGTAGCCTGCCAATCCCAAGAAACTCCTGATCTCTGCTACCGAACTCGGAGTCTTCCAAGATTCTACTGCTGAAATCTTCTTCGGATCCACTAAAATACCATCACCAGTCACAACATGCCCCAAGAATTCCACCTTGTTCAAGAAAAACTCACATTTGGACAACTTTCCATACAGCTTCTCCTTCCTCAGCACATCCAACACAATCCTCAAATGCTCCTCATGCTCCTCCGGTGTCCTCGAGTATATGAGTATGTCGTCGATGAACACCACCACGAACTTGTCAAGGTACTGGTGGAACACCTTGTTCATCAAGTTCATAAATACCGCCGGTGCATTAGTCAAACCAAACGGCATCACCATAAACTCGTACTGACCATACCGAGTTCTAAAAGCAGTCTTCGGTATGTCCTCCGGCTTCACCTTCACCTGATGGTAGCCTGATCTCAAATCTATCTTAGAAAATACCTTGGCACCACTCAACTGATCAAACAGATCATCAATCTGTGGCAAAGGATACTTATTCTTGATAGTGAGATTATTCAAAGCCCTGTAATCAATGCACATACGTACCGATCCATCCTTCCTCGGTACAAACAATACCGGGGCTCCCTATGGTGAAGAACTCGATCTGATAAACCCCTTATCCTGCAATTCGTCCACCTGCTTCTTCAACTCGACCAGCTCGCTGTTGTTTACTCTATAGACATGCTGCGAAATCGGTTCTGCACCTGGCACCAAGTCTATAGAAATTTCAATATCTCGATCTGGCGGCAATCCTGGCAATTCTTCAGGAAACACATCCAAAAATTCTGCTATCAACGGATGTGGCAACTCCTTGTCTTCCACCATAGCTCCACAAATAATGCCTTCTTCCTGCTCCGCAGTTCCTCTAGCAAACTCGAACTCTGGCTCTCCTGGCGGACCAAACAAAACTCTACCTCCTCTACAATCTATGCTAGCACGGTGCCTACTCAACCAATCCATCCCGAGTACAATGTCGTAGCTCGGAAGTGGCATTACAAGTAGACACGCACTCAACTCCCGGCCTCCCAGAGTAACTCTTCGATCATTGCAAATATCATTAACCAGGATAATGCCTCCCCCGGTCATGATCTTGCAAGTCCTAAGCAAAGACTCAGCTACCAAACCATGCTTTAAAGCAAAAGAAACAGATACAAAACTATGGGAAGCACCACTATCAAACAAAGCTAAAGCTGGAATGGAATCAAGAAGAATAGAACCTGCGATGACATCTCCTGTGGGTTCCTCCTCTTCGACTGTCATAGCAAACGCTCGTCCCTGCCGAGCACCTCCCTGCTGCTGATGCTGGACAAAACGCTGCTGCTGTGTCGGAAGCGGTCCCCTCGGTTGTGCTGCAGGTGGTCTTATCTGTGCCCTCGGAGCTGGAGCTGCTCCCTGAACTGCACGACGAGGACAATCCTTCAATTGATGCCCTTCAGTACCACAATACAAACAAACTCCTAGCCTCTTTCTGCAAACTTCCCAGATGTGGCCGGGCTTCTTGCAGAAGTTGCATAGAGCTTGCTGTAACTGCCTCTGCTGCTGAGGTGCCTGGTGAAAAGGCGCTCTAGCTGGAGTCTGGTTCTGCTGTGGCTGCTGGAAAGGTCTGGACTGGAAATGAGGACGTTTGGCAGATACTGCACTGCCGTTGGCCCCCAGAAAAGAATTACGGTCTCTCTTGGTCTTCAAACCCAGATCCCGCTCAACCTTGCGTGCCTCCGCAAGTATCTCCGAGTATGTCTCATAAAAAGACGGAATGAGAATCTTCACCTCCCAGTTTAGACCCTCTCGGAAACGAATAGCTCGAACCTCCGGCTCCCTCACCAGATACTCTGCAAATCGGCTCAGCCTACCGAACTCCGCAGCGTATTCCTCCACAGACATGCTTCCCTGAATGAGACTCTTAAATTGTCTCCCCAAGTCAAGCCTGTCTATCCGGGCGAAAAACTTCTTCTTGAAAAGGTCCCTGAATACCTCCCAAGATTGTCCTGCGTCAACTAGAACCGGCTCATTCCTGAACCAAGTACGAGCGACGTCGAACAGTTGAAGTCCTACCGCCTCAACCTTCAGATCTTCAGAAAGACGGGACACCCTCATAAGACGCTCAATGTCCTCGAGCCAATCATCAGCATAGACGATGCCCTCCGTCCCTTTGAAAATCCTAGGCTCCAGTTTCTTGAAGTCCTGAATGTTGCCTGGCCGAAGCTGAGCAACCTGAGGAACAACCTGCTGCTGGACCGGAACTCCTCTCTCAACTACAGCACGAGCAAGCTGATGAGCACTCTCGATGCCCTACCGTAGAACGTCGGTCTGCCTCTGATGTGCCTCCGACTGAGCCCTCTGTGCCTCGAGCATCTCACGAAACAGAGTAAACATCTGTGACGCCTCTGCTGGCACAGGAGGTGGAGGTGGAAGCCCCTCAGATACAGCTGGCACAGTCCTCTGAGTGGGTGGTGGACCTCCGAAAGCAGTTGACACTCCAATCACCGGAGAAGTGACTGGTGCAGGCCCTCGGGATATCGCAGACCTCTCAGAAGCTGCTCTTCCCTGCTGTGATCTAGTTTTAGGCGGCATCCTGAGACAAAGCGAAAGAAAGAATCAATATGGCATAAGATGTAAGATATTCAAGGAAAGGACAAGTTTAAGGGATCAAGTATCAATATTAAAGGAGAATAGTTGAATCAAAAGAATTTTCCTAGATGTGATTGAGTATCTCAGCCTATATCCTATATCCTATCGCAGGCTCGCAGTAGTACAACTAAGTTGTCGCACTACCACGACATCACATACTTGTGAAGCTAGACCTGCATGGGCCACCACCAAAAATGTGTCACGACCCGCACCCGGTGTAAGGGTACTAGTCGGAAACAACGTTCAGCCTACGCCGCAGAATCGGCGGTAGAACGCTGTCTAGATAAACTATCTAACAATATAATGAACCACCAATAATGATAGTATACTCAATCACAAAACTAAGGTGAAAATGAGCACGAATCAGATAAAGAATAGAATAGTCACAATACAACTCATGAGTCTAAAATAATACATCAATGAGTCTGAAGAAAATTACAGAAATATGCTGGAGACAAATCCAGTACAAAAAATACTACAAAACTATAAAGCTACAACTCCAGGTTCAACTGTCTCAGTTGGGATAAGTCCCACTTGAGCTAGGGTCTCAGAATCTAAACCCACAACATCTTGGGGTCCATAATAGGTAGGGTACTCCTCAGTGTCATCTGGAAAAATATATCCAGTCAGGAAAGGAGCAGAGTACAACCCTAACAGCAGTTCTCAAATAATGATAAAAACTATATAACAGTAAATAGTTGTGGATAAACAAGATGCATAAATAGATACAAGAATGTATAGACAATAAGGAAATATTGGAAAGAAATACAATAATGAACAATATGCTGATGGAACAAGAATACTAATGACTAAGTGTGTGAGTACTAGCTTTAACATGTGATCGGCTTGGGAACTTGCACAAGAGTATGATGGCCTGGCTGATTATACGTGCGGTGTGTGATCAACACTCACAAGGAATAAGACATGCACAAGGAGGGTATGATCACATATCTACACTAAAATACTCTCCACCCCGACTGGTATAATAGATCCAACCACGGTACGTTATGGCACTAGATTCCCCAAGAAAATAGCTAGTCTCCCCGAGAATCGGTGTCTGTACATGTACAAGATAACCAATGAAATAATACTTGCACCATATATACCATATACCAAGGAATAACATCTCATGACGAGATCCGGATATACCAATCCGTGTAACCATAGTGTCAAGAGAACATGTATATCTACACTAGATACAACGAACATAGAGGATATCATAAATGAGAAACTATCAGAGAATGTACTCGCCTGAAGTCCAATGAACAGTCTCACAAATGTCTGACTCGGTGCCTCGAAGACCTAGATATGGAATACCACATTAATACAAGGTCCCGGAAAGAGGACAAGTCAAACTAGGCAATTTCTAGGTCAATAAGTCAATTCTAAGGTAAAAGTCAACTATGGTCAACTCTAAAGTCCACTAAAGTCAAACATGGTCAAACCCAAAGTCAACCTCATAAGACATCTATAAAATAATATAGAGATAAACTACAATAATTTAGGAATCAAATTAGATTCAAAAAGAACTCACACAAAGTATACTAATAATATAATTAATATATACCCTAAAATAATATATATACAACCCAACATTTATATAAATAACATAATATATTATTACAATTATTATTCCTCACAAAACACATATATATATACATATATATATATATATACAATTATAATATATAATATATACATTAAATCTGTCAAAGCGTCATTGAAAAACAGTAAATAAAATAGGATTAAATCAAAACAGTTTAAATAGTGACAGTCGGGACTGTCACCGAAGGACTGTCACCGAAACCCAAATAATAAACTGCCACTGCTTTGGTTTTCGCTGACAGTTAAAACTGTCGCGGAAAAGCGTCGCAGAAAAGCTGCTGTTTCCCGCTGCTGCAATTAATGACAGGTTTGTCATTAATTGCCCGAAGGCTACAGCGGCTGCTATTAGTCGGCTAATTAATGACAGTTTTTACTGTCATTAATTCACTGTCACTAAAATAAGTTATATATATATAAAATTATATATATAAAAACAGAATATATAAAACAATATATATATATATATATATATATATATATATATATATATATATATAAACAGAATATATAAAACAGTATATATATATATATATATAAACCATTAATACAAAATGTACATATATATATTAATATACACATAAACTTATACCTTCAAATATTTAACAAAGAACATATAAATTACATGGCTAGAAGCACACCTAAAATATTTACATTAATATCCAAATAATTACATAATAATTATAAATAATATAATTACACAATTAAACATACAAATATATTTTATAAAACATTTTATGTATAAATTATATTATTTAACAAGTAGTAACATATATATTTGCATGCAAGAAAGCTACATATTATATTGTACATTATATTAGCACACCCAAAATATAGATCTATGCTACAATAATTACTATAATAAATACACAAAATAAATATTTAATATCCATATATATATACTAATTATAAATGAAGAATTGAACCACAATTAATTAGATCTATACAAAAATACACACAATTGGAGAGTATCTCACCGTATCCCACTAGATCTAGGATACGCATGCGACACAAGTCCAACACACAACTAAATGCACCCCGAAGGACACAAACAAATCACAAATAATATTTATGAATAAATCAAAGTATCAAAAGTAGATCTATGTGTCCGTGTCAAAATACGACATGTTCAAAGCCCCGTGTCGGAGGAAAAACCCCCAAAATGACATGTATCACCAAATAGTTGGGATACGAACCACAAGTATCCCAATATGGACACGACACTAGCCTCAAACACAAATCTCATGTCCAATTGATCTATAGGATCAATTGACACACAAAAAAAAATATAAATTCGGAATTCCAATAAAATTGACACAAAAAGCACCATAACTTTCTCCATGGGTCTCCTATGAACACAAAACAAAGTCCTATGGGTACTACATACATATAGGTTGATTTTACATGATTAAATCTCAGATTTAGAAGCTATTTAAATGGGAAAATCTGAATTATACCTATTGGGAGATGGATTCCCAATAAAACCTCCAATTGAGATGAACTTGCTTCCAAATTATAGATCCTTGCTCCTCTTTGTAGATCCTTGCTTCCTTCTTCTAGATCCTTGCTTCCTCCTTCTTTAATGGTGAATTAGAAAGAATTTGGAATGAATTTGGTAGGGAAATGGATTGGGAATGGAGGGAATTTGGTAGTGGGAGAATTCTAGATCTAGATTTGGAATGAGATGAGAGGAGAGAGAAATTTCCCCCCCCCTCTTTAATAGGCCGGCCATAGCCCCTCCCCCAAGCAATTGTAAAATGTCCAATGTACCCCTTGGGGCCTCTCATGAAGAAATAATTAAGGAAGGAAGCTTCTAGTCTAATCATTTAATTAATTTAATCCATCTCCTTAACTATGGGCTTTCTAAATGGGCCAAGTCTAACTAATTAATTCATGTTGGTCCATGGGTCCAAACTAAACTAGTTGGGTCCACTAAAATAAGTCTAAAATAATTAAATAATAACTAACAACAATTAAATAATACAATAAATAATTATTTACCATGCACAATATTTATTTAAATAGGAAATTACTAAAATACCCTTTTTTCTAAAATGTGGTAGTGACAAGTTACATTCATTTGCTACATAATTGTTTTCTGTAATTTATTTGTATTTATTTTGCTATATAAAACTGCACGTCCAAGAAGACTTGGGTGCCACAATGACAGCATCGTCCTTTGTCTTTTATTTATATTATACATGTTGACCTAGTTTTATGAGACCACCCCATAATTTTGAGGCATTATTATGTTTTATTGGTCGTGACACCTTTGTACACGAGTTATGAGTCGTAAGTAGGATACAGACTTACATGTTAGGTTGTCCACCTATACGTAAAGGTCGTACGATTGTTAAGGAATAACTGCTAATAGAAATATCATGTTTAGCAGACTTAGCAGTTACTAGAGGTGTTGTATGTTATGGATGTGACACGTTAGTAGCATTGGGTGGGGAGAACAATGAGTAAGCGTATGTGACTCCTTTATATTTTTTCTTATTTTGGCCGTGAGCTCCGCCGAAGACGTAAGTCGTTATGACCCCACTATTTACTGTAGGCCTATGACGTCCACGACGTTACGCCCATGGCCCCTGGTTCTCCAAGCGAACTACGTCCATCCCCTTATTTTAGCCAGATAGTCCATACGCGGGAAAGTTATTCTTAAACTGCATTCACATAGACCGGTTAGGCGACCCTCTTGAATGTTTACTTTCAGTATATTATGGCATGCTATTTTCTGTATCTTATTACGTCCCTCTGAGGACCTAGTCCCTTTTTAGGTATAGATAATCAGGAGTATTCGCAGGAGTATGGACCCGGACCTGACGCTTCATTCTCTGTCGAGGAGGTCTTACCTTCTGAGTACCAGTGATAGTTCATTATTGATGGATATCTTATTGTTGTTTCTCTTATTTGACATTACTTTATAATGGGGTTTTGATCTCCTCTATCATTTTAGTTTTGATGTAGTCGATAGGTAGTAGATTTGTCTCCACCTGACTATCATTCTTTGATACATCATATTTGAGACCTTTAGTTATTTATTTGATATTTCCTTATTTGTGTTGTGGATGAGATATAGATGACTGTGACTTGTATTGACAATATATTTACAACTTTGTGAATTAATATTCATATTATAGCGTGCGTATGTATTATGTTTTCCATATATTGGTGTTGCTATATACATACGGCTGGCATGTTACGTATTTCTAGTCCTACGTATTTTGGGGGTGGGGCGTGACATATTTTTATGGTGGCCCATGCAGGTCTAGAGTATATTGTCTCGGTTAAGTTACTATACCGAGCAAGCCTGCAAATAGCATTAGAAAATTTGATCTCTTCCACTTATTTAATCACCTCCTTTGAACTTTAATTTCGTACTCTCTTTGACTGCTTGAATTGCATCTACCTTGAACTTTTTCTAACATTATCCTTATCTTCAGGTCCAGCAAGATGAATCCTTCAAATGGACATGCCACTACACCTTTGACTAGTTATGTTAGAATTCTCACCGGGGGAGGAGTTGTACAAGTTAGCCATGTTTGTATTGGCCTGATATTTATATCAAATTTTTGAATATGGCTAATCGATTAAGTTTAGCATTATGATAATCGATCAATCACTATAGTATCTTCTACTTAAACTCAGCATTATACAAATATGCAATATTTGCTTTTGTATATTTTCTTGTTCGTCTAACATACACTTGTAGAAAGCAATAAGCAAGATCAGCAATGGACATATGCTATATAAAGATGAGCCAAAATGGAGTTATACTAGAAGATTTCTCTTAACTGCCAATAAAAAAATGCATCTTCAAATCAGCAAATATTTTAGAAGATTCGCGTCATCATAGTGTTTTTGGTTTTCATATGTAATCTTATATTTTATTGGAGTCTAGGACTTATGTAAGTCGAGTGGCACTAGCAACTAGAAAGCAACTCAGTCCACTCAAATAGTCTAAAATCTATCCACCCAAAAATTATACCAAAAATATCTTGAACCTATCCACCAATCTAGTCCACATACAAACTTGGATCTACCTAAAATAGTTAAACCAAAATTGGGCCAAATTTGCCCCGAATTCGCACCAAACTCTGTCACCTCTTTAGTATAAAATTATCTAGTTGTTATATCCCTGATTTTGTGGCCTCCAACGTTCGAAAATTCAAATATTCTCTACCGAATTCTGGCCAAACTCGGCTTGGTAATAACCTATAAATAGAATTAGATTTTCACATTCTTACTCACTCAATCATTCTCAATCTTTCTATCCTATAGTGAGTAAACCCTCAGAGCCTAAACTTTCTTATCTCCACAATCAAGTCCAAAGCCTTCTAAGTGCCAAGTGCGGTCTATTAATGCTGAAAAGAAACAAGCTAGTATTGATGCTAAATCTATTAATGCTCTATTTTTTGTTGTAGACATAATTGAATTTAACATGGTCTTCACTTGCGACACTTCACACGAAGTATAGAAACTACTTGAGGTCACTCATGAAAGAACCTCCCAAGTAAAGAAATCAAAAATAAGTCATCTAATACAGGAGTATAAAGCATTCAAGATGAAGAAAGATGAGCCATGACTCAAATGTTCACAAGATTTCTTGACATCGTCAATCCTCTATCCTCTCTTGGCAAGGAGTACAACAACCATGAGAAGATATACAAAGTACTTAAAGGACTTCCGAAGAACTAGAACCCAAAATTAACAACGATCATTGAAAGAAATAACCTCACTACAATATCGCTGAAAACACTCATGGGGAAGCTGATGACACATGAGTTGGACCTCAACGACCTCAAAGAAAAGTCAACTCCCAAAGAGAAGGCCATCACACTCAAGGCATATCATAAAAGATCCTCTGACGATGCCTCTAAAGATGAAGGAACTGACGATAATTTAGACAATGAGAATCTGGCCCAAATTTTTAGGAGCTTCGTCAAATGATTCTTAAAGTTTATGAAATCAAACCGAAAGAAGAAAGATCTTGATGAAGAGCCAATTTGCTATAATTGTAAAAGGCCAGGCCACATGATAAAAGATTGCTCCAAAGCAAAAAGAGAGAATCAATATGAACGATCAAACAAAGGAGAATCTTTGTCTCGTAAATATGTAAATACAAGCATATGGTGTGAAGTAAAGGTAGCAATTCGGAAGAAGAAAGCCCTCGACATGCTGCAAAAGTATGCTTAAAGACATTAACTAACGAGATAAAAAAATCCTTTATTTGAAGATGTTTCTTATAATAAATTATATGATGCTTTCAATGATTTATTTGAAGATCACAAGAAGCTTATGGATAAGTATAAGCAAGCCAGAAAAGATATTAAATCTTATCTGCTTGAGAATGAAAAGCTTACTTGTTTACTAAATGAAGCTAGGGATATTTCCTCTCCTAACAACTATGATGATATCCCCAAAATTAAGCTTAGCTTACAAGAAGCACTTGACTACTTTGATAAAAGCAATCAAGAAAATGCTAAACTTAAGGAGAATTTAGAAAAAGAGAGGAAGAAGTACTCTAATGCCTCACTTAAATATGATGATTTATATGCCACCTCTAAAAAGTTAGAGATAGATTGGAAAAGCAGGTCATACAACCTACTACTCAGTCTAACACAAGACACGTGGCTAAACAAAATAGCACTCACAACAAGACACTAGCAAGCAAACCAAATGCTCCACACTATCATGCATGTAGAACACAACAAACTTTACATAATCATGCAATTTATTATAAATATCTACGCAAGACACGTCACACCACTTCACATACTCATGTCTACCCTTCTATACCTAACACAAATACCTATGCTACATGTCATTACTGTGGTTTAAAAGGACATATTTTACATTAATGTAAGGCTAAAAAATTGGTTGATATGAATTCGTATAAATGGGTTCCCAAAGCTAACAAATATGGATCCAAATCTTGGATATCAAAGTCTCTGCCTAATGATGTAGGTATAACACTTTGTGTCAGAATTTAGCACCGAGGAGAATGTTGGTGATTGCAAAGCTACAAAGGTCATCTACCAAGCAATTGAACAACATAAGTATGGCCACTTGAGCCACTTTGGTAACGTGCTAATTAATTTTTCTTAAATGGATAAAATTATAGAATCTTGCATATTTTTAATCAATATTTTACTACTATCTCTTATTGATATTCTTTAGTTATTATTTATTTTTAAATCAATATGAGATATATAAAACTAGCATGATTAGTTTAATTTTCTTTTGATTCATGGCTAGTTATTGATTAGTTCACACTATAGAGTTATTTACTTTCTATTAGTATGACACAATTGTCTATGCATGCTTTATATCTTTTAGTAAACTTTATTCGTCAAGAATTAGGATTCTAGATTTTAATGTTGTATGATGTTATAATTAGCATATATACCTATTAAATCTAAGTTCTTTAAAGTTAATATTATTTTTGGTTATAAGCCTAAAGGGCCCTTCTGTCAAAAATATGTAAATAGCCTAAGTGAAATATTACTTAAGTGTCTTCGGACCACCGCTAGCTGGGATCCAGCCCCTACAGCGAACCCAAGATGATCAACACTTTATTGAATAATGATTTGTTAAGGTCTATTTGCAATTGTTTTTATAATACAGCAGTGAATCTAAGTCCTACTTTTGACTTAAAGTTGACAACTTTTAGTATACACTATAACACTATGACTTTTAGTCAGCATTATTTAGTTTTTTTAGCTATTTCTGAACTATGTAACTTAGTTTAAAATTTAGACTTCTGACTAGTTGCAATGATATGCATATTTTATTTTCTACTACATGATTGGATGTGTCACGCTCCAGTCCCAAAATGCGTAGGACTAGGACACATAAGCATGCCAGCCGTATGAATATGACACTCCAATATATGGAAACCATAACATACGTACGCTGTAATATGAATAATAATTCACAAGTGGTATAAAAATATGTGACAGGGCATAACTAAATCTCATCTACAGAAATCAAATATAATTAAATAACCAATATCTATAAAACTAAATCTCAATATAAAGTATCTAAAGATGACAGTTGGATGGAAACAAATCCACTGCCGAACTAGAATATAGAACAACAAGACAAATACAATATAAGTACCATTACTTAAAACCACTGAGACTCGAAGAGATGACCTGCTCAAAATATAGGTAACCAGTCCAGATCTGCGCTCCTGGGAATACTCATGAATATCTATACCTGGAAAGGAACCAGGTCCTCAGAGGGACATAACAAGATACATAGAAGCATGCCATAAAGGAAATACTGAATAAATAAAGGGGGTGCGCTAACCATATAAGTGAATGCAATTTAAGGACAGCTTGTCACTACCCAATTCTAGAAAATAGGGGGTTTTTTTATTTGATAAATTATGTATTGTATTTAATTAATTATATTTATATTTAATTAGTGATTGTATTATTTTTAATTAATTTTTTTAGGGTTTTGGCTAGCCTGGACCCATGTCAGACCCTAGTGGACCCATGTCCGACCCAACCCACACCCCAGTGAGACCTATTTTTTGGTTTAGAATATTTATTATATTTTTTAGTGGGTTAGTTGGAGAGATTTGGAGTTAGTTTGAGTGCTTTTGGAACCCGAAACCCAAACCCAAGTGAGAGGGGGGCATTTTGGACATTTGGAGACTTGTAAACCCTTTTATTTGCTTGTGGCCGGTTCCTAAACCCCCTCACCCGACCAAATAGCAGCCCCCTACCCGTGCACGGCAGCCCCTCCCCATTCCTTCTTCATTTTCATCTTATTCTTCATTCTTCTTCTTTCTCTCCACTCTTTCTTCTTATTTTCTCCTCCCAACTTCAAGTAAGTGCCCTATTCCTTTTCTTTCTTCTTCTATTCTCCATGGTTGTTAACCCTAACCTTACATTTTTTCCTAACCTAGGTGTGTAGAGCCTAGACTTTGTGTGGAGGCTAGATTTGGTGGCTTGGAGCTTAAGGGAGGTGATTTCTAGTGGATTTGAGACTTTGGCCTTGGGATTCCAACTCCCAAGAGATAAACCCTAACTTCCCCTTGCTAATTACTTTTATGTAGTGTAATTAGTGGTTTAGAACCTTCCTAGACCCTAAGCCTACCCGTGGAAGGAAGTTGGAACTAGTTTGGTTGTGTTTGGAGACTTTGACACTATATTTTGTGTCAATTTTGGGTGGAATCCGAATTTGATCCAATTTTGGGTGATGCCCTAGGTTAGACGGACCTAGGTAGACGTTTTCGGGTGTCTTGAGGGTGAGTGTGTGTCTCCGTTCGGACACGTGAAGTCGTGTCGCGGAGAAACGGGCATTTTGGGCGAATTTGGGGTTTTTATCGTCGTCGGTTCTAAGTGCGTGCGCATTTTCGTCACGGGCCTAGAATCGACGGGGTAGTATTTTTCTAGGATCTAGGCATCGTTTAGAACCCGTGGATAAATTTTGGGCCGATTCTGAGTTGGTTTGGTGTGCGTTTCAGGAGGTTTTTCGAACCGCACACCGCGTGTTCGTCGAAATGACCGAACGGCCATTTCGACTTGGTTTCCTAGTTTTGGGCTTGTGCGTGCGTTGGGTTAGCATCGAGGAGTGTGTGCTAGAATTCTCGGGTTATATTTTATATATTTATAGGTGTTTGTGCGTGTCGGGGCCGTTGGGCGCGCGTTGGAGAGTGTTGTGTGCGTGGTTGTGTGTAGTGTTGTGTTTGTGTTTAAGTGTCTATATATATATATATATATATATATTTGTATGTGTGTCTCTCTCTATATATATATATTTATAGATATGTGTTGTATGTATATATATTTGTGTATGTGTATTAATGTGAGTGTATATATGTGTGTAACTATATATATATATAGTGTGTGTGTATATATATATATATATAGTTGTTATATATATATGTATATATGTGTGCGTGTCTTGTGTTTGTGTGCGTGCTCGTGGGTGTGTGGGGAGGCAGCAGCGCAGCGAGGCTGCTGTGCTGTGCACAGCAGCAAGCAGCAGCAGCAAATGCAGCAAAGCAGCAGTCTCAGCAGGCAGCAGCAACAGCATTTTAATGCAGCAGCAGCAGCATTAAGGCAGCAGCAGCAGTAGTTAAATGCAGCAGTAGCAGCGAAGAAAGTAGCGAGGGAGAGTGAGTTATATAGATAGATTGGTAGATAGATAGATTGGTTGATAAGTAGATATATGAATAAGATAGATAGATAGTTAGATAGATAGCTAGCTAATTAGTTAGATAGATAGATAGATAGATAAATAATTATATAGATAGATGGATAGGTAGATAGTTAGATATAGTTAGATATCTATATCTATATCTATATGCATAGATATATATACCTATAGCTAGATAGATAGTTAGATATCTAGATATAGATATATATATATATATGTATAGGTAAGGTAAGGTATGTACGAGTATTTGTGTGTATGTGTGAATAGATATATACATAGATACTTAGATATGTATAATATATGATAGATAGATATTTTTTTAGCCTAGATTAATAACTAGAAATATATCTACATACTTAAATAGCTAACTAGAAGAGTGTTAGAAGGGTATTAGAGCGATACCTCAATATCTTGGGATACCGTGGTATCTCGATACCTTGAGATATCCAAGATATTGAGTTTCGAGCGGGGTTTTTGAGCAATAGCCTAGGAATAGTATTGGAGTAATTTTTATGTTTATGTGTATATATTTATGCGTGCTAGCATAGGTTTTAGAGGGTTTAGGCGGGGTGCGTGGCCTAGGGCGAGGTATCGGATACCGAGGGTATCCCGGTATCTTGAGGAGGCGAGTTTGAGAGTTTTATAGCTTAATGAGCTCAGTTTGACCTAGAATTTCAGGGGCACCCTAGTTTGACCTAGCTTTGACCATAATTATCCCCGTTGACCGTAAAAGTCAATGTTTGACCTAGTTTTGACCTAGGGTTGACTTTTTAGTCCCCGGGTTGACTTTTTGACCTAAATTTTACCGGTTTGACCCGTTCGACCTAGAATATCCCTAGAAGCCTGTTTTTAATTATTTTATATCAGTTTAAATCCATAGAACCCTATTTAATTCTACTTTAAATGATAGATTCTTGTGACACCGGTCCGGATCTCGATCATCATCAGTTGCTCAGGACATCAGGCGAGTACCTACCTCTGATAGTTTCTATTTCATGATAGCGTTTATATCAGCTGTTCTAGAACTGTAATACTTGATCCTGATACATTGTTACATGAGCTGGTACTAGTGGATCCCGTCATGAGATGCTATCCCCCTTACCGTGTTCAGCGGGTACTCTATCACATATATTTCATCATGTGCTTTTGGTATTGATTCTCATGTGCTATCATGTGCTTCTTGTGCTCTCGCCTTCGTGTGCGCGAGCTATTATCATGTACGTAGCATGTTGTGGTTGGATCCAAGAGTATTAGTGGGGGAGGGGAGTAGGAGTTGGTTATGTGATCAAAGCCAAACAGTATTCATGTTTATGTTGATTATACAACTCACGCATAACGGAGTTATCATAGTATTTTTTATGTGCAACCTAAGCCGATCATATAACGAACTTGTGCTCAAGGCACTTAGCTAGTATTCATGTTTTCTCACATGCAGTTACTTCTCTACTTGTATTGTTCTCCAGTTTACTTGCAGCTACTTATTCTGCTCCAGCATGTATTTATTTCCTGTGCATCTTGTATACTTTTCTATTGCTAGTCATATACACCTTACCATGTATTTGGAGTTGCTTTCAGAGTTATGTACTTCGCACCAGTCCTGACTGGGCATATTTTTTCCAGAGGATCCTGAGGATTATTGCCCGACGTTCTACGGGCCGGGTGTTGACGAGTGCTGTGACCCCGAGACTGAGGAGGAGTGCACCGAGGAGACGCCTTTAGCGCCCTAGTTAGCTAGGTGGGTTTCCTGGGTTGTTTCCAGTGGTTTATTTTGGATGATTGTACTTATTCTTTTATTGCTGTGAGATATTGTAGACTATTATAGACTTGGAATATATTTTGGATATTGTCTTGCTCTCTTGGTTCTGGTTTCCTTTTGCTATCATATCGTACTTTTATTCTTCCCCTAGATTTTTGTGATTGAGTATTCATATATATATTGCGTGGTTGCCCTCCTTTTGGAGAGGATTATTCATATATATATTGCGTGATTGCCCTCCTTTTGGAGAGGTTATTGACAGATTTTTGTGAGATATAGATATGGTTGACCTAGAACGGACCTTTACAGCATTATACCGCCGATTCTGCGGCGTAGGCTGGACGTACCCACGGCTCATGCCCGATTTTTGGGTGCGGGTCGTGACACGTTTTTGGTGGCGGCCCATGCAGGTCTAGTTTTTAGGTTTACCTGTAATAGGATATAGGATATAGGCTGAGAGAGAGTGTGCTCAATCACAACTTGGACCCTTCCTGATTTCTTTTGCTATCTTTAATTTTTTTGAAATTATTTTCTTTTTTAATATTACTGTTCTTCCTTGATGATATCGTATCTTGCACCGTATTGACTTCTTTTGATCTGTGTTCTTCATGATTCCATTCCAGCATTTGCTTTATTTAATTCCGGGGCTTCCCATAGCTTTGTGTCTGTACCTTTTACTGTTAGACACCATCTTGTTGCTGAACCTTTAGCTAGACTCTGCAAGATCACGACCGGGGGTGGTATCATCCTAGTCAGTGATGTCTGCAGAGACCGGAGAGTTACTTTGGGAGGCCGGGAGTTGAGTGTGTGCCTACTCGTAATGCCACTTCCGAGCTACGACATTGTACTCGGAATGGATTGGTTGAGTACGCGTTGTGCTAGTATAGATTGTCGTGGAGGCAGAGTTTTGTTTAGTCCGCCGGGTGAGCCAGAGTTTCAGTTTGCCAGAGAAGCAGCGGAGCAGACCGAGGGAGTCTTCTACGGAGCCCTGGTGGTAGAGCTAAGGTTGCTACATCCACTGATAGAGGAGTACATGGATGTCTTTCCGAAGGAGTTGCCAGGGTTGCCTCCGGACAGAGATGTGGAGTTCGCTATAGACTTTGTGCCAGGCACGGAGCCGATATCCCAGCATGTCTATAGAGTCAGCAACAGTGAGCTGATAGAGTTGAAGAAGCAGGTGGATGAGCTTCAGGACAAGGGATTTATCAGATCTAGTTCTTCCCCGTGGGGTGCTCCGGTA
The DNA here is from genome assembly GCA_036927795.1 of Iris macrosiphon. NCBI lineage: Eukaryota > Viridiplantae > Streptophyta > Magnoliopsida > Asparagales > Iridaceae > Iris > Iris macrosiphon. The sequence goes on from JAYESA010000007.1 coordinate 156,220,516, forward strand.
CTTTTGTGCCGAAGAAGGATGGGTCGATACGGATGTGTATCGACTACAGGGCTCTGAACAATCTCATAATCAAGAATAAGTATCCGCTGCCGCGTATTGATGATCTTTTCGACCAGTTGAGCGGAGCGAGGGTGTTTTCCAGGATTGATCTGAGGACAGGCTACCACCAGGTGAAGGTCAGGAAGGAGGATATTTCAAAGACAGCTTTTCGGACCAGATATAGACAGTATGAGTTTATGGTGATGCCGTTTGGGTTGACTAATGCCCTGACAGTGTTCATGAATCTGATGAACAAGGTATTCCATCAGCATCTGGACAGATTTGTGGTGGTGTTTATAGATGTCATCTTGGTGTATTCGAAGACCCCAGAGGAGCATGAGGAGCATCTGAGGATAGTGCTGGAGACTCTCAGAAAGGAGAAGCTTTATGGAAAGCTTTCGAAGTGCAAGTTCTTCCTTGACAAGGTTGAATTCCTTGGTCATGTGGTGACTGGAGTGGGGATCTCGGTGGATCCGAGAAAGATCATGGCAGTTGAGGCATGGAGTGCTCCGAGTTCAGTAGCCGAGGTCAGGAGTTTCCTGGGACTGGCAGGTTACTACAGGAGATTTATTCAGAATTTTTCCCGGATTGCAGAGCCTTTGTCCAGGTTGACTCGGAAGGACGTAGAGTTTGTTTGGTCAGAGGAGTACCAGATCGCTTTTGATGAGCTGAAGCGGAGGTTGACGACAGCTCCAGTGTTGACGTTGCCATCAGGTTCTGGAGGATTCACTATCTATAGTGATGCATCGAAAAAGGTATTAGGTTATGTGTTGTAGCAGAATGGGAGGGTGATTGCCTATGCTTCCAGGCAATTACGTCCTCATAAGAAGAACTACCCTACCCACGATTTGGAGTTGGCAGCGGTCATCTTTGCTCTGAAGTTGTGGAAACACTATTTATACTGAGAGCGTGTGGAGATCTTCATAGACCACAAGAGCTTGAAGTATGTGTTTACCCAAAAAGAGCTGAACATAAGGCAGAGGAGATGGTTGGAGTTGATGAAAACTTCGACATATTGTTGCAGTACCATCCAGGGAAGGCGAACGTAGTTGCGGATGCGTTGAGCAGGTATCCGGTAGCTATATGCCTGACTACAGATCGTTATCTTCTGGAAAATCTAGAGAGCTTGGGCATTGAGGTGATATTGCCTGGAGTTGAGATGCAGATGTGGGGACTGCAGATTCAGTCAGAGTTGGTAGACCGGATCAGGGCTACACAGTTTGAGGATGAGTCCCTGAGGAGCATCAGGGCGCAGGTTCATATGGGTTTATCAGATAACTTCACCATTGCTAATGATGGTTCATTGCAGCACGGTACCAGGTTGTGTGTGCCGAGTGGGTCGTTGCACGAGGAGGTTCTTCAGGAGGTGCATCGATCCCAGTACTCTATGCATCCAGGTGCCAACAAGATGTATAGAGATCTGAGAGAGCATGTATGGTGGTACGGAATGAAGCGAGAGGTAGCACGCTTCGTATCCCGATGCTTAGTGTGCCAGCAGGTGAAGGCGGAGAGACAGAGGCCATGAGGTTTGCTCCAGCCGTTACCCATTTCAGAGTGGAAATGGGAGCATGTGACCATGGATTTTGTTTCAGAGTGGAAAGATACATTTGGGTCATCGTGGACAGGTTGACCAAATCGACCCACTTTCTACCATTCAAAGTGGGTATGTCTACAGAGAGACTAGCAGAGATGTATGTGCGCCAGATAGTCAGACTGCATGGAGTTACTGTGAGCATAGTATCAAATCGGGATAGTCGCTTTACTTCGCATTTTTGGAGGAGTTTGCAGGCTAGCTTGGGCACCCAACTCAAGTTTAGTAGTGCATATCACCCACAGATGGTCAGTCAGAAAGGACCATTCAGACACTTAAGGACATGCTTCATACTTATGTTTTGGATTTCAGAGGCTCTTGGGAGGATCACTTGCACTTGGTAGAGTTTGCTTACAACAACAGCTACCAAGCCAGTATCGAGATATCACCTTTCGAGGCATTGTATGGACGGAGGTATCGCACTCCGTTATCATGGGATGATGTAGGCGAGAGAGCTTTGCTTAGCCCAGAGATGGTGGTTGATGCAGCGGAGAAGGTCAAGCTCAATAGAGATAGACTTCGGATGGCGCAGGACAGGCAGCGGCATTGGGCCGATAGCCACCGGAGACCTTTGGAGTTTGAGGTATAGTTTAGAATCTAGATTTTTTTCTTGTGTTTGCTTGTGATTGTTTGTTTTAGACTAAGTGCAGAGACCTTGTTTGTGCTAGGTTGGAGATCTGGTGTTCCTGAGGATCTCTCCGACGCGGGGCATTATTCGCTTCGGTGGAGGCGGGAAGCTTAGCCCACGTTTCGTCGGACCCTTCCGCATCCTTGAGAGGGTCGGCGCCGTGGCGTATAGGCTCGAGTTGCCGCCTACACTATAGGGAGTTCATGATGTGTTCCACGTGTCACAGTTGAGACGGTACGTAGCGGATCCCAGTCACATATTGGATCACTCAGAGATCGTGGTGGGCCCTACGCTTAGCTATCCAGAGCAGCCGGTGGAGATTCTGGATCGGCAGGAGAAGGTGTTGAGGAACCAGACTATTCCCTTGGTTTGCGTCACGTGGTGGCATCACTCTCCAGGTGAGTCGACCTGGGAGAGGGAGGATGAAATGCGCGAGCGATACCCCTATCTCTTCGAGCCCTGAGGTATGGTTCTTTTCTTGCATTCATTTCCTAGTTTTGTTTTTTAATTTCGAGGACGAAATTACTTTAAGGAGGGTAGGCTTGTCACTACCCAATTCTAGAAAATAGGGTTATTTTTTTCATTTTTATTTGATAAATTATGTATTGTATTTAATTATATTTATATTTAATTAGTAATTATATTATTTTTAATTAATTATTTTAGGGTTTTGGCTAGCCTGGACCTATGTCCGACCCAACCCATACCCCAGTGAGACCTATTTTTGGGTTTAGAATATTTATTATATTTTTTAGTGGGTTAGTTGGAGAGATTTGGAGTTAGTTTGAGTGCTTTTGGAATCCGAAACCCAAACCCAAGTGAGAGGGGGGCATTTTGGACATTTGGAGACTTGTAAACCCTTTTATTTGCTTGTGGCCGGTTCCTAAACCCCCTCACCCGACCAAACAGCAGCCCCCTACCCGTGCACAGCAGCCCCTCCCCATTCCTTCTTTATTTTCATCTTCTTCTTCATTCTTCTTCTTCCTCTCCACTCTTTCCTCTTATTTCCTCCTCCCAACTTCAAGTAAGTGCCCTATTCCTCTTCTTTCTTCTTCTATTCTCCATGGTTGTTAACCCTAACCTTACATTTTTCCCTAACCTAGGTGTGTAGAGCCTAAACTTTGTGTGGAGGCTAGATTTAGTGGCTTGGAGCTTGAGGGAGGTGATTTCTAGTGGATTGGAGACTTTGGCCTTGGGATTCCAACTCCCAAGAGATAAACCCTAACTTTTCCCTTGCTAATTACTTTTATGTAGTGTAATTAGTGGTTTAGAACCTTCCTAGACCCTAAGCCTACCCGTGGGAGGAAGCATACCCCAATCTCTTCGATCCCTGAGGTATGGTTCTTTTCTTGCATTCATGTCCTAGTTTCATTTTTTAATTTCGAGGACGAAATTACTTTATGGAGGGTAGGCTTGTCACTACCCAATTCTAGAAAATATGGTTATTTTTTTCATTATTATTTGATAAATTGTGTATTATATTTAATTAATTGTATTTATATTTAATTAGTGATTATATTATTTTTAATTGATTGTTTTAGGGTTTTGGCTAGCTTGGACCCATGTCAGACCCTAGTGGACCCATGTCCGACCCAACCCACACCCCAGTGAGACCTATTTTTGGGTTTAGAATATTTATTATATTTTTCAGTGGGTTAGTTGGAGAGATTTGGAGTTATTTTGAGTGCTTTTGGAACCCGAAATCCAAACCCAAGTGAGAGGGGGGCATTTTGGACATTTGGAGACTTGTAAACCCTTTTATTTGCTTGTGGCCGGTTCTTAAACCCCCTCACCCGACCAAACAGCAGCCCCCTACCCGTGCACAGCAGCCCCTCCCTATTCCTTCTTTATTTTCATCTTCTTCTTCATTCTTCTTCTTCCTCTCCACTCTTTCTTCTTATTTTCTCCTCCCAACTTCAAGTAAGTGACCTATTCCTCTTCTTTCTTCTTCTATTCTCCATGGTTGTTAACCCTAACCTTATATTTTTCCCTAACCTAGGTGTGTAGAGCCTACACTTTGTGTGGAGGCTAGATTTAGTGGCTTGGAGCTTGAGGGGGGTGATTTCTAGTGGATTGGAGACTTTGGCCTTGGGATTCCAACTCCCAAGAGATAAATCCTAACTTTTCCCTTGCTAATTACTTTTATGTAGTGTAATTAGTAGTTTAGAACCTTTCTAGACCCTAAGCCTACCCGTGGGAGGAAGCATACCCCTATCTCTTCGAGCCCTGAGGTATGGTTCTTTTCTTCCATTCATGTCCTAGTTTTGTTTTTTAATTTCGAGGACGAAATTACTTTAAGGAGGGTAGGCTTGTTACTACCCAATTCTAGAAAATAGGGTTATTTTTTTCATTTTTATTTGATAAATTGTGTATTTATTTAATTAATTATATTTATATTTAATTAGTGATTATATTATTTTTAATTGATTGTTTTAGGGTTTTGGCTAGCCTGGACCCATGTCAGACCCTAGTGGACCCATATCCGACCCAACCCATACCCCAGTGAGACCTATTTTTGGGTTTAGAATATTTATTATATTTTTTAGTGGATTAGTTGGAGAGATTTGGAGTTAGTTTGAGTGCTTTTGGAACCCGAAATCTAAACCCAAGTGAGAGGAGGGCATTTTGGACATTTGGAGACTTGTAAACCCTTTTATTTGCTTGTGGCCAGTTCTTAAACCCCCTCACCCGACCAAACAGCAGCCCCCTACCCGTGCACAGCAGCCCCTCCCCATTCCTTCTTCATTTTTATCTTCTTCTTCTTCATTCTTCTTCTTCCTCTCCACTCTTTCTTCTTATTTCCTCCTCCCAACTTCAAGTAAGTGCCCTATTTGTCTTCTTTCTTCTTCTATTCTCCATGGTTGTTAACCCTAACCTTATATTTTTCCCTAACCTAGGTGTGTAGAGCCTAGACTTTGTGTGGAGGCTAGATTTGGTGGCTTGGAGCTTGAGGGAGGTGATTTCTAGTGGATTGGAGACTTTGGCCTTGGGATTCCAACTCCCAAGAGATAAATCCTAACTTTCTCCTTGTTAATTACTTTTATGTAGTGTAATTAGTGGTTTAGAACCTTCCTAGACCCTAAGCCTACCCGTAGGAGAAAGTAGGAACTAGTTTGGTTGTGTTTGGAGACTTTGACACTAGATTTTGTGTTAATTTCGGGTGGATTCCTAATTTGGCCCAATTTTGGGTGATGCCCTAGGTTAGACGGACCTAGGTAGACATTGTCGGGTGTCTTAAGGGTGAGTTCGTGTCTCCGTTCGGACACGTGAAGTCGTGTCGCGGAGAAACGGGCATTTCGGGCGAATTTGGGGTTTTCGTCGTCGCCGGTTCTAAGTGCGTACGCGTTTTCGCCACGGGCCTAGAATCGACGTGGTAGCATTTTTTCTAGGATCTAGGCATCGTTTAGAACCCGTGGATAAATTTTGGGCCGATTCCGAGTTGGTTTGGTGTGCGTTTCAGGAGGTTTTCCGAACCGCACACCGCGTATTCGTCGAAATGACCGAACGGCCATTTTGACTTGGTTTCCTAGTTTCGGGCTTGTGCATGCGTTGGGTTAGCATCGGGAAGTGTGTGCTAGAATTCTCGGATTATATTTTATATATTTGTAGATGTTTGTGCGTATCGAGGTCGTTGGACGCGCATTGGAGAGTGTTGTGTGCGTGGTTGTGTGTAGTGTTGTGTTTGTGTTTAAGTGTCTCTATATATATATATATATTTGTATGTGTGTCTATATATATATATATATATATATATATTTATTTATAGATATGTGTTGTATGTATATATATTTGTGTGTATGTTTGTGTATTAATATGAGTGTATATATGTGTGTAAGTATATATATATATATAGTGTGTGTGTGTGTGTATATATATAGTAGTTATATATATATGTATATATGTGTGTGTGTCTTGTGTTTGTGTGCGTGCTCGTGGGTGTGTGGGGAGGCAGCAGCGCAGCGGGGCTGCTGTACTGTGCACAGCAATAAGTAGCAGCAGCAAATGCAGCAAAGCAGCAGCAGCAGCAGTCTCAGCAGGCAGCAGCAGCAGCATTTTAATGCAGCAGCAGCAGCATTAAGGCAGCAGCAGCAGTAGTTAAATACAGCAGTGGCAGCGAGGCAAGTAGCGAGGGAGAGTGAGTTATATAGATAGATTGGTAGATAGATAGATTGGTTGATAAGTAGATATATGAATAAGATAGATAGATAGATAGTTAGATAGATAGCTAATTTGTTAGATAGATAGATAGATAGATAGATAGATAGATAGATAGATAGATAGATAGATAGATGGATAGGTAGATAGTTAGATATAGTTAGATATCTATATCTATATCTATATGCATAGATATATATACCTATAGCTAGATAGATAGTTATATATATATATATATATATATATATATATATATATATATATATATATATATATATATATATATATATAGGTAAGGTAAGGTATGTACGGGTATTTGTGTGTATGTGTGAATAGGTATTTACGTGTGCTAGCATAGGTTTTAGCGGGTTTAGGCGGGGTGCGTGGCCTAGGGCGAGGTATTGGATACCGAGGGTATCCCGGTATCTCGAGGAGGCGAGTTTGAGAGTTTTCTAGCTTAATGAGCTCAGTTTGACCTAGAATTTCAGGGGCACCCTAGTTTGACCTAGCTTTGACCATAATTGTCCCCGTTGATCGTAAAAGTCAACGTTTGACCTAGTTTTGACCTAGGGTTGGCTTTTTGGACCCCGGGTTGACTTTTTAACCCGAATTTCTCCGGTTTGACCCGTTCGACCTAGAATATCCCTAGAAGCCTGTTTTTAATTATTTTATATCAGTTTAAATCCATAGAACCCTGTTTAATTCTACTTTTTATAATAGATTCTTGCGACACCGGTCCGGATCTCAATCCTCATCAGTTGCTCAGGACATCAGGCGAGTACCTACCTCTGATAGTTTCCATTTCATGATAGCGTTTATATCACCTGTTCTAGAACTGTAATACTTGATCCTGACATATTGTTACATGAGCTGGTACTAGTGGATCCCGTCATGAGATGCTATCCCCCTTACCGTGTTCAGCGGGTACTCTATCACGTGTATTTTATCATGTTCTCCAGTTTACTTGCAGCTACTTATTCTGCTCCAGCATGTATTTATTTCCTGTGCATCTTGTATACTTTTCTATTGCTAGTCATATACACCTTACCATGTATTTGGAGTTGCTTTCAGAGTTGTGTACTTCGCTCCAGTCCTGACTGGGCATATTTTTTCCAGAGGATCCTGAGGATTATTGCCCGACGTTCTACGAGCCGGGTGTTGACGAGTGCTGTGACCCCGAGACTGAGGAGGAGTGCACCGAGGAGACGCCTTTAGTGCCCTAGTTAGCTAGGTGGGTTTCCTGGATTGTTTCCAGTGGTTTATTTTGGATGATTGTACTTATTCTTTTGTTGCTGTGAGATGTTGTAGACTATTATAGACTTGGACTGTATTTTGGATATTGTCTTGCTCTCTTGGTTCTGGTTTCCTTTTGCTATCATATCGTGCTTTTATTCTTCCCCTAGATTTTTGTGATTGAGTATTCATATATATATTGCGTGGTTGCCCTCCTTTTGGAGAGGTTATTGACAGATTTTTATGAGATATAGATATGGTTGACCTAGAACGGACCTTTACAGCGTTCTACCGCCGATTCTGCGGCGTAGGCTGGACGTACCCACGGCTCATGCCCAATTTTCGGGTGTGGGTCGTGACACAACTTAGTGCGTATGGGAAGTGTAGGCTAGACATATGTTGACATAATTCACCAATCGGCATGACTGGCTAGTATATACCACATATGCCCCCATAGGAGGGCGCTCTGTAATATAATAATATCCATCTCCGAAGAGCATGGCAGCAGTAGTATATCGTCCACATCACTCCGAAGAACGTGGCAGCACTGTAGTATGTATCGTCCATATTGCTCCGAATAACATGGCAGCAGTATAGTATATATCGTCCATATCACTATATCGAGTGTGGCAGCAGTGTAAAGGAAGTGGGTGTCCCATACGCCTACTAGTCGTCCTCCCTGCCCAATATAGATATACAAGTCGTGAACACGACGTAGACATCTCGTACTATAATGCAAGTCTCTATAGAAATAAGCAACTAAACTAAATACCGTCACACGTGTTGCTCACACCGATGGCCAGTCGAGTATGAGGCACGCGTCCTTACATGAACTCACTCTGTGACGTGTAATAATACGTGTCAAGTCCTGGGGAGTCATACCAATAACTCCACAACTTTAGGTGGGTCTACTAGACTCTAAGTCAGACACAAGTCCTAACGTCAACGCAATCGTTGACTGCACCCGAGTCTCTCTCAGACGCGCACAGTCATATAATATTAACATAAATAAATATGCAACTAAATAATGACTGAATTTAAACAGTATAACAAAGGCAAGGTATACTTGTCTGGCAAGAAAGCTGTGAAGTACCCATAACCTGCTTCTGAAGTTGCGCAGAACAATTCGATATGTCCTATATATATATAATATAATACAAAACAACATCACTCATTATACTAGCACATGCACAATCATAAATACCTTGAATTCAGGGCATAGCTAGGTATTTCACTGGTCAACTAGGGTCAAGTGTGCATCTAATCGCACGGGTGTCGCATCTGTAATTGATGTGCAAGATAGACAGTCAAATGATACGGGGCTCGCCAGCATGTCAGTGTACATAATGGCAGTTTGCTAACAATATTACATGGTCACAGGTCAACGTAACTACGGGATATCCGTGGTTACACTCGGGTCACCTAGTAAATATATAAATATACATTATTATTATCTAGCATATATCATTAATACTTATAATACATATATACACCAATTAAATACATATACCATGTATATACATGTATATATGCTAATTAAATATGTATGTAATATATATATTGTATATACACTAATTTGATTTATATTATATATATTAACATATACTAGGGATACATATATAATACATATACACAAAAATACAAATATGAAAGGGGGAAACACATTCGTACCTCGGGGTACGTGTACGGAGATGCTGATGATGACGATGTGGTTGACTACGATGATGACGAGGATGACGAGGGTGATGACGACATTAACGATGATGATAATGACGACAATGACGATGGTGATGGTGAAGGTGATAATGATGATAATGGCAACGAGGGTGACGATGATGATAATGATTACATGATGGTGATGACGAGAAAGATGATGTGGGTGATGGAGATGATGAGGACGATAATGTGGACGATGGTGATGACGAGGACGATGATGATATGGAGGTAATGATGATGATGATGGCTACGATGGTGGTGGTAATGATCAATATAAAAAGGATGGTGAAGGTGATGATGAAAATGATGGTGGTGGTAATGAATGGTGATGATGATAGGTTGGAGATGATGGTCGGAAGTTTACCAGAATCCGGCCATACTCAGGTGACCGAGGGGGAGCAGGGAGGAAGGAGGACAGGGAAGAGGAGGGAGAGAGGAAGAGGTGGCTGCGGCCTTAAGCAGGGAGGAGGACGAAGGCGAGGTCGGGTCGACAGAAAGGGGTGGCTGGGGACTATTCAGACGAGAGGAGGAGAGCAGGGAGAGGTGGAGGATGAGGCAGTGGGTGTCGCTCGGTAGAGGTTGGAGTCCGGTCATGGCGGTGGCCGATGGCTCGGGTTGGAGTATTAGAGGAGGAGACGCGGTGGAGTTCGAGATGGCCGGAGGGGGAGGAGCATCCGGGGGAAGGATGATGTACAGCGGTTTCCCGGTGAGGCGAGGGGATGGAAAGTCGAGGGAAGAAAGGTGGATGGTGGCAGTGTCGTGCTGTCTCCGGCGGGATGGCCGGCAGCGGTCGAGTATGGTGCAGTCGGCTTTTCCGGCGTTCAGTCGAGCACCGGCGGGTCCAGGCGAACGCTGGAGGTCGTACAGGCGGTCGTGGCAACGACTGGTGAGTACAGCACAGCGGCGGAAAGGGAGATGGCGAGATGGGGAGGAGAGGAACGGTAAGGCGGGGCTACGCCGGTGAGTTCTCCGGCGGTGGTGTAGGCAGGGACGGCTCGGGGGAGATGGGGATGAACAGTTGTATATGGATGGTATTGGGTTTGTGTTTGTGAAAATAAAATAGGAAAGGATTATTTATACATGGTGTTGGGTTGACCTAAAAAGGGTTGACTTGGTCAACATCTCTTGGAATTGGGCCTTGGGCTTGCCATAGGGTTGTTTGGAGGGCTAGTATTTGCATTATTTAAATACAAGGGTAGGTTTAAAATAAAGGGGCGATGTTTGCGCGTTGCACATTCCGAAAATTATAGAAAAAATATGTGAAGAGAAAAATGAGTTTTCTTCATGTATTGTCCAATGGTGTGGGCATCTCCTTGCGCTTTTGCATAAAAGTGCCCAACAATTGGAAAATTGCACAAAGACGGAAATTGGATTAAATTAATTGAAATTAGTACGCAAGATATTCTTGAATTAATTGGAAGTACATGGGGATAAAATTAGGTGGGACGCAAGTGTCATGGACATAGAAGGATTAGAGTAGAATTTTATCATAAATTAGGTTGCACAAAATGGGTCAAGATTGTGTCTCCAATTTTGAGTGGAACGCACAAGGATACAAAGTTGGAATTATTTAGAATTTATTATAAACGTCCGCGATGAATATTGTGCGACTAAAACGTAGCACAAGGGAGCATAGTTATAAGTTAAACCAAGGTCAGAATGGTAGGCGGTCACGTCTAGGACAAGGTTGTGAAGTTTATAGGAAGACAATGGCTAGTGTAGTGCTCCAATGATCGAAGCAACGGTAAGGTGCGCTACGTGTCATAAACAATACAAAATTAAATAAATACCGTGTTCTATTTCTATTTGGATTCAAAGTAGCCCTAGTTTCTCTATCTATGCCAAGTAGACCTAATTTTGGGTGAGAAGATTTATAATCTACCCAACTTAAAATAATTTCGTCCTCAAAATTAAAATAAGGCATAATTAGTTAATCCTTCACGTACATAAGGCAAGTCAATCGCGATCTCTTCTAAAAGTTTAAAACTTATTTAAATCTATCGCAATCACTTTTAAATTAGATTAACCATTGTTTAATTCAAACTTCAATACCTCGCACTATCTTCTCGATTTTTCAAATCATCGACATCCAAATTTAAGTCAATCCATATAACATCTTCGCATATCAAATTTTATATCACGATCTCCAATTATCATAATCTCCTTTAGAAATAATTCTAATCAAATATTCCTCCTATTTTTCAACTTAAAAATTTTGTACTCTTCAAATTTTAAATTCAATTTACATCCTCAATATTTTAAATAGGTGATCCAACAATCAAAAATTTAAGTCTTAAATCAGCATATTTGAAATTTATTCCGTCGATGTTCATGTTTAGAGTTCTATTTATTTTCCTCAAGATTTAAATTGATGATTCAACCTTCAATACTCAAATTCTAAATCCTGTGCTTAAATCATAACTATTTGGTCCAAAATATCACGGTTTTTAAAATTCATTGATCCTCATCATCTTAATCATTCTTCCAAAATTCTAAAAAATAAAGTGACTTGAACCTCTCAATCTAATTTTACTCGATTTCAATCTAAAAGAAATTTCCCTCAAGTTGACAATGCAACTGCTATCCAACTTAAAATTTATCCATCTATGACATAAGGCTCTTACATTTAAGAAATTTTATTCCTCAAATTTACTTAATCATGTTACTAAATCCTCAAAAATATAAACACCAAATATATCACCTATGATATACCCTTAATCAGTTATAAAAGGCAGTCATCTAGTAATATGATTGGCCTATGGTGTATATCTAGTACTCTTTGTATATCAACTTATGCTAGGCACGAGGTTTCGTCTTTCCGAAATAAGGGAAGACGAAAAACAATAATAAAGAGTTCCAAGGGAGGTAATAGAATAGAAGTGTGGGGATCATGGCATTTAAAGAATTCCAATAGGAATTATCAAGGCAGTTGTGGATTAAAATCCTATTTTGGTAATTCCTATTCACATGCTCGTATCAGTACAGTTATGTAACTGGTGCGATATGCTCAGGCATATCTAGAGGGCAGGTACATTCGTCTACTAATTACTATATATCTCAATCCACGTAAGGTAGTTATACGAAGGGCGAACCAAGCACACTATAGTTGATCAGACCATAATACACTAATTCTGAAATGTATTAGTATAGTACTCCAATAATACATGTGTCATGAACAAGCTCGATAAGGAATAAGCTTACAAAACTAGGCTATAATAGCAGCATAAGTTACGGTAGTTTTAGAAATATAAATACGTTGGATTATGATGAAAGGAGGTACAAAAATTAATTCAAGTTCACAAAAACAAAACAAAATACAAAAATAAGACTCTACAATCTCTATAGTTGTCATACTAACTCCTTGTCTAAGTCGCTAGTCGACCAAATAGGGGTATGGGCCTCTAAGTTCTTACAATTTGGACAAACAATATCTTCTTATGCTGGCATACAGTTAATGTCATTCAGTTACACTAAATTAATGAGTCAAGAGGACTATGTATTACTAGGTTGTGAGGCATACTACCCAACTTAAAAATATTAACTAATATTGTGATAGTCTTAAGGGGATCCTACAAAATAATAAGGTATAAACTCTTATTGGGGTATATACGGAAAAGAACTTGGTACTTATTAGGGTCTCCTGTTGCATTATATAGGTAATAACCATCTTAAGTCTTAATCATAGTGCTTATAGAACAAGTGTCAATAGTATGAATGGAAAAGTTACTGGCCTTCAAGGGGAAAGAGGATATAATCTATATTAAGGTGGGGTACATGTTACGTGATTTAAAACTAAGAATAATCAGATCACAATCTAAAGGAACAACTTAAACTATCAAGTTCTAACTACCAAGCATAAAATTCAAAGTTCAAGATTACAATTATCATCCTAACAACTATATATCCTTAACATAAAGGAATATCACTTGGCCTAAAATCAGAAAGGTTAGGTGGCACAAATTAAAAGATGAAGAATAGAAGAACATATTTAGTCGTCGCACAAACATAACGAGCACTAAGGTTGCAGAGGAACAAGATATAAAATTACAATAGAGGGACTCTAGATAATATTATGGTTTTCTAAGGGGAAGGTGGTAGCTAATCTCTGTGTTCAAGGTTTGATCGAGAAAATGTTATATTCATTTCTCTTGGCTTCCTAAGGCGCTGTTTGCTAATACCAGGACAAAAACCTAAATTTATAGTTCTATAATACTATCTCCCTATAAAAGTTAAGTTTTGGTCCTAATATTCAACCTTGGATTTTTATTGGTCCCTCAATGCTAGGGTCAAACAATATGGTTAAATTTATAACTTACTCTAGTTGCATCTATACTACTCTCAAGTCATCCCTAATTATCAAGGGATAATGGTTAATCATTCTACAGGTAAAGGTTGCTAGAGTTTATTAGGTAGTCCAAACTTAATGATGTGTCAATGTCCTAGTTGTATTCTTAATAGGAATATTACCCTAATTATCGTCATAATAGCAAGGATTCCTATATTATAGGAGAAGGCTATACTCAAGGGACTATCAGGGAAGCACATGAATCAAGCAGGATGCAGTTATTCAAATAGAACAAATTAGAAGGAAGATAAGTCATAGTCAATTGTGGATGAGATCCTATACTCTAATCTTATTTGCAGGCTTGCTTGGTACAATAACGTAACCGAGACAATATGCTCTTGACCTGCATAGGCCACCACAAAAATATGTCACGCCCCAGTCCCAAAATGCGTAGGACTAGGACACGTAAGCATGCCAGTCGTATAAATATGGCACTCCAATATATGGAAACCATAACACACGTACGCTGTAATATGAATAACAATTCACAAGTGGTATATATATATGTGATAGGGCATAACTAAATCTCATCCACAGAAATTAAATATATTTAAATAACCAATATCTATGAAACTAAATCTCAATATAAAGTATCTAAAGATGATAATCGGATGGAAACAAATCCACTGCCAAACTAGAATAAAGAACAATAAGACAAATACAATGTAAGTACCATTACTTAAAACCACTGAGACTCGAAGAGATAACCTGCTCAAAATATAGGTAACCAGTCTGGATCTGCGCTTCTGTGAATACTCATGAATATCTACACCTAGAAAGGGACCAGGTCCTCAGAGGGACATAACAAGATACCTAGAAGAATGCCATAAAGTAAATATTGAAGAAATAAAGGGGGTGCGCTAACCATCTAAGTGAATGCAATTTAAGGACAACTTAGTGCGTATGGGAAGTGTAGGCTAGACATATGCTGACGTAATTCACCAATCGGCATGACTGGCTAGTATATGCCACATATGCCCCCATAGGAGGGCGCTCTGTAATATAATAACGTCCATCTCCAAAGAGCATGGCAGTAGTAGTATATCGTCCATATCGCTCCGAAAAACATGGCAGCAGTGTAGTATATATCGTCCATATCGCTCCGAAGAACGTGGCAGCAGTATAGTATATATCGCCCATATCACTCCGTCGAGTGTGGCAGCAGTATAAAGGAAGTGGGTGTCCCATACGCCTACTAGTCATCCTCCCCGTCCAATATAGATATACAAATCGTGAACACGGCGTGGACATCTCGTACTATAATGCAAGTCTCTATAGAAATAAGCAACTAAACTAAATACCGTTATACGTGTTGCTCACACCGATGGCCAGTCGAGCATGAGACATGCGTCCCTACATAAACTCACTCTGTGACGTGTAATGATACGTGTCAAGGCCTGCAGAGTCATACCAATAACTCCACAACTTTAGGTGGGTCTATTAGACTCTAGGTCAGACACAAGTCCTAACGTGAACGCATTCGTTGACTGCACCCGAGTCTCTCTCAGACGCGTACAGTCATATAATATTAACATAAATAAACATGCAACTAAATAATGGCTGAATTTAAACAGTACAACAAAGGCAAGGTATACTTGCCTGGCAAAAAAGCTGTGAAGTACCCATAACCTGCTCCTGAAGTTGTACAGAACAATCCGATATGTCCTATATATATAATATAATACAACACAACATCAGTCATTATACTAGCACGTGCACAATCATAAATACCTTGAACTCAGGGCATAGCTAGGTATGTCACTGGTCAACTAGGGTCAAGTGTGCATCTAATCGTACGGGTGTCGCATCTGTAATTGTTGTGCAAGACAGACAATCAAATGATACGGGGCTCGCCAGCATGTCAGTGTACATAATGGCAGTTTGCTAACAATATTACATGGTCACAGGTCAACGTAACTACGGGATATCCGTGGTTACACTCGGGTCACCTAGTAAATGTATAAATATACATTATTATTTAGCATATATCATTAATACTTATAATACATATATACACCAATTAAATACATATACCATGTATATACATGTATATATACTAATTAAATATGTATGCAATATATATTGTATATACACTAATTTGATTTATACTATATATATTAACATATACTAGGGATACATATATAATACATATACACACACATACAAATATGAAAGGGGGAAACACATTCGTACCCCGGGGTACGTGTACGGAGATGCTGATGACGACGATGTGGTTGACTACGATGATGACGAGGACGACGAGGGTGATGACGACGTTAACAATGATGATAATGATGACGATGACGATGACGATGGTGATGGTGAAGGTGATGATGATGATAATGGCGACGAGGGTGACGATGATGATGATAATTATATGATGGTGATGACGAGTAAGATGATGTGGGTGATAGAGATGATAAGGACGATGACATGGACGATGGTGATGACAAGGACGATGATGATATGGAGGTAATGATGATTACGATGGCTATGATGGTGGTGGTGATGATCAATGTGAAAAGGATGGTGAAGGTGATGATGAAAATGATGGTGGTGGTAATGAATGGTGATGATGATAGGTTGGAGATGATGGTCGAAAGTTTACCGGAATCCTGCCATACTCAGGCGACCGAGGGGGAGCAGGGAGGAAGGAGGACAGGGAAGAGGAGGGAGAGAGGAAGAGGTGGCTGCGGCCTTGAGCAGGGAGGAGGACGAAGGCGAGGTCGGTTCGACAGAAAGGGGTGGCCGGGGACTATTCAGACGAGAGGAGGAGAGCAGGGAGAGGTGGAGGATGAGGCAGTAGGTGTCGCTCGGTAGAGGTTGGAGTTCGGTCATGGCGGTGGCTGGTGGCTCGGGTTGGAGTATTAAAGGAGGAGACGCGGTGGAGGTCGAGATGGCCGGAGGGGGAGGAGCATCCGGGGGAAGGATGATGTACATCGGTTTCCCGGTGAGGCGAGGGGATGGACAGTCGAGGGAAGAAAGGTGGATGGTGGCAGTGTCGTGCTGTCTCCAACGGGATAGCCGGCAGCGGTCGAGTATGGTGCAGTCGGCTTCTCCGGCGTTCAATCGGGCACCGACGGGTCCAGGCGAACGCTGGAGGTCGTGCAGACGGTCGTGGCATCGACTGGCGAGTACACCACAGCGGTGGAGAGGGAGACGGCAAGATGGGAAGGAGAGGAACGGTGAGGCGGGGCTACGCCAGTGAGTTCTCCGGCGGCGGTGTAGGTAGGGACGGCTCGGGGGAGATAGGGATGAACAGTTGTATAGGGATGGGTATTGGGTTTGTGTTTGTGAAAAGAAAATAGGAAAGGATTATTTATACATGGTGTTGGGTTGACCTAAAAAGGGTTGACTTGGTCAACATCTCTTGGAATTAGGCCTTGGGCTTGCCATGGGGATGTTTGGAGGGCTAGGATTTGCATTATTTAAATACAAGGGTAGGTTTAAAATAAAGGGACGATGTTTGCGCGTTGCACATTCCGAAAATTATGGAAAAAATTATGTGAAGGGGAAAATGAGTTTTCTTCATGTATTGTCCAATGGTGTGGGCATCTCCATGCGCTTTTGCATAAAAGTGCCCAACAATTGGAAAATTGCACAAAGACAGAAATTGGATTAAATTAATTAAAATTAGTGCGCATGATATTCTTGAATTAATTGAAAGTACATAGGGATAAAATTAGGTGGAACGCAAGTGTCATGGACATAGAGGGCTCAGAGTATAATTTTATCATAAATTAGGTTGCACGAAATGGGTCAAGATTGTGTCTCCAATTTTGATTGGAACGCACAAGGATACAAAGTTAAAATTATTTAAAATTTATTATAAACATCCACGACGAATATTGTGCGACTAAAATATAGCACAAGGGAGCATAGTTATAAGTTACACCAAGGTCAAAATGGTAGGCGGTCACGTCTAGGACAAGGTTGTGAAGTTTATAGGAAGACAATGGCTAGTGTAATGCTCCAATTATCGAAGCAATGGTAAGGTGCACTACGTGTCATAAACATTACAAAATTAAATAAATACCGTATTCTATTTCTATTTGGATTCAAACTAGCCCTAGTTTCTCTATCTATGCCAAGTAGACCTAATTTTGGGTGCGGGAGTTTACAGGATGCTAGACTATGATTAGGATATCTGAGAGAAGTTATTTCATTGTCTCTTGCATATGACTAATATTCATTTGTGCCTTTCTTGTATTATTGTTACCCAATATTTTATTGTAATGAACTGAATATGTCTGCGCCTAGATACCTTCATGATATGCAAGGTAACTATTCAAGACATTGTTATGGTATATATATTATTATTCTATATAATTTCTTATGTTGATAGTCTAGATACTTACTCTTTACCACATGATCATATTATATGCTTTATACTACTCACCTTGTCTTCATGATATACACTTTTTTTGCGGGGGAGACATAAACTATATATTTTGACAAAGGAGAAAAAATATGTCAA
This sequence comes from Iris macrosiphon, assembly GCA_036927795.1. NCBI lineage: Eukaryota > Viridiplantae > Streptophyta > Magnoliopsida > Asparagales > Iridaceae > Iris > Iris macrosiphon. The sequence continues at coordinate 156,238,700 of JAYESA010000007.1, forward strand.
ATATGTGCATATTCGCCAACGTCGTACTATAGGGGAGCTTATGCACATGTAGAAGCTTCGGTAAAGATTTGTATCAATATCTCATATTACGAGGGAGCTTCTATTTGATCATGTCAATGGTGGAGAAGTAAGTTTAAGTATATGTTTAAGTAGTATATGTATAGTGATTTGTGCTTATTGCTTTTGATATATGCATCGATTATATTTGTCTTAAACTTAACTGATATGCCATAATAAAAATGGGGAGATTATTGGCCCAATGTTTATATTAAGTTTTTGATTATGGCTAATCGATTAAGTTTAGCATTATGATAATCGATCAATCATTATAGTATCTTCTACTTAAACTCAACATTGTCCAGATATGCAATATTTGCTTCTGTGTATTTTCTTGTTCGTCTAACATGTACTTGAAGAAAGAATAAGCAAGATCAGCAATGGACATATACTATAAAATGATGAGCCAAAATGGAGTTATACCGAAAGATTTCTCTGAACTGTCGACAAGAAAAAATATATCTTCAAGTCAGCAAATATTTCAGAAGATTGGCATCATCATAATGCTCTTGGTTTTTATATATAATCTTATATTTTATTTGAGTCTAGGACTTATGTAATTTGAGTCACACTGGCAACTAGAAAGCAACTCAATCCACTCAAATGGTCTAAAACCCATCCACCCAGAAATTAGGCCAAAAATATCTTGAACCTATCCACCAAACTAGTCCACATACAAACTTGGATCTACCTAAAATAGGTAAACCAAACTTGGGCCAAGTTTTCCCCAAATTTGCACTGAACTCGATCACCTATTTAGTATGAATCATCCAGTTGTTATATCCCTGATTTTGTAGCCTCCAATGTTCAAAAATTCAAATATTCCCTACCAAATTATGTCCAAACTCGGTTTGGTTATAACCTATAAATAGAGTTAAATTTTCACATTCTTACTCACTCAACCATTCTCAATCTTTCTATCCTATAGTGAGTAAACCCTCAGAGCCTAAACTTTCTTATCTCCAAGATCAACTCCCTAGCCTTCTAAGTGCCATATACGATCTCGGTCTAGAAGTCTACATATTTTTTAAAGAGCTTAGCTCTATCAGTTTTCTTTCTCTTTTGTGTGAAGCCTGCGTGCCCTTCGTATCAAATGTACGTGTATGAAGTTGCGAGCCTTCGGATCAAAACTCGTGGTGTAACGAAGTAACAAGCCTACGGATCAAAGCTTGTGATTCACTATTGGTGATTATAGTGGATAAAACTCTAAGATTAAATTCTTGTGACTGGACTAGTCCTCTCAGAGGAAAATTAGTATACATTATGGTGTTTGCGTTTGCTCTTTCTTTCTCTTACTTTATTATATTGCATATACACTGCTAGTTAATAATTGCATTCACTCTGCTTAATTTTAATTAGGTATATTATTCTGCTATACTCTATTTACCCCCCTCCTCTAGAGTTGTCCTACGCTCCTTCAGTTTGTACCTGTATTAATTTGCGACAAAGAGATGAAGGCTCGACTCTTGGTCTTTCCTATGCCGAACTTTGATATTGTACTTGGGATGGATTGGCTAAGCAAGTACTACGCTTTCTTCGACTGTTATGGAGGAAGCATTCTCTTTAAGGTACCAGGCCAGCCGAAGCTCGAGTTCGCACGAGGGTCCATAGAGATTCGTGATGGTATTCAGATGGCATTGGAAGACGTTATTTATCACCCTATCATTTCAGAGTTTGGGGACGTATTTCCAGAGGATTTGTCAGGACTACCTCCGGACAGAGATGTGGAGTTCTCAATTGAGTTAAAACCAGAAGAAGCACCCATAGTATCACATATTTATAGATTGGCAAAGAAGGAGATGGATGAGATGAAGGCATAGTTGAAGGAGTTAGAGGAGGAAGGCTTCATCCGACCAAGTGTATTACCCTGGGGAGCTCCAGTGTTGTTTATACCCAAGAAAGATGGGTCAGTACACATGTACATTGACTACAGAGCCTTGAATGCTGTAACTGTGAAGAATAACTACCATCTTTCACACATTAATGACTTATTCGATCAACTTAGTGGATCCAATGTATTCTCGAAGATAGACTTGAGATCGGGATATCACCAGGTGAAGGTGCAGAAGCAGGACATTTCAAAGACCGCATTCAGGACAAGATACGGACATTACGAGTTCTTGGTCATGCCATTTGGATTGACCAATGCTCCAGCTGTCTTGATGGGCTTGATGAATCGAGTCTTCCATCAGTATTTGGACCAATTTGTGGTTGTCTTCATAGACAACATCCTTGTCTATTCGAAGAGCCACGAGGAACATGAGAAGCACCTGCGGATTGACTTAGAAACCTTGAGGAGAGAACAATTATATGCGAAGATCAGTAAATATGCATATTTCTTGGATATGGTCTTCTTTTTTGGGCATGTCGTCACTGGAGATGGTATCTCAATAGATCCAAAGAAAAGCTCGACAGTCGAGACATGGCTCGTTCCTAAATCAGCATCAGAGGTAAGAAGTTTTCTTGGACTTGCGGGTTATTACCGTCGATTCGTGGGAAACTTCTCGAGGATAGCAGAGCCTATGACTCGGTTAACGCACAAGGATTAAGATTTCATATGGACGGATGAGTGTCAAGCCGCTTTTAAGGAGTTGAAGAAGCGATTGACCACAGCACCAGTATTGACTATTCTATCAGAATCAGGAGGCTACGTGATCTATAATGACGCATCCAAAAAAGGCTTGGGATGCGTATTAATACAACATAGCAAGGTGATTGTGTATGTATCTAGACTGTTAAGAGTATATGAAAAAAATTATCCAACTCATGACTTGGAGCTTGCAGCCGTTATTTTTGCCTTAAAGCTATGGAGACATTACTTATATGGAGAACGAGTGAAGATCTATACTGACCACAAAAGCCTCAAGTATGTCTTCACGCAGAAGAAGTTGAATATGAGGCAATATTGGTAGCTTGAGTTGATGAAGGACTTCGAGATAGAGCTACATTATCACCCGGGCAAGGCTAACATAGTAGCAGAGGCGTTAAGCCGAAAGCCTATGACGCTATTCTTGACAACGTAGAGAAAGTTACTGGAGGACTTGCAAGGGCTTGGCATAGAGGTTGTATTACCCGGATCATACGAAATACTAGCCAACTTACAAGTGCAGTCATCACTAGTAGAGAGGATCAAAGCAGCTTTGCCTACGGATGCTAGATCAGGAGGTTGAGAGAGATGACAAAGGATGGAGAGAAGACATGATTGCGCATTCATGATGACAAAACATTATGATAGGGTGATCATTTATATATTCCTAATAGGGAGCTTCAACAAAAGTTGATGGCAGAAGCTCATAGTTTGATATATTCTATTTATCCTGGAGGCACCAAGATGTACCGTAACTTGCGACAGCACTTTTGGTGGCATAAGATAAAAAGGAAGATAGTTCTCTTTGTCGCCAAATATCTAGTATTTCAGCAGGTCAAGGCTGAATACGAGAGGACAACAGGGTTACTACAACCACTTCCAATTTTTGAGTGGAAGTGGGAGCACATCACTATGGACTTCATCACGGGTTTTCTGAAGAGTCCAAGTGGGCAAGATATTGTTTGGGTGATCGTGGTAAGACTCACCAAGCCCGCCCATTTCTTGCCTTTCCGAGGTGGCCAGTCTACAAAAGCTTTGGCTGACTTGTACATGAGACAGATCGTGAGATTATACGATATTTCGGTTAGTATTGTGTCATACAGGGACTCGCATTTCATATCTCACTTTTGGAAGAGCATGCAGGAGAGTCTTGGGACTCGTCTGAAGTTTAGTACATCTTATCATCCGTAGACAGATGGACAGTCGAAACGTACTATTCAAATATTGTAGGATATATTGCGAGCATGCATGTTGAACTTTGGAGGATCATGGGAGGACCACATATATCTTGTGGAGTTTATCTATAATAATAGCTATCAAGTAAGCATCCAGATGGCTTCGTTTGAAGCATTGTATAGAAGAAATTGTAGGTCTCTCGTATGTTGGAGTGACATGGGAGAACATCAAATATTGGGTCTAGAGTTGGTTGTCAGCATTGTAGAGATAGTGAAGAAGATACAAGGGCACTTGCGAGCAGCGTAAGACAGGCAGAAGCAGTGGGTAGATCTTCACCGTCGTCCTTTGGAGTTCAAGGAAGGCGATCATGTCTTCTTGAGGATATCACCTACTAGAGGCACTATTCGCTTTGGAAGATGCGACAAGTTGAGTCCAAGGTATATTGGACTGTTCGACGTACTAGAGCGAGTTAGAGAAGTTGTGTATATACTGGCACTACCACCTTCACTTGAGGGAGCGCATGATGTATTCTATGTGTCACAATTAAGGCGATATATGGCAGATAGCAGTCATGTACTCGATCACTCCGAGATCACCATTGGGCTGAGCTTGTCATACCAAGAGCAACCCGGGGAGATCCTTGATCGTCGAGAGAAGGTGTTGAGAAATTATTTTATTCCCTTGGTCCGCATGGCATGGAGACATCACTCGCCAAGAGAATCTACTTGGGAGCAAGAGGATGACATGCACAAATGATTTTCATATCTGTTCGAAGAACAAGGTATAATTTTACTTTGTTCTTTTCCTACCGCATAATATTTTTGTTTTCTACCGAACCATAGTTTTAATTTCGAGGACAATTTTCCTTTAAGTGGGGTAGAATGTAACCTCCCCTAATTTTTTAGGATTTTTTATTTAATAATAAGAATAATACAACGTATAATGACAACATACCTATAATTAGTAATAATAATATTAATAATAAATAAAATAATAAGGGTAATAATAATAATAATAATAATAATAATAATAATAAAATAAATAAACTAATTAACTTATGGTAGGAAAAGTTATATATATATATATATATGGTTATAACTCTATACCATAAAGAAAGAAAAACAAATAATAATAATATATAATATATAATACAACCTCCCAATTGTAACAGAATAGAAACAACAGCAGTAGAAATCTATCACCCCTCCCCGATTGTTCAAGTCCAAAAAAGGCTTGGAAGCCCACGACCCAGAACCGCACGGAAACCTTCCCCCCATCTCGATAACTATATATATACACATATAGTTATCCGAATACCTAACCCTAACCTTCATCTCATGTTCCCTTCATGGACCTTCCCAAAAGCCGCGTCAGCGTCCCCCGACGACCTGCTCGACCGCTGCTCGGTGTTGAACGTAGGCGCATGACGTGACCCTCGCACATCCCGCGCAGCGACAAGCAGTCCGCTTAGTGGTACCCCTTTTCCCGCATAATTTCTCACAATACGTTCGATCATTTTTTGATCTGTAAAATTTTATGAATAAACCACCTAACCTAGTTTAAAACTATGTAACCTTATACGAGAATTTCTGTTTAAATCAGAAAGAAAAACGCACAAAAAATTATGAAAAAAACACAGTTTTGACGTGTTCTTGATTCACAGCTTCTAGGTTGAAAGCCCTATATTGAAAGGCTATTTTTTTAATTCTACAAATATAATTGAGTTTTTATTTACCCTTCTGATAGCCTATAATACCAGGATCACAATGATATACTATTTTTATTTTGTCGACCATTACTTCGGTACTAAAAACTGTGTTAAAATCAGGAAAAACCTACGAATTCTGTTTTATATATAACTTAAAAACTTGGATACGAAGTGCGTTCCGACAAACCAGAGCACTACCTCACGTTTCATTTATTTCGAAAGGAGCGTATGGTATATCCTGACGTGCGGGCTTTTACAAAAATTAATTTGGACGCGTGTGCGCGTCAAAATCAACCCAAATCCGTGGAAAGTTTTCTGTATCGCAGTTTTACAAATTTCTTAATTAGTTGGTGCACGCTCGTCGGAACATGATGAAACGTATGCCATTGGATTTGTGGTATCATACTGGTCTTGTGACCCAGGTTTCACACGATTTTGAGATATTTGACCGAGCTGCCTATTCATGGGCCCCACGGTTTAACTTGATGGGCAAAATTATGATCGTCTCACCTAAATCTAAAATTGGACATACCATTGAGTTTGTATCATCGTTTAGGATTTGTTTGACCTATAATTCATCATATTTAGAGACCTTACCCCTGTCACGCATTTCGGTGCAAATTGGGCCACAATGGACCCTACTTTGGCCCAAAAATACTATTTTGCCCCTATGTCCAAATTGAACGAAAGGGTAGAGTTTTCTGACTATCTCTCTGATTTCGGAGATGTTGGTGATATTTATTTCAGCATATGGAGACGTTCCTTCAGATCCCCCACTTTTCGATTCCTTGTGCTTGTCGTCTGGACGTCTATATTTCACAAATTGCTTGTCAGGCAAGTATACCTTGCCATATTACTATTTAGTTACATTCATTTGCTGCATAATTATTTTCTATTATTTATTTGTATTTATTTTTCTATATAAAATTGCACGTCCAAGAAGACTTGGGTGCAACGACGATTGCGTCGTCATTCTTCTTTTGTTTATATTATACACGTTGACCTAGTTTTATGAGACCACCCCGTGATTTTAAGGCATTATTATGTTGTATTGGTCTTGACACATTTTTACACGAGTTGTGAGCCACATGTAGGACACGAACTTGCGTGTTAGGCTGGTCACATATATGTAAAGGTCGTACGACGGTTAAAGAATAGCTGCCAATAGAAATATCATGTTTAGCAGACTTGGTAGTTACTAGAGGTGTTGCATGTTATGGATGTGACACGTTAGTATTATTGGGTGGGGAGAACAATGAGTAAGCGTATATGACTCCTTTACACTTTTTCTTATTTGGGCCGTGAGCTCCGCCGGAGACGCGAGTCGTTATGACCCCACTATTTAGTGGAGGCCTATGACGTCCACGGCATTACGCCCGTGGCCTCTGGTTCTCCAAGAGAACTACTTCCATCCCATTATTTTAGCCAGATAGTCTATACGCTGGAAAGTTGTTCTTAAACTGCATTCACATAGACCGGTTAGGCGACCCTCTTGAATGTTTACTTTCAGTATATTATGGCATGTTGTTTTCTATATCTTGTTATGTCCCTCTGAGGACTTGGTCCCTTTCTAAGTATAGACGCTCAGGAGTATCCGCAGGAGTACGGACCCGGACCTGACGCTTCATTCTTTGTCGAGGAGGTCTTACCTTCTGAGTACCAGTGATAGTTCATTGCTGATGGATATCTTATTATTGTTTCTCTTATTTGATAGTATTTTATATTAGGGTTTTGATCTCCTCTATCATTTTAGTTTTGATTTAGTCGACTGGTAGTGGATTTGTCTCCACCCGACGATCATTCTTTGATACTTCATATTTGAGACATTTAGTTATTTATTTGATATTTCTTTATTTGTGATGTGGATGAGATATAGATGCCTGTGACTTGTGTTCATAAAATATTTACCACTTTGTGAATTAATATTCATATTACAGAGCGTGTGTGTATTATGGTTTCTATATATTTGTGTTGCCATATACATACGGCTGGCATGTTATGTATTCCTAGTCCTACATATTTTGGGACTAGGGCATGACATAGCCGCCTCTCCTCTCTTATGAACGACCATAATAGTAGCCCCCTCCCTTTTTAACATCTCCTCTTTCTCCTCTCCCTTCCCCATACCTTTGCGCACCCCCACGAGCACCCCAAGGTTGACCCCAATGCCAATCCTTCACCCGAACACTACCATATTAGGTCGGCTACTACTGCTGCTACTTATTGATGCTGTAAACATTAACCAAAACTTCTCCAAAACCCTATTTTCTTTATCTATTTGAAGTCTCCTAGAACCCCGTCAAGTGGCACAAAGTTTGGAGTCCGTTTGGTACTCCGTTTGGCCATAGTGGCGAAGAAGGTCCCCGCCATAATCGCGTACGCGTAAGTTTTCCAACTTCAAATCTCCTTCATATTTTTCATGAAATAAAACTCATGTAGAACCATGTTAATGTTAGGTAGTGATTAAAAATATTTTAATGCATGTGAAACCATATTTTTATGTACAAAACTACCCCTAGTTGTTGAACAATCTAGACACGGACACGGTGCATCAAATACTAGTTGTAGTTCTTTGAAGGTTGCTATATTTTGACTATGTAAATAAATTCTAAAATTTAATATATTATAATTAAAGAATATTTAATTTATTAATTTATTATTTATTGATATTTTTACTCAAATAGGGTAGTTGCATGCATAAACTACGTAGCGTAGTTGCTAGGAATCATTAGTTGTCGCCCATAGAGACTTTTTGCATGCAATAATATTGGGTTGGTTATTTTTATATAATTATAAATAATTTAAAATTAATAGTCTTTAATAATTAATGATTTAAAAATATTTTGGAAAATATTTATTGACTAGTAATATTCAATTGTGCAGCTATTTGCATGTGCAACCAATGTAGAATTAATAACTAGATAATAACCTAATTTAACTAAAAAATTAGAGTCTAATTAGTTTAATATTTAATCGGTAGGTGTTAGAGACATTTCTGTAGAGAGCTCCGGACCAGACTTGTTGTGCTCGCAGTTTGGCTTGGAAGGCAAGTATACATTGCTTAATTGTATTGTTCAGTTACATTATGCCTAGTTGTTATTTGTTTATTGTGTGCATGAGTTTTAAAGTAGAAGACTTACCTGGTATATTGTGAAGGTACGTGGTATCTTCTGACCTGGCACTTGTTCAACACGTTCACTGAGTGAGAGAGAGTGCATGGACTAGCATGTTGACTGGCCATTGATACGTGAGTTCACGTCTTTGTTAGTAGATAATGTTAGTTTAGCTTTCTCGATTTTATTGATGTTGTTGTATTATGTCTGCACTGCATATACGATTTGGATAGTACATTAGAGGAGAGAATCTACTAGTGAGCGTATGAGATTTTTGTTTCTTACTGTATAAATGGTGTACCTCCGAGTTCTGTTAAATGCCTGGTGGGATGACTGGTTCTTATATTTCTTCCCCTCATGCGGTACTAGAGATGTCTCCAGTGCATTTCACAGAGATGGTTTAGTTACCCTATTTATTGTTTACTGCTTCACTTTTATGCATGTTAATTTCTTATGTACTTGTTATGTCCCTCTGAGGACCTGGCACCTTTTTAAGATCCAGACAAGCACTTGTACCCATGGACAACGGAGTTGGAGATTTTGTTAACGAGGACCTTGAGGTGGAGCTATAGAAGTTTTCTTGAGCGTCATGGATGATAGTTGCTTAGTATCCTGGGTGTCCTTATCTAGTTAGCTGATGCCCGGACTATTTCATTATTGTCTAGTTGTATTTTCTTTCAGTATTTCTTTCGTACTTATTTTGTGGATTATTCTCTACTGGACTTTATTTGTAGTGGATTCTGGGACTTTATCTATTTATTCAGTTTTCTATTCTGTGATATTTGTGGATGCGACTAGATTATTAACTGCCTGAGATATTGGGTCTTAGTTATATTTTACAACATACTATGACTGGTTAGGTCTATTAAATTGGGTTCCTATACTTGTTTGTACAATTGGCATTTGTACGTATACCTGGTCCTACGTATTTTGGGACTGGAGCATGACATATTTTTAATTGTGGCCCATGCAAGTCGAGAGCATATTATTTCGGTTACGTCACTGTACCGAGCAATCCTACAACTATGATTAGAATATAGGATATCATCCACTTATTTGACTAACTTTATTGATTTTATTTCAAATTATTTAAACTCGACTACCTTCATTGGCCTTCGGAATTGCATTTCCTTAATTTTTTGATGTTATTATAACCATTTTCTCACCTCTCCCTATTTTGGAGGGATAAATATACTCCTCTAATAGTTCCTTAAGTATAGGCTTCTGCCAGAATATGAAAATCCATGTTCTTAAGTTTAGAAGATAATTATGATAGCATACCTACTAAGAAAATGAACTAGAATATTGACAGCTCCCAAAAGTTAAGTATACCTGAATAAGCCCTAACATCCAGCACATGTAAGTTGATTGACCATTATCCTTTGTTATATTTAGGTATGACTTGAGCGTAGTATAAACTACTAAGTTTAGTTAGAAATTTGACCATATTGTTTGACCCTGGTATTGAGGAACCAATAAAAATTTATTGTTGGATATTAGGACTAAAACTAACTTCCATAGTGAGATAATATATGGGAATTATAAATTTAGATTCTTGTCTTGGTATTAGCAGAGCATTATCTTAGAAAACCAAGAGGAATGAACCAATACCTTAGTAGGATCAAGGGTACCCTATCTTCAGCCTAGTAGATCCCGTAGAATCTATGATATCATTGATTTATATTTGAGTATTCCTAAGTCACCGACAGTGCTATATCATCCAACCTTAGGTAACTATCTTTCCTTTATTATAATTTCCTTGTCGTTACTTTAAACATCTAACCATTACAAGGATTTGACTCTATTTTCAAATTGTGCCAACCTAGGAGACTATCATATCCTCGCAAATATCATCTCCTCTTAGGAAACATGTTATCATCTAACTATTTATATGCTTTCCTATCTTGAGTTAACCATCCACTAATTATAGATCAATTGCCATGGCTCTTTAAATAATTGAACATAGTAAATGATTAGAACCTTTTTTTTTTCTTGACCATACCCTGAACACGGAGACTAGCATATCACCTTCTCTTAGGACACCATGTGTCCACTTAAGTTACTTATCCCTTCTATCAATCATAGATCCCTTGTCAGGCTATCTAATCGTTTACACCTAGGAAATAATTAAAATCCTTCCTTAATCATACCCCGACCTCGATAACTTGTATACCATCTCCTCTTAACAAACCACGTTATCATCAAGAGCCTTATTTACTTTTACATCTTGTTTTCTCATAACCTTAACTTTGATGTTCATTATTTTGTGCGATGACTAAATTTTTTTTTCATCTTTCAAATCGTGCCACCTTACCCCTCTAATTTTAGGCCAAGTAATTTCTTTTATGATAGGAATATAGTTTGATAGGATTATGATTTGATTAATCTTAAATTCTGATTTTGGTGATAATTGTTAGAACTTGATAGGTTAATTTGTTCATTTAGGTTAGAATATAATTATGTAATTATCCTTTAGTTCTAAATCATATAACATTCATCAATATATCTAAATAAAGATTATATTCTCCTTCACGTTGCGAGCCAACAACTTCTCCATTCTCAATAGTAACACATTTTGTTCTATAAGCACTTATTATAAGTAAGAGTTATGGATGACCATCACCTTAGAAAGTTTTATAATGCACTACGATACCCTAATAGTACCAAGATCTTTTCCTTATATATCTTAACAAGAGTTTCTACTCTATTTACAAGAACAAGACTATTTTGTAGAATCTACATAAAGCAATTACAATACTAGTTGAATCTTTGTAAGTTGGGTAGCATATCCTATAATTCCATAGTTATTAAGCTACACTAATAAGGTATAATTGAACGACACCGAAATATATGCTAGCATAAGGAGATGGTATTTTCCAAGACTGCAGAATTCTAACGTTCTGAACCCTAATTGGTCAACCATAGACTTAGACAAGAAGATAAGTATGACAATTATAGAGACACAAATACCGGACGAGTCTTAAATTCTTGATAAATTTGAACTATTTGTACTTTTATTCATCATAATCTCACGTACTTATATTTTGGACTATCTTGACTTATGCCGCTATTATAGCCTAGTTTTGCAAGCTTATTCTTTTATCGAACTTGTTCATGACATATGTGTTATTGGGGACGTCTACTAATACATTGTCTAATTAGAATCGATGTATTATTGTCTGATCAACCTTAGTGCACTTGGTTCGCTCTTCGTATGACTATTTTGCGTGGGTTGAGATATAGTTGACTTATCTTATTAGACAAATATACTTTTCCTCTAGACATGTCAGAGCATATCGTATTGGTTACATAACTATACTGATACGAGCCTGCGAATATGAATATACCAAGATAAGAACTCAATCCACAACTGATTTAATATTTTTCTCATTGAATTCGATTATCTCCCTTGGCCTTCGCAATTATAATCATTTATCTCCCTTGACATCACTATCATTGTTTTTTGTCTCCCCTTATTTAGGATAGATGAACACATGTGCTTGGTATAAATTACAAAATGGTTAGAAATAAATATTTCTTGGATATATTGCATTATTAGTTACTTGTTATATTTTTAATATACTTTTGAAGATAGGGAGGAGTATATGGATATGCTAAAAAAACAAAACTATAGGTACATAGTTTGATTGAAGGTTTTCGAGAATAACTGATATTAGAGGAACTTATGAAAATTCTTTTGGAAGATAAAAAAATCTTGTGGAAACTTAAAGTTTTGATATAGAATTTTTTTTTCTAAGGTGGGTAGAAGTTGTAGAAATTATAAATGTCAAATTCAAATTATAGTAAATTATTTTTATATTGCAGGTGAAACTCTTAGATAGTGGTTAAGAAGGCAATTAAGAATAATATGATAGAGAGATTTGCGTACTTTTTTCCTAAAGTTTTTTTGAGAAAATTTAGAATTTCTTTGAGATTATGTGGAAAAAAAAACTTAAAGATGTAGATTTGACTATGAGGATAAGTGTATGGGGATTGCATTTAAATTTTTATAGGATGGATTTAGAAGAAAAAAATTAATTAATTTGAGGATACGAGTTAAAGTTTGAATTTTAAGAAATAAATTATTAAATAGATTTTGAGAATAGAAATTTAGTTTAAAATTTGAAGACTATGAAGTTCAAAAATTTTAAATTTCGGAATAAGATTAGATTGAATGAGCTTTGGTTATTTAAATTTTTGAGGAGATAATGATAGATCGAATTTAGATTTAAATTTAGTTATTTCAATTTTAAGGCGATTATGATGTATTGAATTTAAATTTAAATTTGAAATATTTGATGAATTAAAAAAATAGTTTAATTTCTAGGATAAACATGAATTTAAATAAAGAGTTGAGAATTTAAAATTATGATATGCTTGAAATTGAGTTTAAATTTTAAGGAGATTATGATGACGTATTTAAATTAAGATTTGAGATAGCTTGAAATATTTAAATTTTGTGAGCTTTAAAATTTATAGATTTTGATAAGATTTGACTTAAAATTTAAATTTAAGGATTTTAATAAAATTTGAACGAGTAGAATAATAATAATTTAAAAGTGAGAATTGGTTCTAAGTTAAATTTGAGGAGTTTAAATCTTGAAGTGAGCAAATTTTAAAATTTTAATTTTAAATATTTAAGTTTTGAGAATAAAAAGTTAATTTTGAGGATCTTGTGAAGTCATAACCAATGATTTGACCCATGATTATATTTTTTTTTTTTTTTTGAGTTCAAAGTTAATAAAAAATTTGTTCTTGAAGTTATTAAATTTCGAGGATAAAATTCTTTTAAGGTGGGTAGATTGTGAGTACCTAATTTTTATATAGGGTTATTTTGATAATTATCAATTAATTTTTTATTTATTTAACTAATTTAAATATTTATTTGATAATTTATTGAAATATAGACACTTTTTGCATGGTCTTGAGATTTTAGTACAACACTAGCCCTTACCTTTCAACCAACTTTGCATACTAGATTTAGACGAGCTAAATTAGGTTAATGGATTGAATTTCACTCATAAATTCGTATCGCTCTGCTTCTTTTTTTGCACAACTTTTCCGACGTAAAATCTAGATATTGACAATTTAGCACTTTGTCATTGCGTACGATTTTAACGCACAACGTCAACCATTTTCATCTAACCAACTTCACATCCATGAACCTAACTAGAACTAACATGTTCATATTAAGGGTGTCTCATTCATTTAAATCCCTACATGCTTCATAAATATCACATGGTTCAAATCCTAGTTTAAATATCCAGTTTTCTATTTTAGGAAACTGCATCTTACATATCTTTTGTGCACTTTATTTAAATTAAAATAATTAATTATATAATAGACCAAGGATCATTAGAAGTCTAATAAACCCTCATGGACCCTAAAATACAAGTCCCTTTTGGGCCCAACACAACTCCAAGCAACCAACACCCAAAAAGCCCAACCAACAAGTATCTATAAACACGCAACCCTCTCCTCTACCTAGCCCTAGTCGTCTCTCATCTCTTATGAATGACCACAATAGCAGACCCCTCCCTTTTTAACATCTCCTCTTCCTTATTTTCCTTCCCCACACCTTCACTTACCCCCACGAGCACCCCAAGGCCGACCCCAAGGCCAATCCTTCACCCGAACACCACCATATTAGGTCAGCTGCTACTGCTGCTTATTTCTGCTGTAAACAGCAACCAAAACCCCTCATAAACCCTATTTTCTTCATATATTTAAAGTCCTTTAGCACTCTGTCAATTGGCGCAAAGTTTGGAGTCCGTTTGGTACTCCTTTTAACCGTAGTGGTGAAGAAGGTCCCCGCCATAATGGCGTACGCGTAAGTTTTCCAACTTCAAATCTCCTTCCTAATTTTCATGAAATAAAACTCATGTAGAACCATTTTAATGTTAGGTAGTGATTAAAAATATTTTAATGCATGTGAAACCATATTTTTATGTACAAAATTATCCCTAGTTGTTGAACAATTTAGACACGGACACAGTGCATCAATACTAGTTATAATTCTTTATAATTTGTCATATTTTGACTATGTAAATAAATTATAAATTTTAATATATTATAATTATAGAATATTAAATGTATTATTTTATTATTTATTGATTTTTTTTATGCAAATAGGGTAGTTTCATGCATAAAGTACGTAGCATAGTTGCTAGGAATCACTAGTATCGTCCGTAGAGACTTTTTGCATGCAATAATATTGGGTTGGTTATTTTTATATAATTATAAATAATTTCAGAAGTAATAGTTTTTAATAATTAATAATTTAAAAATAGTTTTAATAATGTTTAATGACTAGTAATATTCTGGTATGTAGCTATTTGCGTGTGCAACCAATGTAGAATTAATAACTAGATAATAACCTAATTTAACTAAAAAATTATAGGCTAATGAGTGTAATAATTAATTGATAGGTGTTCGAGACATTTCTGTGGAGAGCTTTGGACCGGACTTGTTGTGCTCGCAGTTTGGTTCGGAAGGCAAGTACCCCTTGCTTAATTGTATTGTTTAGTTACATTATGCCTAGGTGTTATTTGTTAGTTGTGTGCACGCATTTTAGAGTAGTAGACTTACTTGGTATATTATGAAGGTACGTGGTATCTTCTGACCTGACACTTGTTCAACACGTTTACTGAGTGAGAGAGAGTGCATGGACTAGCATGTTGACTAGCCATTGATACGCGAGTTCATGTCTTGTGTTAGTAGATGATGTTAGTTTAGTTTTCTAGATTTTATTGACATTGTTGTATTATGTCTGCACCACATATACGATTCGGATAGTACATTGGGAGCGGAGAATCTACTAGTGAGCGTATGGAATTTTTGTTTCTTACTGTGTAAATGGTGTAAATGGTGTACCCCCGAGTTATGTTGAATGCCTTGTGGGATGACTGGTTCTTCTATTTCTCTCCCCTCATGCGCCACTAGAGATGTCTCAAGTGCATTTCACACAGATGGTTTAATTACCCTATTTATTGTTTACTGCTTTACTTTTATGCATGTCAAATTCTTGTGTACTTGTTATGTCCCTCAGAGGACCTGGCATATTTTCTACATCCAGACGAGCACTTGTACACGACGGACTACGGAGTTGGATATTTTGCTGACGATGACCTTGAGGTGGAGCCACAGGAGTTTCCTTGAGCGTCATGGATGATAGTTGCTTAGTTTCATGGGTGTCCTTATCTAATTAGCTGACGCCCGAAATATTTTATTATTACCTAGGTGTATTTTCTTTCATTATTTCTTTCGTACTAATTTTGTGGATTGTTCTCCACTAGACTCTATTTGTATTGGATTCTAAAACTTTATCTATTCATTCAGTTTCCTATTCTGTGATATTTGTGGATTACACTAGATTATTACATGCCTGAGATGTTGTGTCTTAGTTATATTTTAAAGCGTACTACGACTGGTTAGGTCCATTAAATTGGGTTCCTATACTTGTTCATACAACTGGCATATGTACGTATATCTGGTCCTATGTATTTTGGGACTGGGGTGTGACAAGATGGGAATAGCTTTGCACGAGATGCATGTTATCTCGAAACTTTCTTGGGGCGAGGAGCCCTACAAAGAATATACCCCGACTAACGAAAAACTCGGAGAGTTGGAGACAGAGAAACCGAAAATCCTGGCAGTGTACCAGAAATTATATGCCATCATGGCATTTGTCAGCAGCTGTCGAAAAAGAAAAAGTCCTCTGAGTGTTCTTCTCCCCATATCACCGCTTGGACTCGCTATCTTTTTTCGAATTTGAAAGATTCTTTCAGAGTTCACCTCCGAATGCCACGAACTGAACAGGAAGTGGCCGACCTAATTCAGGCATATCGAGAACTGGCTATTGTCGAGGTAGAGGAAGTCGAGGGTTCCATGGATGAAGAACACGAACCTGTAGATGAGCTGGGTAATCTTGAAGAAGAACTCAGCTACTTTTACATGGATATGCATAAGTTATCCGCCAAATCCATGCTGGCGGAATATCTGATGCTTTGGTTGCGTAACTATGTCATCCCGGGAGGATCCGAGACCATAGATAGGATTAGTCGCCCTCTCATCCTACCTTCCATGAAGTTGTCTTTCGGCCATAAGCTGGCCCTTCTACCGGCTATGGTATGCTGCATCTACTGGGGGCTCCACAACTTTGCTCAGATGTTTGAGGAATATATGGGCAAGGAGCATTTTAATTGGATCGAGCTCCCTTATCATTACTTATGGGTTGGCTCCTCCTACATCACGGGTCCCTGATGAGCCCTGAGATTGATGAGGATATGGTGGTGGTTGACACCATAATCCGCAAATATCTAGAGATAAAGTAGAGATCTGACACAGTCTCCGTTGGTAGGAGGAAGCTCTTCTTTATGAATGGCTCAAGATTCTTTACGTCTGAGACAGAGTTCACGGTCGAAGAGAGAGACGTTGCTCATCAAGATACCAGGGGAGCGCCTTGGAACCTGTCTGAGAGGCTGTTTTGTTAGCTTCAAGCTATTTGTCCCTCTCACTTGGTGTATAAGAACCGAGGCAAGATTTTTTAGAGCCTTATCTGCCAAGCCAGTTTGCTTGCCAGTTTGGTTATACTCAGCTCTTGTTGGGTCACCCTAGCGCTTCCCTCGGGTACAATGGCAGTTTGCTTAATGGGATCTGAGCTTGGAGCTATTACAGCACCGCTGGCAATCGAGCCCAGTTTCAGTTGCCAAGGGCCAAGGTTGTGTCAACGATGTAGTATACAGCGACAAAGTACTATTTTACGACCAACGCCCTGTCGGCTGACTTCGTCCCGGAGAGGAGCTACCTCGAAGGTACCATGCTAATGCCTCCAAAAGTAAAAGTGCATCGGATGCCTAAGAAATACAGGAGTATTACAGGCCTCTACTTGTGGAACTGGACCCTTTGACAAAGGAGGCTACTTCTCCTTCTTATGACTCTTCTCCTAATAAGCGTAAGAAAAAGGTTGAGATGCACCATGTTTACTATTCAAAGAAGGCGAAGGCTGAGGTGGACCCTGAGATGGGACTTGTGGCGAGGTCAAAACTCCTTGGGATGGAGATGAGGAGCGAGGAGATAGGGCCCTTTGCATCAAGAGTCTCGGAAGTAGATCCCTCTTTAGATGTTATAATTGTACGTGTAGAACTCCTTAGTTTGATTCTTCCTTATCCTCTCGATAAATATCTTTCCTCTGGTCTGTTTGATTGTTTGCAGATGCAAGGGAGAAAGGACCATCCTCGGCGGGTGACTGCTTCAACGGTTTCTTACGCCGAACCCAAAAAGGAGACCACTCCGGAGTTCAACGTGGGCATCTTGGAACATGTACCCGAGACTTTGGCAGCGCAGGGGCTAGACGCGACTTTGGGGGAGCCTTATACCCCTCTGGAGAACATCTCTGTGGATGACCTAGATGCCATGGGGAAGGCTATGGCGATGTTGGGTTAGCCACAACCTATGCCGACTGCCTCTGGTATGTCATTTTGCCACTTCACGGGAGATCAGATTCTCTGGCTTTAACTCTCCATTCTGCGGGTGAATCTAATCACCGGTTGTTCTGGATCTACATGTGCTACTTATCCCTTGCAGATAGTGGATGTGGCCTTTGAGGAAGGCGAAGAAGAGGAAGGGGGTAGCGAGCTTGTTAGGAAAAGGTCTGAACCTCTCCATCGCTCTTCTGAAGGCGAGGTACATTTTATCGTGCCCCCTAATGAGCCTATGGTGGAGGAGATTTATGTTGTTACAGGTCCTTCTGGTGTGGCGGTTGATCTTTCAACCGTCGCCACTGGGGTTCTGCGACTGAAGCCTCTTCGGACACTGGGGTCGTAAGCTGCTGCGATGAGGTTTGTAGAAGCATGAAAAATACGCTGGCAAAAGTTATGCGGCGTATTGATACAGAGCAGCGCAAGCAAAGGCCTTCAGTGCCATCAGGCGTAAGAGCTCAAGGGTGCAGCGCGTCCAAAACTGCTTCGGCGTAGACGGGATCCCCCCATCGCCTCCAGGGCGTAAAAACTCAGCCGCTCTCAAAGCAGCGTTAAAATAGCGTACGAGGAACGCTTCGTCTTCCCCGAAATGAACCTGTCAAGTCACGCAGTGAACCTGGCCTCTGACTCCTGACAAAAAGTGCTGCACAGCGACCCAGACGACGGCTGAAAACAGGCACAGACCCCTCGGGACGCACACCACAGTATGATGGCGGATCTCTGTATTTAATACAGAGGATTGGGTTAAGATACCACCGAACCGTCGTTTACTGACGTCCCCTCAGCATAAACCGCTCTTTTGCGTACAGAGGGATACGCTGCATTGTTTTACACAGGCAGGCATAAGCCGGTTTACGCTCCGCAGTAGACAAACCGCCTGCCACGTCAAAAGCTGCACATCATACGGGGCTCGAGGCACGTCTTTACGTCTAATTGCACGGAGCGATGACAGGTTCAGTAAAAGCACGTCTCTGCAAATGGATGCACAGAAGGGCTGCAGACCTTCGAAACACGTCTTCGCATTTAATGCACAAGATGATGGCAAATCTCTGTAGAAGATTTGATTACATCTTCGAAAGCCGTAATTTCGGCTAAGACGTCCACGTCAGCACTCGGGCACGGTACGCAGCGGCTTCTACGCCCATTCAAGACCTGCGCCCCTTCGGCTCTCAACGCCTCTCACGGTACGCAGCGGCTTCTACGCCCATTCAAGACCTGCGCCCCTTCGGCTCTCAACGCCTCTTCGGCTCTCAACGCCTCTTCGGCTCTCAAACGCCTCTCCGGCTTCAGCGCCTCTTCGGCTTCAACGCCCATCCGGCTTTCAATGCCTCTCCGGCTTCAACGCCTCTCCGGCTTCAACGCCTCTCCAGCTCCTACGCCTACCCGGCTTCTACGCCTAGCCGGCTTCTACGTCTATTTCGGCTTCTATGCCTATCTGGCCTCTGTGCCAGGGTGACAGTCATTTGGCTTCTACGCCAACCGTTTCTACACACGGGATACCTACCTGCGTGGCTCTTACGCCGTGATCTTCGTAGCAATAGTACGCGTTGTGTTCCCTTAGTTGGACCCGCGTCATACGCTCATTCAAAAGATCATCCATACGCAGGCATTGGTTACTTTAACCGTTGTGTAAAAGGGTGTTGTACTTCCCACTCCTCGGTTTTTACACCGACGGAGTGGTCACTGTCACCAAAACTCTATAAATAGAGACCCCTATCAATGGGGAAAAAAGGGGGGGGCGGAAAAAGAATTATCATCCAGGAGAGAATTACCGTCCAAGGAGAGAGAGAGAGAGAAAGAGAGAGGGAGAGAGAGAGAGAGAGCCCGGAGAGCAGGCAAAGAGCAGGGATCGACGACCTTGGCCTCGTGCGTCCAACCTCTTCTGCAACCTTCGAAGCTGCTACCTGTCTTCCACGGCACTTCTTCAACATCGTGTGGTCCAAGGGCTAAAGTGATCGACCGCAGATCAGACACATATAGCAATTTATACCCAGATTAAATAAATTGTACTCCCACATCCTCGTATAGGATTATATTGTACAAGTTTGTTTGTAAACAGAAGGGCGCGGGTTTCGCATAAACCCCGTCATTGAAATACAATTTCATTCCTTTCGTTTAATACCACAAACAAGATGGCGACTCTGCTGGGGACATCTTTCTCTTCTGACGAGAAAGTAATTGCTCAACACGATACGGTATCCGTGGGAACCGTGAAGAAGACGCTGGTCGTTCATTTCGACCAGTCAGCCTACGAAGACATGCTTCGAGCCGGGGGTAGCTCTCGCCCTCTCTCCGTCCAGGACAACAGGAAGCTACGCAATGTGTGGATGCCCAAGACATCCTCTACTATTCCTGTGGACTCTCCGATCTCTCCGGACTCTCCGATCTCTCCGATCTCTCCGGACTCTCCGATCTCTTCGATCTCTTCGGCCAACGAGGTTGTAGCGACGCTCCCTCCGTGCCCCGCACGTAAAATTTAGTCTCCCGCTATGCGCGGTACAGACAAAACTTCGGGCGAAGCCTTAGCGCTAACCCCGAAGAATCCACTGCGCTTTACGCGTAGGAAACAGTCTCCCGCTACGCACGGTAAAGACAAAACTTCGGGCGAAGCCTTAGCGCTAACCCAGAAGCCTTCACTGCGCTTTACGCGTAGAAATCTGCCTCCCGCTCCGCGCGGTACAGACAGAACTTCCGATGGTGCCTCGGCGCCAAGACGGAAGTACAAATCACGCTCCATGCGCAAGACAACATCTGACCTCTACGGAGAACCAGATGAACGCTGTGATCTCCGCAAGTGCAACGACAAGTCTGGGGGTAGTCTCCCTCGACAAAACCGAGCAATATCCAAAGCAGGGGGTAGAATTCTTTCAGAATCTGAAGATGATGCAACGGTGACGATCTTCCCAGAAGACCATGGAACTCAAGCATCAGGAGCCCGAAGGCCAAAAGGGACTTTCTCCTTCAATGAAGATGACATCAGTGGAATCTTCAATACGTTGATGAAGGAAAATAAACTTCAGCTTCCCAACATCAGATACCCTGAGAGGGCTGGCAAAATTGATAACCCAGATTATTGTCTCTTTTATCGGTACATTCATCATCCTACAAAGACATGTTATGTACTAAAAAAGAGAATCCAGGAGTTGATCGATGCCAAGGTCATCACTCTGCATCTGTAAACGATGGTCCGACCATCGATTATCATGTTCATATTATCTCTGATATCGGTTGTCATCTCAACTTAACACCCGTACTTAACTCTAAGTATGCTAGTGGTGTTGAGTCCACAAAAACTGCTACATCCATATTACCTCTAGCAGGGCTTGTCTCAAACCTATTGCTTGCACTTAGGTGCGCAAAAAGTGATGGGTCCACAAAATCAGCCATGTTCATATTACCTCTGAGCTGTAATCCCCAGCTGAGTTTGTTATGTTCATATTACCTCTGAACAAACCATCCTGGTCCGACCATCGATTATCATATTGATATTACCTCTGATATCGGTTGTCATCTCAACTCAACACCCGTACTTAACTCTAAGTACGCCAGTGGTGTTGAGTCCACAAAAACTGCTACGTCCATATTACCTCTAGCAGGGCTTGTCTCAAACCTATTGCTTGCACTTAGGTGCGCAAAAAGTGATGGGTCCACAAAATCAGCCATGTTCATATTACCTCTGAGCTGTAATCCCCAGCTGAGTTTGTTATGTTCATATTACCTCTGAACAAACCATCCTGGTCCGACCATCGATTATCATGTTGATATTATCTCTGATATCGGTTGTCATCTCAACTCAACACCCGTACTTAACTCTAAGTATGCCAATGGTGTTGAGTCCACAAAAACTGCTACGTCCATATTACCTCTAGCAGGGCTTATCTCAAACCTATTGCTTGCACTTAGGTGCGCAAAGAGTGATGGGTCCACAAAATCAGCCATGTTTATATTACCTCTGAGCTGTAATCCCCAGCTGAGTTTGTTATGTTCATATTACCTCTGAACAAACCATCCTGGTCCGACCATCGATTATCATGTTCATATTACCTCTGATATCGGTTGTCATCTCAACTTAACACTCGTACTTAACTCTAAGTACGCCAGTGGTGTTGAGTCCACAAAAACTGCTACGTCCATATTACCTCTAGCAGGGCTTGTCTCAAACCTATTGCTTGCACTTAGGTGCGCAAAAAGTGATGGGTCCACAAAATCAGCCATGTTCATATTACCTCTGAGCTGTAATCCCCAGCTGAGTTTGTTATGTTCATATTACCTCTGAACAAACCATCCTGGTCCAACCATCGATTATCATGTTCATATTACCTCTGATATCGGTTTTTATCTCAACTTAACACCCGTACTTAACTCTAAGTACGCCAGTGGTGTTGAGTCCACAAAAACTGCTACGTCCATATTACCTCTAGCAGGGCTTGTCTCAAACCTATTGCTTGCACTTAGGTGCGCAAAAAGTGATGGATCCACAAAATCAGCCATGTTCATATTACCTCTGAGCTGTAATCCCCAGCTGAGTTTGTTATGTTCATATTACCTCTGAATAAACCATCCTGGTCCGACCATCGATTATCATGATTACCTCTGATATCGGTTGTCATCTCAACTCAACACCCGTACTTAACTCTAAGTACGCCAGTGGTGTTGAGTCCACAAAAACTGCTACGTCCATATTACCTCTAGCAGGGCTTGTCTCAAACCAATTGCTTGCACTTAGGTGCACAAAGAGTGATGGGACCACAAAATCAGCCATGTTTATATTACCTCTGAGCTGTAATCCCCAGCTGAGTTTGTTATGTTCATATTACCTCTGAACAAACCATCCTGGTCCGACCATCGACTATCATGATTACCTCTGATATCGGTTGTCATCTCAACTAACACCCGTACTAAATCTAAGTACGCCAGTGGTGTTAGGTCCACAAAATCTGCTACGTCCATATTACCTCTAGCAGGGCTTGTCCTCAAACCTATTTCTTGCACCTAGGTACGCAAAAAGTAATAGGCCCACAAATCAGTCATGTCCATATCACCTCTGAACTGTATTTCCTTGGAGAATCTGCCATGTCCATATCACCTCTGAACAGGCTTTCCAAGATTCTGACCATCGATTATCACCTCTGATATCGATCGTCACTTCAACTTAACACCCGTACTAAATCTAAGTACGCCAGTGGTGTTAGGTCCACAAATCTGCTACGTCCATATTACCTCTAGCAGGGCTTATCCTCAAACCTATTGCTTGCACCTAGGTGCGCAAAAAGCAATAGGCCCACAAATCAGTCATGTCCATATCACCTCTGAACTGTATTTCCTTGGAGAACCTGCCATATCCATATCACCTCTGAACAGGCTTTCCAAGATTTTGACCATCGATTATCACCTCTGATATCGATCGTCACTTCAACTTAACACCCGTACTAAATCTAAGTACGCCAGTGGTGTTAGGTCCACAAAATCTGCTACGTCCATATTACCTCTAGCAGGGCTTGTCCTCAAACCTATTACTTGCACCTAGGTGCGCAAAAAGTAATAGGCCCACAAAACAGCTATGTCCATATTACCTCTGAGCTGTAAACTCTAGTAAAGCCTATCACGTCTATCTCACCTCTGATAGTACTTTACCTACAAAACTTGGCCAAAGCGCGTTCTATCATGTCCGTATGACC
This sequence comes from Iris macrosiphon, assembly GCA_036927795.1. Classification (NCBI taxonomy): domain Eukaryota; kingdom Viridiplantae; phylum Streptophyta; class Magnoliopsida; order Asparagales; family Iridaceae; genus Iris; species Iris macrosiphon. Next base: position 156,262,498 of record JAYESA010000007.1, read on the forward strand.
TCTGGATAGATGTGCCCTGCTGAAGTTTACCGAGAGTTTATCACGTCCATACTACCTCTGATACCACTCTCGCCCTAACCAAGTCTCGCATTAATAGTCGGATATGATTGGGTGCTACGTCAACCCACTACCCTCGAAAGACGGACAGTCAGCGAATTCGAAAAATTCTTCGCGCAAGACAGTTCAGCAGTTCTACGCTAAAGGAGCTTTCTACGCTCGACAGCAACAGATCTACGATTTTACGCTCGCAAGCTACAAGTCTATGGTTTTTCTCGCCCGGATGCCTTTGTGCTCGGTAGCTTTTACGCTCGAGAGGCGACAAACCTACGGCTTTACGCTCAGCAGATACCAAATCGATGATCTCACACTCGGTGGCACTCAGTTTACGCTCAGAAGCAACAGATCCGCAGAACTTCATGCTCGAAGAAATTCTCTTTTCAGGAGCTACAGATCCACAAGTCCTACGCTAAAGGAGCTTCCTGCACTCAACAGCAACGATTCTACGGCTTTTACGTTCAAGCAGCTATAAGTCTATGGTTTTTCTCGCCCGGATGCCTTTGTGCTCGGTAGCTTTTACGCTCGAGAGGCGACAAACCTACGACTTCACGCTCAGGAACCACAAGTCTACGACTTCGCGCTCAACGATGTTTTACGCCCAGACGCTACAGGCTGAGGATTTTGCACTCCGCGACGGTCCCCAATAAATCCGCCATAAAGGCCGCACCGACCGTTTCAACGCTCCATTCAGAAACATTTTGAGTCACGAGGGGCCATTCATGCTTCATTCAAAGCATTTCAAATTCCAAGGAATTTAAAAGCTTTGAAGGGGGTCTTGTAGAAGCATAAAAAATACGCTGGCAAAAGCTACGCGGCGTATTGATACAGAGCAGCGCAAGCAAAGGCCTTCAGTGCCATCAGGCGTAAGAGCTCAAGGGTGCAGCGCATCCAAAACCGCATCGGCGTAGACGGGATCCCCCCCATCGCCTCCAGGGCGTAAAAACTCAGCCGCTCTCAAAATAGCGTTAAAATAGCGTACGAGGAACGCTTCGTCTTTCCCGAAATGAACCTGTCAAGTCACGCAGTGAACCTGGCCTCTGACTCCTGACAAAAAGTGCTGCACGGCGACCCAGACGACGGCTGAAAACAGGCACAGACCCCTCGGGACGCACACCACAGTATGATGGCGGATCTCTGTATTTAATGCAGAGGATTGGGTTAAGATACCACCAAACCGTCATTTACTGACGTCCCCTCAGCATAAACTGCTCTTTTGCGTACAGAGGGATACGCTGCATTATTTTACACAGCCAGGCATAAGCCGGTTTACGCTCCGCAGTAGACAAACCGCCTGCCACGTCAAAAGCTGCACATCATACGGGGCTCGAGGCACATCTCTACGTCTAATTGCACGGAGCGGTGACAGGTTCAGTCAAAGCACGTCTCTGCAAACGGGTGCACAGAAGGGCTGCAGACCTTCAAAACATGTCTTCGCATTTAATGCACAAGATGATGGCAAATCTCTGTAGAAGATTTGATTACATCTTCGAAAGCCGTGATTCCGGCTAAGACGTCCACGTCAGCACTCGGGCACGGTACGCAGCGGCTTCTACGCCCATTCAAGACCTGCGCCCCTTCGACTCTCAATGCCTCTTCGGCTCTCAACGCCTCTTTGGCTCTCAAACGCCTCTCCGGCTTCAGCGCCTCTTCGGCTTCAACGCCCATCCAGCTTTCAACGCCTCTCCGGCTTCAACGCCTCTCCGGCTCCTACGCCTACCCGGCTTCTACGCCTATCCGGCTTCTACGCCTATTTCGGCTTCTATGCCTATCTGGCCTCTGTGCCAGGATGACAGTCATTTGGCTTCTACGCCAACCGTTTCTACACACGGGATACCTACCTGCGTGGCTCTTACGCCGTGATCTTCGTAGCAATAGTACGCGTTGTGTTCCCTTAGTTGGACCCGCGTCATACGCTCATTCAAAAGATCATCCATACGCAGGCATTGGTTAATTTAACCGTTGTGTAAAAGGGTGTTGTACTTCCCACTCCTCGGTTTTTACACCGACGGAGTGGTCACTGTCACCAAAACTCTATAAATAGAGACCCCTATTAATGGGGAAAAAAGGGGGGGGCGGAAAAAGAATTATCATCCAGGAGAGAATTATCGTCCAAGGAGAGAGAGAGAGAGAAAGAGAGAGAGGGAGAGAGAGAGAGAGAGAGAGAGAGCCCGGAGAGCAGGCAAAGAGCAGGGATCGACGACCTTGGCCTCGTGCGTCCAACCTCTTCTGCAACCTTCGAAGCTGCTACCTGTCTTCCACGGCACTTCTTCAACATCGTGTGGTCCAAGGGCTAAAGTGATCGACCGCAGATCAGACACCTATAGCAATTTATAACCAGATTAAATAAATTGTACTCCCACATCCTCGTATAGGATTATATTGTACAAGTTTGTTTGTAAACAGAAGGGCGCGGGTTTTGCATAAACCCCGTCATTGAAATACAATTTCATTCCTTTCGTTTAATACCACAAACAAGGTTATTCCCCTTCTTGAGGTCACTGGGTCACCTCTTAAAGTTGTTGCAACACGGTCTAAGGATGGCATATTGGTGGGAGATGATGCGGCGAGGTACCCCGTTACTTATGTTCCCAGTCTTGGTATTACTCCGGCATCCGCGGCTCAGCTACCGGGTATCCAGGATCTTCGTGCATCCATGAAAGATTGGCTCACAGACAGGGCCGATGGTTGATTCTCTACTGCTGTTTCGTCTTTGAGGTTTTTGAACATTATTGTGCCGCCTGCGGCACCTGTAGCCTCTTCTTCAATCCCACAGCCTTTGACTCCGGCTATATTGGAAGAGATTGACGAGACCGTCAGGCTTTCCATCTGGAGCTTCCATATGTTCTTGAAGCAGGGGATCGAGGGCGTATTGGAGGGCAATAAATCTTTCGCAGGGACAAGGCACTTTGATGAGGTCCAGGTCTACTCTCTGAGGGGTATACCTGGTTTTAAGCAGATGGACGACTTTTTGGGCCATAAACTGAAGAAGGTAGAGAAATGCCTAACAGAGCTGCGATAGTATCAGCAGGCGGACATGGGAATGCTGATCTTCCATGAATATAATGAGTTCTCAAAGAAGGTAGAGACGAAGAACGCATTCTTTGCTTTATCTATGGAGTGGTTGCAGCGTTATCTCCGAATATTACATAAGAGGCGTGACTGGCTGGAAGATCTCAGAGTTCATGAGCGGATAGCAGAGTTATGCTCCAACATATAACACCAGTAGTTTTCCTTTGCTTCTTGTGTCTTTTTTTTCCTTCGGGTTTGGGATCTTGACAATCCCCCGAAATATAGTTTTGCTTTTAATCATCTTTGTAGAAAAAAATAAAAGTTATCCTATTTGTTTTGCAATTCATTTGTGTTAGCTTTATGTATCATACTAAAGGTAATATGAACGTAGTACAATATCATAGCTTTTTAAGGATATCCCGTTGGGGGATCTTTAGTAGACCTATTACTTATTGTGCATGAGGGTGCAAGTAATAAGTTCGAAAATAATCCCTATCAGAGGTAATATGGACGTGATAGGTTTTGTGGACCCATTACTTTTTGCGCATGTTAGTGCAAGTAATATATTTGGAACAAGCCCTACCAGAGGTGATATAAACGTGACAGTTTTTGTGGACCCATTACTTTTTGCTTATGTTAGTGCAAGTAATAGATTTGGAATAAGCCCTGCCAGAGGTAATATGGATGTGGCAGTTTTTGTGGACCCATTACTTTTTGCGCACGTTAGTACAAGTAATAGATTTGGAACAAGCCCTGCCAGAGGTAATATGGACATGGCAGTTTTTATGGACTTAACACCGCTGGGGTACCTTGGTGAGTACGGGTGATAAGTGGGGATGACAACTGATATTAGAGGTAATATGGATGTGATGATCGATAGCCAAGATCCGGGAGGTTTGCTTAGAGATAATATGGACATGGCAAACTCGACCGAAGAGAAATATTATGACAGTAGTTCAGAGGTAATATGGACATGAACCAATGTCTGAGATTCTCACTGAAGAGTGGTTTAGTGAGTGTGGTACATCCAAAAATAAAGATAGACCTGAGGATTGCTCCGCTGGAAAGATTGGTGGGACGATAGCTCAGAGGCAATATGAATATGCTAGCATCTAACGAAATTGGTTTTTGAGTGGTCACTGCAGGAGTGTGCAAGTGGACCTGAGGACTGCTCCGTTGGAAAGACTTTGAGGATCCATCATATGTCGCATATCCAGGACTCCTGGATGCAGATGATGGCGTTACGAGAATTTGTAAAGAAGAAAAAAAATTTGCACATAGGCACTTGCTGGAGATGAAAAATCAAGAGTGTAGAGATGTACATCTTGGTTGTCCCACTAGGGATAAGGGGAGTACAAGTCTAGCTTAGACATAGACTTTTTTAAGAACTTGTCGTTGATAGGCATCATAAGCAAGTCGTCATTGAATTTTAGTAGGGAGAATACAGACTCCACGATGATCGGGCCTTCCCATTTAGGCTGGAATTTGTCAGTCGTCTTGTGGGTCATTACCATCGGGCTTCTCACGGTCAGGATAAGGTCTCCCACTTGGAAAGTCTTTCCTTGACCCGTCTGTTGAAGGCTCCTGAGAGATGAGCTTGGTATAGCTTAAAGCACTGCTGAGCTAAGAGACGTTTCTCATCGAGTACTTTTAACTCTTGTAGTCGTCGATGGTTATTGTCATCAACAGTTAATTGGTTGGAGAGGGCTACTCGGAGTGAAGGGATTTGGATCTCGAGCGGGAGGACTGCTTCGCTTTCATGCACCAGAGAGAAAGGTGTATTGCCAATAGCTGTCCGGACCATTGTGCAGTATGCCCAGAGACATTTACCCAGCTTCTTATTCCAGTCGTGCTTATTTGAAAACATAAACTTTTTGAGTAGCTTTATGATGGTCTTATTGAAGGCTTCTGCCAGACCATTTGCAGCTGGGTTATAGACGGTTGGCGCTATACTCTGAATCCAGTTTTTATCATAAAATAGATAGAATGCATGACTTGCAAACTGTGGACCATTGTCATGGACGATCCTTCGTGGAAAGTCAAAGCTGACGAGATACAGGACAAAGCTAATCACGTTCGATATTTTTACTTCAGCGAGTGGAACAGCTTTCGTCTATTTGGAGAGTAATTGGTTATAGCCATGATAAACTGATGCCCTTTAGAAGAACGTAGACCCATCCCCCAAGCTTCAAACGACCAAGATGCGACCATTGGGTGCAGGAATTCTGAGGGCTGGTGGATAAAGACTGCGTGGATTTGGCATGTTTGGCATTACCTCGCATACTCAATGGATTCTGCTACCATCATCGACCAGTAATAACCCATTCTCTGAAGACGGTCATGTAGCTTTGGGCCAGATTGATGTCCGTCGCAGATGTCATTGTGAGCTTCACGGAGGGCCTACTTTGCTTCTGTATTCAATAGACATCGTAACAGATGGCCGTCATAAAATCGACGATACAATATTTTGGTAGTTGTATCTCTGAGGGAACGTCTTCTAATTGATGTGGCTTCCTTTGGGTTCTCGGGTAGAATTTCATAGACCACGTAGTCAATGAATGGAATCCTCCAGTCCTGGACGTCAGTGTGTACTTCCCCCGCGCAACTCAGACATAGACAAATGTTATTCTTTGGGCAGATCAGCTCTCGACCAATCACTGTGATTAGCTGATGGGTATTGTCCGGAACTGCCAAGGAGGCAGCGAGGCCAGCCAGGACTTCAGCCTCGATGTTCTGTAGCCGAGGGACGTGCTTAATAAAAAATCCTTTGAAGGTTGAGGTGACGCCAAGTGCAGCTTGGTGGTATGGAATCAGGTCTTCGTGCCGAACTTTGTACTCACCCCAGCTTGACTGAGTATTAATTTGGAGTCACCGTAGGCCTCTAAATACTTCACTCCTACTTGTTTGGCGAGTTAGGCCCAATAAAGAAGGCATTATACTTTGCCACATTATTGGAGCACAGTTTTGTGAGAAAGTAGGTCTGATTGATGACCGGACCATATGGGAAGATTAGCACTATCCCGCCCCTGTAATGATATCGCTCTTGGGCCCTATTCTTGAAGTACCATCGAAGAACATTTGTCAAAAAGCCTCGCATGAAGTTACATTTGAGTCCACCACTTCGCTTGGAATCTCGTCGTAGAGTTTTGAGGTTTCTGGCGTCAGATGTGCTGCCATGAAGTCGGCCAGTGCTTGACCCTTGACGGCTTTCTGTGGGACAAACACCATGTCATATGGAGATAGTAGTATCACCCAGGTCGTTAGGCAGGAACTAAGCGCCCCCTGTTTGGTTATGAGAACTCTGAGAGGATTGACTCGTGAGATCACATGAATGGTCTGTCCAGTCACGTAATGCCGAGTCTTCTGGACAACAAATACTAGAGCAAGGCATTCCTTCTCGACGGGGGTATACCTATGCTCCGCACCAACCATCATCCGGTGAGATAATAGATGGCCTGCTAGTGGCCTGCATCACTATTCTGGGTTAATAGAACCCCCAGGGAGTGATCCATCATGCGTACATAAAGCAGAAAATGCTTTCCTAAGACTGGGGCTACCAGTCCTAGAGGGTTTGATAGTTATCCCTTGATGTCGTTGAACGCGCATTTGCATTCTTTATTCCATACAAAGGAGACACCTTTCTTCATGAGCTGGATGAATGGCCGACAATGCCCAGAGAGGTTTGATATGAACCTCTTGATGTTAGCCAGCCTTTCTTGAAGGCTACGGAGCTCCCGGAGGTTCTTCAGTGGGTGCATCTCAAGGATTGCTTTAGTTTTGTCAAAATCTATCTGAATACCCTGAGGAGTGATGATAAAGCCCATGAATTTGCCGCTGGAGACTCCCAGGAAGGATTTAGTAGGGTTCATCTTGAGCTGGTGCGTACGCATAAGGTCGAACACAGCCTTCAAGTCTCTGAGGTGGTCACCTTTGGAGTAACTTTTGATGACATCATCATCGACGTAATACTCGACCGTCTTGCGTAGATGCTTACGGAAAATGGTGCTCATAACTCGCTAGTATGTAACACCTGTGTTCTTAAGATCGAAGGACATGACTGTGTAACAGTACACTCATATCGGTATTCGAAACGATGTATGCTTCTGATTGTGAGAGGATATCTTGATCTGATTATAGCCTGAGAATCCATCCTTGAAGGACATGCGATCGAAGCCGCAAGTGTTTTCGATCATTATGTTTATGATCGGAAGAGGTAATTTGTCTTTGGGGCAGGCCGCATTTAGATCACGAAAGTCAATACATATTCGGATCTTTCCATTCTTTTTGACGACGGGCACGATATTGGCTACCCAGTCTGGATTTTATTCTTCGCGGACGAAGCGACTAGCTATCAGTTTATTGACTTCGACTTCGATGGTGTTCATTATGTCTGGTCAGAACTGTCGTTGTTGCTGCTTGATAGGCTTAGTGTTAGACAAGATGTTGAGCTTGTGGATCACGAGTTGGGGGTCCAATCCTGGCATATCTTCGTAGATCCAGACAAAGACATCAATGTATTCCCTAACGAGCTGTAACAGGGATTCCTGATCCTCATCAGTCAGACTTTTGCTGATGAAGATAGGTTTAGGGGAGGATTCGTCGTCCAGATTGACTTGTAAGACTTTGTCCTTAGTAGAAGGTTCTCATTATTGGAACCACATCTCCCATTATGCGTCTAGGCGTTGGACCCACGGTTCTACTTCAAAAAGTTTTGATAGATTCTTGTTGTCTTTCTCATGGTCAGCTGACACCATATTGGCAGATAATATCTGCTTGAGCATCTCCCCGATACTGATGTCAGAGTCCCAAGCGAAAGATTGCGAAGAGTGAGAGTGCACATCGTCTCCTTCATCTGAACCCTCAGAGGTTATGGGAAGCGTTATATACCCTAAGCTATGCTTGGTCTTATGGTAGTATTCCTCAAATTTGCCTGTAGGAGTAGGTAGACGTAGAGGCAGCCTTCGGCCTTTGCTGTAGTTTAAGCCCTTAGTGGCCTTCAAATCATACTCCATCTTCTAGATAAGGTGCTTGGCTTTATATCTATACCGGTGGAGTGACATTTTGTCGGTACAGAATCTAGATCTAGTTCCTCGGGGATGAAGCATCGAGGGCATTTTACTATGCCGAAGATGATGAGTCTGTCTTCCCTCTTCCCAGCTGGGAATAGAGTGAGAGTTTTGGCTGGTGAGAATCTGGTTTACAACATGGGTGGTGGTCACCTGTGTCTGCAGGTGCAAGCCCAGACCGTGCTCCATGGAGTAAAGTGTGCTTATGTGTGCAACTTCAGAGTAGTTTAAAGTTAGCCCTTTATTTATAAAGTAAGGTATCTTTTCTCTAGGAATTATATCATCGAAGGAAGGGACGTCTGAGTGAGGAGCTACGTACTCCTCTAGCTCGTCCTTCCCGTAATCTACCCCTAGTGCGAGTGACAACTTTGGAGGTTTTCTGCACAGCTTTACTACTAGGGGTTCAGATGTAGTAAGAGGTAACGGAGCATCCTTCGGCGGTTGACTCAGCCTATGAAGGTGAATGACCAGTGGTTCGAGTATAATGGATGGTGTCGAATCTTCTTTTGGCGATCGACTTGGCCTATGAAGGCGAATGACTAGAGGTTGGGATGTGGTAGATGTCATCGAATCTTCCTTTGGTGATCGTCTTAGCCTATGAAGACGAATGATCAGAGGGTCAGGTGCCTTCCTGTGTAGTTTTCGGCGAGGGGAGAGGTTATGTCAGGAGCACGCGCCTTTAGATATACTCTCAAAGGTTTATCTGATGCTATCTCGACCTCTATCTCATCGTCAGCATCATTGCCACCTTCACCTTGGTGGACTTTCTTGTATAAGAGTGCATCGGAGTAGTAGGTCTCAATCCCTTTGGAAGGATCGATATCTGCGAACTCCGTCTTGACCGTGCCATGATCGTCCACGTACTTTATACATTGGTGTAGGGTTGATGGCACGATCATGTATTCGTTTATCCATGGCCGTCCCAGCAGGACATTATAGGATACTTCCACATTTATAATATAGCAAATGACCTCGGTTTTCAAGTCACCAATTTGATATTTTAGGTGGATCTTGCCCAGAGGGCAGCTCCTTCCTGCATTGAAGCCAGTGATGGCAGTATTGGTGGCTGTCAGATGATGCATTAAAATATCCAAGGTTTGAAGCAAACTTCGTGGGATGATGCTGATTGATGAACTAGGATCCATGTGCATTTGGTCCACCTTGATGGAACCAATGTACCTTGTGTAATATAGGGGACTATTATACCAGTTATTTTTTAGCAACATATCCTATTGCAAAAATGTGATGTTGGACACCGCTTCCGTCACATTGTTGCAGTGGGGGCATGCGGCAGGATCCTCTACTGACGGCTTGACTTACACCAGGTAGGCATTGGTATTCTATAATGCCTCACTCAGAGCATTTTGGGTGTCCCTGAAGAGTTGGAGAAGCTCAAATAGTGATAACTTTATCGGGGTGTTAGAGAGTTGAGCTAAGACATCAAAGTTGTTGGGCTTTTTCAGTCCCTGAGCGTTTCTATACGCAACGGCTTGTCGAAGCGACCCTCTTTTTGTTTGAACTTGTCCGCCGGTGGAGGTTGAGATGGACCCGGATCAGACATGACAGGTGCAGTAGTTGGAGGTGCATTAACATCGGAAACCTCGTAATCCCACTGGTAGGTAAGGCCCGACCTGGTTGACCCTGCACAGGCCTCCTCAGCGATGGAAGAAACCATGTGGAAGAACTTGGTTTTTTGTACTTTAGACTTGACGGCAGAAGATGCTGCTTGCTGCATCAAGTCTGGGATAAGATCTGGGTGGACCCACATGATCTTACTTCGAGGTGCAATAAGAGGTATCTGCCCGGCTGCTTGGTCGCAAGCTGGTGGAAGATTGACTACCTCCATTATTGCCCTCAGGATCGGAATGACTCCGTCCTAGGCTTTCATCGCGGGAAAGTTACTGAACTAGAGGGACACTATGTTGGCAACAACTATCTTATTATCGAATTCCAAGAAAAGGGCTATGGTGTCAAGCAGGCGCTGGATGCACCACTTGAGAATATAGCAGTCTTTTGTCGCATGGTGGATATAGTGATGGTAGTGGCAGTATTTTGGATTATTCATCTCGACTGCCTCTGCAGGACATTTGATGTCGGGGAGCAAAATCTTACCACCCTTCATTAATACGTTGAAGATGGACATGACGTCATCATCTTCGAAGGAGTAAGTCTCCTGGGGCTTTGGAACCTCAGCCAACTTTTGCTCGGGCTTCTTGGTTTAGTTGGCCACCAGGGCCTGCTTCCCTTTTCCCTCGTGGCTGTTGTTGCCACTATTGTTATTTTTGGGATGTTTCCACCTATCATCGGTGATAGAGAATCTGTATTCCCAGGAGTCGGGTGTCATTGACCTTCTTTTCATCACTGACAGCTTTGAAGATGAATGATATCTAGTCTTTGAATTGACTATCGCCCATCCAGAGACTAACTACCAAAAGTAGGTTCCTGCGGCACATATTTATGAGTATGGACTCAGGATTGCTTGGAGGCCATCTCATTGCTGCTTGGCAAAAATGCTCGATATAATTTTGGGCGAGTCTGCTTTCCCCTTGGGTGACATCCATCAGGGAAGACATCTTTATGTCGCTCCCTCCGCCATAGAATCTTTTATAGAAAAGACTCTTGAAGTCGTCAAACGATAAGATGCAGTTATCTTATAGGCTAAAAAACTAGTCGAATGTGACCCCGAACAATACCCCCACGAAGAGCTTGGTGAGGAGTGCGCCACTGTGAGATAGGTACCCCATTGCAGTCACGAAATAGATCATGTATTGACGGGGAGAAGTCTTTCCGTCGAATGGTCTCAGGCTGAAAGGCTTGTATTTGGTGGGTACAGAATATCCCTCCACTCGCAGGGGTACGGTTATTGTATCCCTAGCTCGCACGGTGAATCCCGACTGCCTATAGAATCTAGGTGAGCCCAGAGTTCCTGGATCTCCCCCATTGCTTCTTTGGCTTCGTCTCCCGCAGAAGGGGCAGATGAACTAGGCGGAGGGCAATTTCTGACTATAGGCGGAGCGATTATGTCGGAGTCCGCATTGGCCCCAAGGTTCAATCTTGCTTGTCCATAAGTCCTTGCTGGTTGGGAAGCCATGTTTGCTATAATCTCCAATATTATCTAGGTTGGGACTTGCATTGATTCGCTCATGGTCTCTATCATGACCTCGAGGACCTCGAGGCGCGGCCGATCACTAGGGCCTTCATGCTCGTCTTCCGCCATGTACGTCGTTCTTACATGAGGAAAGATGGACGAAATAGTGGACGTAGCACTTTTTATTTCAGACTCTTGCAATAAATAGTCGTCAGGGAAGGTTGGCAGTGTCGCGCCCTGGTCGGACTCAGAGGGAATACTACCCCCAAGGTTGGAGGCGACGTCTTCTTTTCGAGGGTGGCTACCCCCAAGGATTTCAGCCTCCGTTCCTTAGGAATCATCATCTCCTCGGAACGTCGAATTATCGTATAAGTCCGGGGGATTACTACCCTAAGCTTGTGTAACCCCTAGAGGTTCTGAGAAAGAACTACCTCCAGCAGCTGATAGCTTCTTCTTCAAGCGGGTTCCCTGAAAAATTCCTTCTGAAGGTCCCGCTGTTGGTCCTCCTGGTAATCGCCTTCTCAGTGTGCTGGTTGAGAGTGACGGACTGGAGGTACGGGACTTTCTTCCTCCTGTAGTAGAAGGGACCTTCTGAGCTGAGTAACATAAGACGAAGGGCAACTCCTCCTCTTCTGGTATTTTCATCTAATTTTTGGATTGTTGCTGGATAGGTGCCTTCGGGTGCAGTCGTTGGAATATCGACTGCCTGCTTGTAGGTACTGCCACTTTATTGCAGCAACAATTGATGATAATTTTGTCACGGTGATGTCCTGGGGTGTTCACTTCATATGTCGTAGCTGGCTCCCTCGCCTTGCGCTTGTGATTAATCATATTATGCAAGTCAGGCGAGGGCTAACTCACATTTACACCCTTTTCATGAGCACGGGTAGACCGTGCGCACGGGTGCGTGGGTATTATTTTTGCTCCTTGATCTAGGGTTCGTACAAGAACTTTCCCCAAATTGTCAGTGGAAGACTTTTGATATGGACCCTGTCCATTTGCCGCTAAGGTCTGGACGCACGAGTCGGTCTTATACAGCTTTCCATCAGGGGTCCGTATAACAGTTAGCGGTGCCCTCCGACGGTTAGCCGAATAGACTGTTGCTTGAGCATGACGAGCTCGTACTGCCCCAGACTTCTTCGACTGGGCACCCGTAGGAACATAGTACGAAGTGTCCAAGTTTGAGTTTTTACCATTCTCAGCATGGAGCATAGGGTCAACGATGCATGAGATTCGGTCAAAATAGAGATTCAGCTGCTGCCAGAGTCGCATACGACCATCTTCCTGCGGTAGTCAACCGATGTCGCATAGTGAGTCTTATGCGGCCTCCTCCTTGGCCATATAGAATTTGTATCAGCGCCCGAACGTCTGGCATAGTAGTATTTTTCTCTGCCAGAGTTTGGGTGCTGAGCGTTTTCTACGTCACGCAAGGATGCCGCATGGATAGTTTGAGGGGACGCCTAGAGAGTGCCTTTAGTAACAGAAAGAGAGGCGGGGAGCATAAGCTCTACAGTTGGGTGAGGTATGGTGGCCTTTGCTACCCATGTCCTGCAGGTCTTCAAGTGGTGAGCACCCTTCTAGTTGGAAGAGGCTATCGCATAAGCAGTGGATGCATGATGTGCGATCCCGGTGGCAGAGAGAGAGACGGGGAGCACCTGCTCTGCAGCTGGGTGAGGCATGGTGGCCTTTGTTACCCGTGTCCTGCGGGTCTTTTTGGACTTTATTTGCCTCGGAGAAGGACCCATGCCACCCCGGAGAGCATGTCCTCGAAGGCCTGCTGGTCGATGTAGACCACCAGCATCCTTTGAGTGGACCTGAGCTTGGCTATGTCGGATTGAGCAACAGCTTTCTCATCAGAGGAGAAAGAGGTCCCCAACAGAGTCACAATCGTGTTCGCCATTAAATTCGAAGGTTCTAGAAGAGCTTAATTTAATTAACAAACGAAAGAAAGTACAAAGAGGTCCTGGGAGGACAATCTAAGTAGAATAGTTTTTTTGATCTGGGGTATGACGATGGACAAGGAGTACTATGGCATCTTTTTTACTCTGTGGACAATCCGATGCAGGTTGAGGAAGCTTACGTTATCTCTTCGCTCATCTCGGTATGCTCTTTCTCTCTGTATTGGCCGGGGGTGGTATGCTTTCTCTCTGAAGTAGAAGAAAAAAAATCAGCCCTTAGAACGTTCAAGTTGCTCCTATTTATAGCCATCGTGTTGATGGGCTATGGGTGCCGCATATGCCTCTATTTGGTGGCGCATAAGGATTATTCAACAGAATACGGTTATAACTGTCGTCGCATGCCATGGTTCGATTACCACGTGGTCTTGGTTGAGACATGCTATTGAAGAGATCTCAGGATTATTATCAACCCATTGTGGGCGTGACTTGGTCACCTGGATACGTAGTCAGCACCAACTGTGCGAAGATCTTTTCAGTTTTAACGGGAAGATCTTATGAGCTGGAGGTCGCATGGCAACTTGGCCGCATGATGGTGAAGCCGTATGGGTCTTATAGCCGCATACGTACTCTCATTTGGGCCTTGGTCGAATGGGCACTCTGGCTGCAAGGTGGCGAGGCCACATGGGTTTATTGTAGATTCATACGCGCCCTCGTTTGGCCTTGGTCCGATGGATACTCTGGCCGCATGTTGGCGAGGCCGCATAGGGCGTAGCTGCATATGAGGGAACACGTGGCATGGCACGTTTGTCGAAGCAATTAATGATTGATGTGACTTATTATCTTTTTCTGAGCCATCATCTTTACGAGTCTTGAAGCGTCTCAGAGTGATGAGTGATGTGCCAAAGCTTCTGACAGACATCAAAATCTGTGTCAAGGGTCCCTATGCGGCCTCCCTACTCTGTGGTCGTTCGGGCCGCATATAGTATATTATGCGGCTTTTCTGCAATTTAGTTGATCAGGCCGAATGTGGCTCTTCTGCGGCTTAACTATTTAGGCCATATGTGGCTTCTCTGTGGCTTGATTGTTCAGGCCGCATGTGGCTTCTCTGTGGCTTGGTTATTCAGGTCGCATGTGGATTTTCTGCGACTTGGTTGTTCAGGCTGCATGTGGCTTCTCTGCGGCTTGTTGAGGGGGCATGACTTTTAAGCGGCCTGCATAATTTTTTCATGCTTCTACAAGCTTATGTCATGCATAAGCGGTTCACCCATCTCTTAGAGAGTGTGGGATATTGGAAGCTTTTGTTCATGTGCAGATGAGGGCTCTTGTCATGCGCCGTCTCAGAACTCAACTTTACTCCCAACTTGAATGATGTCCCCCATGTGCAGATGCTCTATGCACGGGTGCTCAAAAGTCTGTTCCATTTTTATAGCATATATACTCATCTCTCCAAGCTAGATACTAATGGTATATTCTTTATGCAGGGGCCACTTTGGCTTAATGAAGCACGAAAGGAAATCATAACTCTCATGGTTCGGAGGTAGCAGCGTGGTTTACTAGAAGACTACAGTAATGACCAGATATTTGCTCCAAGTGAAGGTGCTTATGAATCATGAAATAGCATCATAAGTTATTGTCTTCGTAGCGATTGGCGTGCATCTTATAGGCCATGTCCGACATTATTCGGATGACCAACCAAGATATTGGTTCAGGGCAGGGAGAGGTTCATTGCTATCGTATAGCATATCCCTCTCATATGCTATCACCGTTGAGTCATCCACCGTCAGCAGCACGGGTCTTTCCTCTAACATTGTCCTTCAGTGCATCATTTCCTATGTTGAGGGTTATAATAAGTAGTACTTGATGGGGAGGGATGACCCAGAATGCAAGATTTCTATCATATATAATTATGATCTTGGAATATTAATGAAAATCCAAATGTAATATATTTTCATCATATTTAACCATAATTTTGAACATTAATGATAATCTTCTTTTAAATTTTCTGGAAAAGATAGACTTTGTGTGTTTTTTTTTGTGGTAAAGAGATTTTGGCTCAAATAGTACAAAATTTTGTTAGAGGTAATATGGACGTGACAAACCTTCGGGTTTCTTTTTGGGGAAGGGCATAGAAAATTTTATTAGGGAAGAACTATTTGGATGGGTCTACTACCTACATGGCACTTATGAATAGGCATAGAGAGTAATGGAAAAAAAAACTATTAAAGGTGGCATAGACGTGATAATTGGGACAAATTGACCGCTGCCGTTGCACAAAGGTGACATGGACATGGCAAAGAGGTAACATCATAACTCAAAGTGAGACTATTATAGAGCCATGGGGAATAAGACCATTCCTAACCTGCTGAAAATGAGAAATCGCTTGCATCAAGTGGGATCCAGGTATGAACTTTCTATCACTTTCGTTGGTAAAAGACCTAGTTTACGATCTCGAACAAGAGCATTTCGTCGGATCTGAAGGTAGTTCCATTGGGGAGGATAATTTGAAGCATAGTCCAAAGGTAATATAGACATGACTATCTTCCAAAAATTATTACTAACTTATTTAGAGGTTAGTAATAAGTTCAATTATTCCTGATCCAGTCGAGGAACATGAATAAGTAGCCCTTAGATCAATGGGGATCCAGGGGTGAGCTTCTGATTCTTTTTGGCAAAGGATCTAATTTATGATCTCGTACGAGAGCATTTCGTCAAATCAAAGGACAATTTCGCTGAGGAACTTTAGCAGATCTATTTACCCAATGCGTATTTGAGACTCTTGAATACGAGTAAATAGCTCAAAGAAAGAAAAATTTTGAGGGGTGAGTTACAAATGCCACCCCGTGCATTTTTTATAACTACATCCACCTCATGGAGTAGACATGGTACTTTTGGGGGAACTTTTCATTGATGGGCATCATGAGCAAGTCACTATTTGGCTTTGCAAGCATGTACGCTCTATACTAATTCTACACAGAACGAGCCTTTCCATTTGGTTTGGAACTTCTCTTTGCTACTATGTGTCATGACTATCGGTCTTCTTACTTCTAATATGAGATTACCTGCTTAAAATACCCTTTCCTTTACCTTTTTGTTAAAGTACTTGGAGATGCGTGCTTGATAGCTCAATGGTTGTTGAGCATGCAGATTCTTTTCGTCAAGGGCCTCTATTTCTAGCAATTGTAAACGACCATTATCATCGGTAGTCAATCCATTAGAGAGGGCTATTATGAGGGAAGGGATCTGGATCTCAAAGGGAAAAACTGATTTACTTCCGTAGACCAGAGAGTATGGTGTACTGTCGATGGACATTTGTACTGTTATGTGGTAAGCCCATAAACATTCACCCAGCTTCTCGTTCCAATCGTGTTTGTTAAACGAAATAAACTTTTTAAGGAGCTTGATAATTATTTTGTTGAATGCTTTGGCTCATTAGTGACATGGTTATACGTGATAGAAGCTATGTTTCAGATTCAATTCTTATTGCAGAATCAAGAAAATGCGTGGCTTACAAACTACGGCCCATTGTCATGGATGATCCTTCGTGGAAAACTGAACCGATAGATGACATGGTGTTTGACGAAGTTGATAGCGTAGGACATTTTTACTTTGATGAGTGGTATCGCTTTTGCTTATTTAGAGAAGTAAGTCGATTATTTTCAGGATGAACCGATATCCTTTCGATAAAGGAGGGCTAATATGACCGATGTTATCCATACCCCAAGCTTCAAATAGCTATGATACGGTCGTCGGATGTAGAAACTTCGATGGTTGTATAAAATCTACATGTATTTATCAGGATTTGCATTTCCTAGCATACTCTATGGCGTTTGCTGTCATAGTAGGCCAATAGTAATACATCCGTCTGAGGCGATCATGTAGCTTAGTATCTGGCAAGTGCGATCCATGGGTACCGTCGTAAGATTCACGAAGGACTTCTTCTGCTTTTGTGTCAGATATGCATCATAGCAGAAGTCCGTCATACAAATGACGATACAATATTTTAGTCATTGTATCATAGTAGAATCGGAGGGAGCATCTTTTTACAGAAGTGGCTTCCTTCAGATTACCTAGAAGGATCCCGTAGACGGCTTAGTCTATTAAGTAGAATCTCCAATCTTACAGCCCGATTCATTGAGACTACTGTTGTCACATAAATAATTCTCATCCCGTCATGGTGACTAACTGTTGTGTTTTGAACTGGACGACTAAAGAGGCTGCAAAGCTAGCCAGAGCATCTGCTTTAGCATTCTATAATTGAGGCGGTGTAGAATGCTTTGAAAGTTAAGGCCATCTCTAGAGCGACTTGATGATTCAGAATGAGGTCTTCGTGATATACTTCGTATTCTCCCCTGACTTAGCAGACTATTAGTTTAGAATGACCGTAAGCTTCCAGATAGTTTACCCCCAATTGTTGTACTAACCGGAGTTCGATGAGTAGAGAATTATAATCTACCACATTGTTGGAACATGGTTTCATAAGAGAGTATGCACGGTGTATGACAAGGTTGTCAGGGGAGACAAGTAATACCTTTAATCCTACAATAACTTTGCCCTTGGGTCCTGTCCTCGATGCACCATCAAAGAACATTGGCCAGATAGGGACTTTGATGGACGTTGTGTCAGACTCTAACACCTCATTCAGGATAGCTTCGTACAACTTGGATGTCTCGAGTACCGGATGAGCTGCTATAAATGGTAGTGTTGGTGGCAGACAGGTTGTGCATCGGTATCTTCAAAGCTTTCAATATGCTCTTAGGAATGATTCTAAATGAAGAACCTGGGTTGATGTGAATCTGGTTCACCTTGATAGATCCGATGTAACCGATATAAGACAGAGGCATGTCATGCCGGTTATCCTTGAGCAACATGTCATCTTGCGTGAAGGTAATGTTAGGAATCTTCTCGATTATGATGTGGCATTGAGGGCACGCTAATGTCTCTTTATCATGAGTCTTGAACTAAGCTAAGTGTCATTACCACTTTTCTAGAGAGGGATATATTTATTATTTTATATATTTATTTTTTATATTTTATTTTTATAATAATTGGTATTGTTGTATATATATAAGTTATTTGATATAGTTGAATAGTTAGTTGTTAGCCAAAAGTTAGACTAATTTTTAGTGAACCTAAACAGACTTGTCATGATCCATTAGTGTAACCAATTAGTTTAGTCATGGTTGACTAATTAAGTTAGAGAGAATGAGTACAATGCTCCTTCTATTAATATTAGAACCTTTCTTTAGTTAAACCCTTTAAATAATTAAACCTTCATGACAACAACTAGGGGCAACTTGGACTTATCACATGCTCCTAACCCTAACCCTAGGGCCGGCCACCTATATAGGCCTTAATGCTTTCATTAGCTCTTCATTAATAGCCTCAACCCCTTCCAAATTAGTTCATCTCCATTTCTTCCCCAAATCCACATCAACCCAAATCCATTTCCTACCAAATCTACCCTCATTCCATCATTCTAAACCTATTATAAGGAGCTTGGAGGAGCAAAGGGAAGCTTGGGAGTGAGTTAATTGAAGGAGGTGTCAATCAATTTCCTTGTGTCCCCTTGATGTGTTGTATTGGGAATCCATTTTCCAATAGATAAAATTCCTATTTTTACTTATCATTTTAATTCTAAATAGTGTATTAGACCCTTAGGAATCTTTTCATGGCTAAGGACTACCTATAGAAAGAAGAACTAGGTTCATATGAGCTTTATGGTGAAAGTTATATTTACTTTTGTGGCAAAATTGGAGAAAATCCGAATTTGGACCACTAAATGTTTGTAGGAATGTCTCATAGGTGATTGTGGAGTGTGATGCATGATTTGAGAGGGTATATGTATCCACAAATGAATACGGAGAGTCCGTATTCTGATACGCCATGATACGGAGTCATAGGAGGGGTCTTTCCATGTGTATTATGTTATAGCATACCAACTTCTCCATATTGTATTAGAATATCAATTATATATGTTATTTATACTATATTTGATAAATTAGATATGTTAATGATGTTAGGGAGGTGTGTCATGATGATAATGGGGATGTGGGTGTTGGTATCATGAGTATCATGGTGTGATACTCGTGATGCACACAAGGTATTTTTATATATGTATTTTGGTGTGTAAGTGTGTATCGCTCTAAAATTGGCATGGGTTAGTGGCATTAGTGTCATTGGTTGTTAGTGCATTAGTGTTTGATATTGGTATAAGTATGTGTTGATGTATCCATACATGGGGGTATGTCTAGCATGGTGTATCATGGGAGAGAATGTGCTTTGAGAATCATAACACATGAGTAATTGGATTGTGAGTTAAGTGGTGCTCTTGGTATGTGAAGTGTGAAGGATGATTGAGTGCAAGCATGAATGTGAGGGTGTGTACCTGTGGTAGGGTTTCTATGAGCTGTGCAATGAAGTGCTCGAGTGTCAGTTAGTGAAGGGGGATCCTTCAAGTCAGTGGTGGTGCAGTAGTGAACTGTGAAGGAGAGTTTCAGTTCAGTTGAGGTTCAGGTGATGTGGGGAAAGATTGGATAGGTTGGTATCAGAATTTTGATGAGGTTGTCTCAGCTACAAAGTTACGTGTGTGCATCAATGCACCTTGGTGAAGGCCTAGTGTGGAGACAAGAGGAGCAGTGCTTATAAGGGGACTGTGTTAAGTGCACTGCTCGGGAATGGCCTGTGCACAGTAGGTGCAGGTCAGTTCTGAGCTCTAGTGCACTAATTTGCACTATGTGCAAGCTCGAGTAAGAGCTACATTTAAGTGTGAGGTACCAATTTGATCCATAGCAGTGACAGTAACAGATAGGCCATGAGGGTATCAGTTCTAGTGTAGGTTGAGTACTAGGGTGGATTCCGAATATGTGAGTAGGTGGTGGTGTTCAGATTTAAGACTGATGAGTACCGGTCTAGTTTGGACATGTGAATAGTATAATTGATGCCAGGTTTTAAGTCTGACACTTGAGTTGATCTGGTACCACAGTAGCAATAATGAGTATAGTGAGTTCATATAGTTATCAGTGGGGGGTGAGTGTGTTGTGGGTTAGCAAGTATTGGTAGTGATTGGTGAAAAGAGAGGTTAGTCTAGTGTAGTGTTGAGGTATTTATAGAGGAATGGATATACACCAATGGGTAATATGCCTAAAAGTGTATCAGTATTGAGGTATGTATCAAGTAGTGTACTAGGGTATCTGTGGTACATAAGTGTGTGTAGGCCAGTGCAATATAGCAGTAACACTGTACAGTAAGAAGGGGTTGGCTCTGAGCCAATTGCGTTTATTGCAGTGCACTAATGCAAATGTGGATGGATATGTCTATGAGGGGCGTGATATGAGTGCAAGAGAGTATTAGTGTTGGGGTGGTGCTTTGGATATCAGAAATTTGATATAGGTATACATGTAGCATAATTAGAGTTATTTATTTGGATATATGTTGGTATCATGTGATATTAGTAGGTGGTATCAGGATACCAACTTAAAGGGGTTGTGGTACCATGGTATACATGTACCTAGGGTATTGGGCCAAGGTGTAGGTACTTGATACTATGGCAAGTGTGGGTATCATGAGTATAGGTTCTTGGATATAAGCAAGATACTAGAAGGTAGATGGAGTAGAGGTATGAGGCTAAGGTAATGGGTAAATACCTTAGTCCTAGTTGGGTTAGTATTGGATATTGAGATAGTGAAGGTAATGGCCAAGGTATTAGTATACGCCAAGGTATTATATTATAGTGCTAATTAAGAGTTTATATAAATGATACATAGTATAATGTGTTGTTAGCTATTATTATCTAATATTACCTAGTATAACTTGGTTTAGCAAGGTAATGACCAGTTGTGATCTGGAAAACCTAGATTAACAAAGTTTGGCCTAGAATTGGCTAATTTGACCCAGTTTGACTAGTCTGACTTAATTTGACCTAGTTTGACTTTATTTGGACCTAGTGTTAACTTAGAGACCTAGTTTCAAGCTAGTTTAACATGTTTATAATTCTAAAATATTATTTTGACTTGTAATTCATATTTAGGTCAGTGTGACACCGAGACAAACACAGTTTGACATTTATTGCACTGGATCACAGGTGAGTATATTCTCTGTTAGTTTCTATTTCTTGATAATTACTATAATACAAGTATTTAGTGATATTTTATCTAATTTCTGACACAATAGTACATAGATTAGTATATGTGGATCCTCAATCATGAGATGTTACTTGTATATTCAGATTATTGCTCCTCTCATTATCGTATGATATTAGCCAATTAATAGACAATGTCGTGTGACACTAACCTTGTAAATAACGTCGTATGATATTAAGCTTGTAAACAACGTCGTATGACATTAATCTTGTAAACAACATCGTATGACATTAGATAACTATTACCTGTCTCTCTTTATTACTACATTATGATATCTGTTTACTATTTTTCTCATCTTGTATTACATTCATTATTGTTGTTTATAGTCATTATCAAATAACTTAGAACTGGTATTGGTTGTACTCATTTCATCCTAACTGGATATATTTTTTCAGATGACTATTTAGAGAATTATTGTCCAACTTTCTACGGACCACATGAGAGAGTAGCAGATATGGACCCTGTAGCTCAGGCATGATTGTCGGGAGGTCTAGCCAGAATCAATAGTTATATTAGTTAGTTCCGTTGGCATTTTGGCACATGATTTATTTCTGAAATATATTTGAGACTTGGATGTTATCGTTTGAAGTTTAGATTTAATATTGTTGTTTAGACTTTTTGGTTGTGATTTGGATTCCTCTTTGATATCTTATCATGCTTTAGTCTGTGATTGAGTGTTTTATATTATATTGTTATATCATTGTCTCCTTATAGAGTTGGATATTTATGTGAGATTGCTAGTTAGATAGTCTTGACCTAGACAACGTTCTACCGTCGATGTTGCAACGTAGGATGGATGTACCCACGTACTCGTGCCCCTATATCAGGTGCGGGTCGTGACACTAAGCATGAGTTTGCATGTATCAGAGCTTCGCTTAAAGCCTTAGGAGTCTCCTTCAACAAACGAAGTAACTCAAAAATGGAAAGTCAGGCCGGAGTATTGGCCAGTTGTGCCAATATGTCAAAATTATACGGCTTTTCAAGTCCCTGAGGTGCGTTCTTCTTCAAGGATTTGTCGAAGCATACTTTTTTTTGCTTCCCTTTCTTTGCCATAGTAGGTTTCTAAGGACCAGGTTCAGTTGTGACCGGAGAAACAGGAGTTAACGAAGTAGGAGGAGCGTCAGGAACATCTTTCGGGACAGACTCATAAGATTTATGATAATCTTTTATGGACCTGGTACCAGTCGTGGCTACTTCTTCGGGTATCGGAGAAAGAAGCACCATGTTACAGGTCTTGATTTTCTTCTTGGCATGCCTCTTCTCGGAGCGAGTCTATGGGCTAGTCTTATCGTAGCCCAATCCACTACGGGATTTGCTAGACTACCCTTGGAGTTTTAGAGGAAGGTATTGTCCCTTGCCAAAGTTTAAACCTTCAGCTTTTTAGAAATTATACCATATGTTTTGTATCAAGCGTACAGATTATTTTGGCTATATCGATAAACAAAGGGGTGCTTCTCGTCTTGTTCTCTTGCTGGTGGGTCATGCTACGCTTGCGAGTAGAGCTTGGTTGGGTTATGTTCAGATTTTCAAATATGATCGCTAGAAGTATGTTTTCTTGAGGTTGATCATGATCCCTGTCCAAGTGATGATCCAAAGAAATCATGTTGCATGTTTTACTTTTTTGGTCTTTTTTCTTGGACTTTGAATTGGAAGATGCTACTCCATGGTCCCAATCTGGCAGCAAGTGGGGTTGGATCCACATAATTTTGTCATGGTTTATGGTTAGAGGCACAAATTACTTTGTTTGACTTTAAGCGAGCGGGAGATTTACTACTTCTATCATAGCTTGAGGTATTGGGATGACCCTATTTAGGACTTCTTGTGTTGGAAAGTTATTAAATTGAAGAGACACCATGTTAGCGATAACAGTCTTGTCATCGTTATAAAGAGTGACATCTTTAGCATCTATAAACTATTGTATCTTCTTTTTCAAGATGTCATAACCCGCACCCAGAATTGGGGCACGAGTACGCGGGTACGTCCAGCCTACGCCGCAGCATCGGCGGTAGAACGCTGTCAAGGTCATGATACTATCTAAACAATCTCACACGAGCATCCAATCTCCATAAGGAGGCACGGATGACACAATAATATGAACAAATACTCAATCACATGACTACAGTACGATAAGATATCGAACAAATAAAATTAAATACAACACAAGTCTAAATGTAATAATCTAACTCAACAAATATCCATGTCTCAACAAGTATGCCGGAGACAAATCCGGTACCAAATAGTCTACTAAAAGAACTAACTAGAAAACTAGTGATTCCGGCTAGACCTCCTGGAATCACAACTAAACTACCAAGCCCAAGTTGCAGCTACTCACCATATGGTCCATAAAGTGTCGGACACCGGTCCTCTAAGGCATAGTCTGGAAAAATGTTTCCAGTCAGGAAGGAGCAAAGTACAATCTCAAATAACAGTTCCATTTAATTGATAAGGACTATAAAGCAATAAACGGATGATGCTAGATACTGAGAGAAGACAGTGAATAAATGCAATAGCAAAATAAAAGACAGGCAATGTAAAGAGACAGGCAATATAGGCAATGTGATACAATCAGTGCATATATGAACTGAAGAGAACAAGGTACAGTATCATATACGGGTGATGTAGTATATGATAGAGAACTGTAATCATTCTAAGTGTTTGAAATAGTAGTTTTGAAATGTGATCGGCTTGGGAACATGTACGAGAGCTATATGGCCTGGCTAATCATATGTGAAGAGCATGATTAACACTTACATTGTTCTATACTTATATAAAAGGGGTATGATCATATTTCTTACTAACTACTTCCCCGCCCCCAACTAGTACTGTGGATCCAACCATGACACGTCACGATACACGAGCAATATCCAATCTATCATGTACGATGTCTAATATATATGTCGTGTACAATGTCAATACGATAATCAATGTAACATCTCATGACTGCAGATCCAAGCTATATACTAGTCCGTATAGCACAGTGTCAAGGGTTCAGATGTAACATTTCTAGATTATTGAACTTATAAAAATTATCAAGGAATTGGAAATTATCAGAGAATGTACTTGCCTTGGGTCCTTAGCTAGTAATACCAATGTCTTGTTCCAGAGTATCGCCTGGATGAACCAACAGTCCTATAGACATATCACAAATATAACATTTGTATCAGATGCTACACTAACACAAAATCATAATACGCTGGCCTCAGGGCTATGCCAGGTATGACACTAGTCAACTAGGGTTAAGTGCGCCAAGTTGCACGGGCGTCGCGTCTGTGATTGCTATGTAAGACAGACGGTCAAAATGGTACGGGGCTTGCCAGTACGTCAGTGTACGTGTGGCAGTATGCTAACAGTTCACAGGGTCACAGGTCATGTATACTTACGGGGTATCCGTATTTACACTTGGGTCATCTAGTAGGGATACATATATAAATATACATATTATACTCATAATATATACACCAATTAATTACATACATAAAATATGTATATACACTAATAGAATTTTATAATTTATATATATATTTAAAAATATACATACCACATATATATTTATATATATACAACAACCAATGTTTATATATATATACAAAAGAATATATATATATATATATATATATATATATATATATACTGAATATATATATACATATTTCAGTAAAAATATATGTATACTATATTTATATATATACATGTACCAATTTAATACATATACCAATTACGTATATGTGTACATATATATATATATACCAAAATACATTTTACCAAACATATACTATATATATATATTATATATATATACTAAAATACATACATATTTATATATATTGAATACATGTATACTAATACATACATATGTACCTACATACATACGTATACTCATACATATATACACGAGGGGG
The DNA here is from genome assembly GCA_036927795.1 of Iris macrosiphon. Lineage (NCBI taxonomy): Eukaryota > Viridiplantae > Streptophyta > Magnoliopsida > Asparagales > Iridaceae > Iris > Iris macrosiphon. The sequence goes on from JAYESA010000007.1 coordinate 156,287,653, forward strand.
AGGACCGTACCTGCGCGCGTCTACAACGACGGCGAAGACGACGATGACGACTAGGTGGTGGTATTCGTGGCGAGGATCACACTTGGCCATCATAGAGGAGGGCTCAAAGGCGCTGTTAGTGAACTCAGCAACAGATAGTTGCTCATGGTATGCCTTCTCTGCTGCGATGATAGGGGCATAGGAGGAAAGCATAAAGTGGATTCTAGGGTATGGGACCCAGTTGGTCTGGAACTCAGTAACATCTACGTTCAGGGCACCGTCAAACCTGAGGGAGGCAGTCAGTGATGAAATAACCTGAGACACAAAACGGTTGAGGTTGGTGTAGGTCGGGAGCTCAATGTCAAGAGAGCGCCTGCAAATATCATAGATGGCCTCGTTATTAAGGAGAACAGCAACATCAGTATGCTCCAGGAGGGAGCGGGTGGAGAGGACACTGTTGTAAGGCTCCACGACAAAGGTGGACACCTAGGATGATGGGTAAACTGTAAAGCCGAGCTCAGACTTCTTGCTATAGTCCACAGAGAGTCGCTCAAGGAGAAGCAAGCTAAGACCGGAACCAGTGCCACCACCAACAGCATTGAACACAAAGAAGCCTTGGAGGCCAGTGCAGTTGTCAGCAAGCTTCCTGATGCGATCGAGGCAGAGGTCAACAATCTCTTTGCCAATGGTGTAGTGGCCAAGGGCAAAGTTGTTGGCAGCATCCTCCTTGCCACTTATGAGCTGCTCTGGGTGGAAGAGCTGGCGGTAGGTGCCGGTCCTCATCTCATCAATGACAGTGGGCATAGATCAACAAAGACTGCACGGGGGACATGCTTTCCTGCACCAGTCTCACTGAAGAAGGTGTTGAAAGCATCATCACCACCGCCAACTGTCTTATCACTGGGCATTTGGCCATAAGGCTGGATCCCGTGCTCGAGGCAGTAGAGCTCCCAACAAGCGTTTCCAACCTGGATGCCGGCCTGGCCGAGAGCGGGGAGCTAGGAGGAGGAGGTCGGGGAGTTGACCAGAGTAGAGGGGAGTTGCAACGGTGCTGAGAAGCTAGGAGGAGGTCGGGGAGTAGGGTGGTTCGTCTGGCTGCCGGAGTAGATGCACAGGTCGGCGGGGTAGATCGACTGGCCGCTGGGGAGGATGTGACAGCGCCGGGGGGAAGCTGCTGGGGTCGGGGTGCAGGCCGGGGGTCGGGGTGAACTCCGGTGAACAGTGCTGTAATGGTGAGATTCCCCCCCCCCCTTTTATTCTAATTCAAAAAATAAAGAAGGAGAAGAAAGGAAGAAGAAGAAAAGAAAAGAAAGTTTTTCTTCCTACGTTGGAGAGAGGGAAGAGTGAGGTGAGAGAAAAATGGGGCTTCCCTAGGTTTGGGGGCTAGGATTTTCTTGGGAACAGGGGATGATGTGACTTTAAATAGGAGATAGTGTGTGGGAATGAAGGGTGAGGATGCACCCATTGAATGGATGGCCAAGATTAGACATGGAGGAAATCTTCATGTGGGTGAGGGTTGGGTTGACTAGTCAACATTAGGGCTCCTCCATTGGTTTGAACCAATGGGGTGTTGACACCTAAATGCAAATTTATAAATTAGCCCCCTTAAATTTGGGTATTTGCACAGACGCATAAAATGATAAAAATTTGGTGGGCGATTCGGTATCTGGTATTTTGTAGGGTCAGGGGGTATTGTGTGTTTGGTATGGGCTCAATTAGCGGGGTACTGGAATTAAATAGGGATTTACGGAATCGGTCAAAATGGTATTCTCAATTTAATTAGGAATAAAATGCAAGCTGTGTTCTAAAATTAATTATGAGTACATGAGGCCAAAATCAGGTCGGGTCACCAATACCATTAGTGAAGAAGACTCAGAACAGAATATTACCCTAATTTGGGTCGCACGAAAAATAGGTCAAGATTGCCTCCAATTTTGATTGGAACGCACAACGATATAAAGTTGGAATTTATTTAGGAATTAAATAAACGTCTGCGACGAATATTGTGCGGCTAAAATGAAGCACAAGAAAGCATAATTATGAGTTGCAAAAAAATGTCAGAATGGAAGGCGGGCATGTCTAGGGCAAGGTTTTGAATTTGTTGGAAGGCAAAAGCCAGGGTAGCGCTCCAAATATCAAAGCAAAGGTAAGGTGCAACAATTAAATAAAATTACGTTAATTAATTACTACCTCCAATAATTTAATTCTAAATAAAATAATTAACCATATAATCCCATAATTCGGACAGGTGTTCATCTACTGGGCTTCTAGGTTAAGCCTACCAGCTCAAACATAAATGAACACTGTATATATATAATATATTTAAATACACACCTCATGCAATTATTAAATTTAAATACAATATCGAGAAATTATTTAATATAAATACCATAATATTAATAATTTATAAAAATTTGAAAATACCCCTATTTTTGGAATGTGGTAGTGACACAAGACATAACAAGTCTTGGTAGGGTAATGTCCATATCGATGGTACAAGCAATACTTAAGGTCGTATATTTTACTGGTCTTATCCGCTCGCTTGATATCAGGCAACTGCAACTTATTGCTTTTTATCAGGCATTCAAAGATGTTGTGGATATCGCTCTCATCAAAGAAATATTCTTCCTTAGGCCTAGAAGACTCTGAAGGCTTTTGTGTTTGAGGAGAGGGGTCACTTTGTTAGTTTATGGCTAAGGCCTCCTTTCCTTTACTGTTGGGATTACTCGCATTGTTATTGTTGTTGGAGGGGCACTTCCCTTTATCTTCTGTATTGGGCATTTATAATACCAAATTATGTGCCACCTTCGCGCTACCTTCAGCAGCCTCGCTTTACCTTTATAATACCAAATTATGTGCCACCTTCCCTTTATCTTCTTTTTGCAAGTATCGATGAATGCAGAGTCTGGAATACCATAGGAAAACTTCAGAGTTGCTTGTCTGAAATTCTCTATGAATTCACGAGCAGATTCTTTCTCTTTTTGCTTGATATCGATGAGTGAAGGCATAGTCATGTCCTTGCCTCCCTCGTAGAATCGTGAAAGGAAAAGACATTTTATGTCATTGAATGAGGATACACAGCTATCAGGTAGACTACGGTACCAATCGTAGGCTATGCTAGCCAAGCATCCCATGAACAGCCTAGTAAGGGGAGCGTCCTTTTTCTGTAGATAAGCCGTCATCATATTGAAGTAATTGATATATTAGCTCAGCGATGTCTTGACTTCAAACAAGACTATCGATTGAAATTTATACTTAGGAGGGAAGAGAATATTATCCCAATAAGGAGGATAATGATGCTTCACTCCCAGCTTGTGGAGTTGATCTTTGTTCTTTAAAGCATTGAATTCTGCACTCAACTGTTAGATATCTTTAAGAGGATCTTCCTATTGGATTAGTGCAGCTGACTGGAAAGAAGCTGGTTGAACAGGTATTACTACCGGCAGAGTTCCCCCCCCCCCCCAATTTTGGGGAGGTTAAGAGTTGGTGCTGCTGAATCTTGGTTTGGAATTGCCTCTGGATTTGTATTGGCTTAAGGAAGTATTATTCCAGGAGTAGGCTGTACGGGCATGAATGCAGTCACTTGGATAGGAGCTGACGTAGAAGAATGTTGAACCATCATCATTTGATGCATGTTCTGTATTATGGTATGCATGTCTTTGATTGCAGCCTCTAATGAGTTGAGGCGTTGCTCGGTACTTCCTGATGGAGAAGTGTCTTGTCCATCGTCGATGGTATAGATGCTAACCTCTTTGTATACAATAGAGGGCCTGGTGGAAAGAACTGTGTAGTTGAAGTTTACACTGTCAGTTTCAGACTCAGGTGTATTGCTTCCCTCAGCCTCAGATTCTGCAGAATAAAGATTTTCGTGAAGGAAGAGCTCCTATCTTCTAGAGCAGATATTTTGGTATACCCCTTTAAAGGAGTCAACGAGTTGGCCAAACCTCCTCTGACTATGTGTCTTTGAAGAACTTCGTCTATGATACCTTCTGCCATGGGGAAGATGCGAGACCATGTATACTGGAGCAAAGAGTAGTTCATCATCACCATGCTTCCTATTGTCGGCTCACTTCTCATGTCAGAATTTAGGAGACATAGTATAAGTCAACTGGTCAAACACAGATCATTTTGCTGGTTCACAGCAACATTCAATTATAACTTTATAACAATTGCAATGATGTTCGTTAGCAAACATCATTGTAAGGTCGAAGGGATCTCTCTCCTTATGCTCTTGTATAATAAGTTCATGTAAGTCAGAAGGGGGAAGAGACAAAAAGGAGGAGGGCAGACTCTGCCTCTTTACATGAGATACATTAAACTGCCCATGTACCTTTTTAGTTCCCTGCGTGTAAAATGAGGTGCTAACTTGATTGGCGTACAATCCGTCATCTCTCGCACTCTTTTTCTTCACAGAGGAGAGGAAATTATTCTAAATATTCTTCGCAGGTACACACACAATAACAGCGCATCATGAGGATGTTGGTCCTGTTTAGCGCACATTCTGTGGCAGAGGAAGAATTGGCGCAGTTTGTCTATGTACATTTAATTTTGCACACAAGTCTTGGCTTGGCTCACCAATATCAGGTTCATAACGAGTGGCGCATAACTTTCGCTCAATTGTGCGCATAATCATGATGTTAGGGGGATGATTTTCCCCGACTAACCTTTTATTAGTGCCCATGTCGTTGTTTTTCTCCTGTTGGCGTGGATTCTGGAGAAATTTTTGTCCATTTTTGTTGAGGGGTTTGGAGAGTGCGCATGTACACCGATTGGCTTGGACTGTAGTGTTCATGATTTGCTTGCCCCACTCATTGCAACAAATGCACGAGGACTCAGAAGCTCGGGTGTGGATCACACTTTGCTTGCTATTGCGCACTTTGCATAATTTGGGTCCCTTAGTTAACACAAGGGAGTTGTCTTCCAAGTCTTTGACTGGAGCTTGGTTGACAAACTTGACGAGGGAGTTATCGTCAATCAGAATACTTTTGTCCTTGTTGACAGCATCTTCAGGATGCATGGAGCGGGGCTTGGGCACCCACACCTTCCGCGTCTTCCTCGTCTTGGGAACGGATGAGGGGTGAGTACTACCTCCAGAATGGAATATCTCTTCATATGCTTCCTGATCGAACTTCATGACCAAAGTCTTCTGCGTCAAGACGATCAACACATCATCATGTTGAGTTATCACTTTCTCGTTGGAGAAGAAAGTCGTCCCCAGCAGAGTCGCCATCTTGTTTGCGATGAACAAAAGTTATACAAACTTTGTATTACAAATTATTATAAATAAAAAAATATACAAAAGTTTCTAGACAATAATCTAAGTACAATTTATTCTGGAGAAGTATAGATATAGAGATATGATCTGCGGACGAGCACTTTACTCCTTGGACCACACAATGATGAAAAAGAAATGCAAGAGTGCTAGGAACAAGTTAAAGAGTTGGGCAACGAGAAAGCATTGCAACAACGACACAACAAGATTATGTTTCTCTCCTTCTGTTCTTGGATTTCAAAGATTTGAAAATCCAGTCCCCCTTCTCAAGGGACACAATGATCCCATATTTATAGGATTTGAGAGAGGTTATGACAGTTTACACACACTTTGGACAGTCTTCACTGTAGTGGCATTGTGTGCGCACTTTTAATAGGGTGACATCCCATGACTTGGTGAGTGGGTGCACAACTTAATGCCTGCTTGACATGTGGCTTCCTATACGAGAAAAATGTAGGTCATGGGACAGTTATTGTGCACGTTTTATAAGAAATATGGCATGTAAGACACATAATCATAACTTCTCTCTGTTAATTAGAATTGTAGGCGCACTATAGAAGCAGTCAGGCAACTGGTGTAACGCCCCGCAATCGCTCGGAGCGTTACGCTGAGTCGGATTGAATGAATCAAATGCTGGTTATATTTGAAATATTGGATTTTTGGGAAGAAGGATTAATCGAGTTGGTTTCAATGTGCAGATAGCTAGCGGGTTCGATGGAAATCAGGTGTTCGTTCAGAACATTACTGGATAGCTGGATGGAAGCGATAATGCTGTCTTCCTTACTCCGATCGGTCGGATGATTTGGAGAGCACAGCCTGCTCGCACGGTCATACCAGTTGAGTAGATCGCGCTTGTATCGGACCGCGGGTTCAAGGGATTGGCCGTATCGGCAGGACAGGATGCCTAACGGGATCAATCATTGTGAGTGGGCTCTTTCCCTTCTCCTCTACTCCTTCATGCCTAATAATATGGAAAACACGTAAAAGGCTTGAACACTTGGGCTGAAACATTGAGAATCACTACACTAAGGCGTGCATAGAGTGTACGTCGTTGGCTTGGTAGGATTGTGGCTTGAAATAAACTACGTGTTGGATAGTTGGAGTGATGGTTGGATTATTACATTTGAGGCAGTTGGTTGGATACTTGGGATTTTACTTGGACGGTTGGAATGATACATTTGAGGCAATAGGAATATCACGAAATTTGGGCGAGCGAACGTGCATCCGTGCGCGAGTATCACTTGATCGCTTTGTCTTACAAAGCGAGCAGTTATGGTTCCAAACCGAACAACTGTATCGGCGAGGGCGTTGTGTCGCTTGATGGGGCATTGTGCCACTGAAATGGCATTGTGCCATGGGATTGCTTTGAGCATGGGTGTTGCACCAATTCAGAATATATTACTGTAAAGCGGCAATATGAATATGAGTATTTTGGTGCCTTGGGCTATATATTGAGGTTGAGATTTGGATCTCTTGGTTGGATATGTTGGAAGAATGGTTATAGATATTTGGTTGGATATCGGTTGAACGAGTCTAGGATCGCTTGGTGGGGCAAGAATGTTTTGATCCTCTCGTCATACCTACTTGGTGTCTGCATAGTCACGGACAACCTGTGTGGCACAGGGTTTGGTTTCCTCGAACGGGTGCTCCGGGGCACCGGGACCGTTCGGCCATGGAGGAGACATTTGGGTAACGCGTCTTGGGCGCGGTGCCAGCGGTTGGATACGATTCAGGTGGGTTAGCTACTTAGCGCTGTTTCGAATAGAACCACATTTGATCAGTCCGATCAAAGTCCTTTATGGCTTGGCCAGTGACTTCATATAGATAAGAGTTGGTTTGCTTTTCTTTGGTTGGTTTGTGCTTCGCGTAGGCGCGGCCAGCTTGCCTCGGCAAGAGTGTGCACTTTGGGATTGGATTGTATCAAATTGGTTGAGGAAGGATATTGAGGCTTGGTTGATGGTTCGACATGTTATCGTGTTGCTTGGACTTGAGCAAGACGGGTTGCATGCTAGTTTCCCTCGAGTTGGTTATATATTGCTTGTCGCTTGGTTTGAGTTGAATGTTTGCATGCTTAAACTGATTTACAGCTTTCCTTAATATGTCATTCATATGCCATAAAACGAATCTAGGATTCAACTAGAAAGATCACCATATAACTGGTTGCATTCACTATTTTACTTAGTGTCGGCTTAGACGAGTGGGTTACCCCGCTCACCAGTACGGCTGTGTACTGACCCACGTTTGTGGGCAATATTTCAGGTACGCAGGCGTAGTGGCGCTGCTTGGATATACGGGACAAGATGTATGAACTGTAAGTACCTTTGTGGGCTAGAGAAAAGAGCAAGAGAATTTTATCGTCTTCGTGGCATCGCCTTTGTGGCATTGCCTCGGGGCATTTCATTTGGACCCTATCGTAAGCTTCGCTGTGTTTTACTCTAATGTGTGCTTGGTACACAAATGGCTTCCGCTGTAACTTGGTTGTTTCGATGATAACTTGGGTATTTAATAACATCGCCTTGTACGAGCGCAACTCTAGGCTCGTACGGCATCACGTCCCGATAAGAACGATTGTCCCGCAGAAGAGCTGCAACGTGGTGATTTTACGTTCAGCGGGGACTATTGAGCTTGCAGGAGATTGGGGCATGACAACTGGCGCACTTTTGGTGAATTCGGCCTTGATGGCGCACTTTTGATGAAGTCGGCCTTGATGGTGCACTTTTGATAATGTTGGCCTTGATGGCACACTTTTAATGATGTTGGCCTTGATGGTATATTTTTGATGATGTTGACCACTTTTGGCGCACTCTAGTGAAGTTAATTACACTTGGTGCACCTTGAAAGTGATTGATTCATACTGGTCGCTAAATGACAACCTGGGTTGCATGCCACAGCTCAGCTGAAATAATGATTCTGACTTCCTCGATTACTGTTCTAGCCTGTCAGATTCACTGCATTAAATGTTTGGAGAAAACAGACATAAAAATTATACACCTGTCTTCATAGATGAAAGTCACTCGAATGTATGCCTCTTTTCTGTTCTTTGAAAGAGTGCACCATCCTCTGAAACAAGTAAGAAGTGCGCCATCCTTTAAAATAGTGAAAAAGTATGATATTCTTCCTCTGTTAAGTAATTACAAAGAATTATGCCATATTCAGGAGGCGCATTTTTTATGCTTCTACACTATCATCAGTGGAATATTAAGTCAAAGGACGTGTCAAAGTCGGCATTCTGTACAAGATACAAATATTATGAGATCTTGGTCATGTCGTTTGGTTTGACGAGTACACCAACTTCTTTCATGGATTTGATCAATCGAGGCTTCCTACTCTTCTTGGAAAAGTTTGTATGCATCGATAATATTTTAATCTACTCAAGTAACCTAGAAGAACATACAAAATACTTTAGGATTGTGGTGTTGCAAACTCTGCGTGAACACCGATTATTTGCTAAGTTGAGCAAATATAAATTTTGGGTAAGTAACGTATTGTTTCTTAGACATGTCATCTCGACTGAAAGTGTCATTGTTAACCCAAAGAATATTGAAATGGTTGTAGATTGGAGGCAAACCTTTATTGGCTAGTGAGATTCGCATTTTCCTTGGTTTAGCAGGCTACTACCTAAGATTCGTAAGAGATTTTTCGAAGATTGCATCGACTCTAACTCGCCTCACTCAAAAGGGAGTAGCATTCAAATAGAAGAACGATTGTGAGGCAAGTTTCCAAGCGTTAAAACAACGTCTCATTTTAGTTCCTATCCGTGCACTTCCAAATAGGACAAAGGGATTTCAGATTTATAGTGATGTGTCAGGAATTGTCTTAGGGTATGTCCTTATGCAGAATGAAAATTTTCTATCTTATGCCTCGAGACAGGTAAAATAACACGAAAAAGTATCCTACGTATCATTTAGAATTGGTGGCGATTATGTTCGTGCTAAAATTGTAGCCATACTATCTTTATGGTGTGGCTTACAAAATCTTCATGGATTATAAGAGCCTCAAGTATATTTTTATCCAAAAGGAATTAAACTTGCGACAGAGACTTTGGTTGGAACAGATTAAGGATTATGATTTGTCAAATACATACATGTCGAACAAGAAAAATATTATACACTACAAGAAAAATGGTCTTTCTTGACGGTTAATTTTTTGACGTATGGCCAAACCCGTCAAGGAAAGTAGTTATCTTGACGATTTTAGACATACGTCAAAAAACATCCATTTTCTGTTATGTATCAAAATTTGACTATATTACTTGACGGTTTTATATGAAGCGTCAAGAAAATATATTGCATTACTTGACGGTTTGTTAATAACCGTCAAGTAAAGCATATGCAAAAAAAATCCCGCACAAATTTTATATGCCATTTTTGTTATTTTTTTTAAAAAAATCCTTGACAGTTTTTTAAAAAAATTGGGGATCGAGGGTTTCTTATATATTTCACATCTACTGAATTCTTTTCCACAGATCCCCAATCCCCTCACAACCCCTCTCTATCGTCGTCGTCGAGCTACTGAGGGGGTACCTGGCTCGATTCACCGTCGTACCGAATTTCGACGAGGACGACGTCGAAAACTTCGTGCTGCCTTCACCTGATCCCCAGCAAAAGCCCCTCCACCGGAGACCTACCGCCTCCAGAGTGACCGCATGCTATAGATGCCTAGCGAAGAAACCCTTTTGGATGAGGCCGCCGATGACTAGCGCGTACACCTACGCGAGACAGACGCTGCCGCTTGCCGAGCACCACTCGTTCCTCCACCAATCCGCAGCCTCGAAGGTCAACGTCAAGCTACTCGCCCCTCTCCACCGTGAGTAGACACAGTCGTGTGGACGACCACAACTCCTTCGCCTCTGTCTCTGTCCGATGCTGCGCCTACCAGCTTCTCCATCGTATACCGCCGCCAGAGTCATCCGCCTCCGCCACAACCACGTCGATGACAAGGTCGGCAAGGCCCAGATTTGAGATTGTCGGCTAGGAGAGGTCCGATCTCTCCTCCTCCTCTTCTTCTTCTTCTAGATTTTTTTTCTATGTATGTCACAACAAAATGCTGTCACGATGACAAAGGGCACACAACTTGATGTTGGAGTGCCCTGGTTATACTTTATTTAGGGTTTCGAGGGTGTTTGCATTCGTTTCAGATCGAGATGTAGCGATTGGGGGTTTCATATGGTGTTTCTCTATAAGCTCGACTGGGCGAGTTGACGACGAATTCTAGCTCCTTCAAAATCCAGTAAGTATATTCGTTCTTCTTTGTTGTGAATTCCTGATTCCTTCTTTCATTTCCTGATCATTAGAAAACGAGTAAGTTCTTCAAAGATTTTCTCTCAGTTATGATTCTCACATGTTTGATATAATGTCTCATAGGAAGATCTTTAGTTCGAATTCGTCGAACTTCAATCCAGGAGCTTGAGGAGTCTTTGCTCTTGTGTCTATTGATCGTTTTGCTCAGGTTACTACTCGTTCCGTGAGCTACATTCAGACGCTTTGATTTTTGGTATGAACCTGGTCTTTTCCCTCTTTTATGGAGTTCTATTTTAGCGATATGACTTGTACTTAGAAGGTCCTAGCCCACAAGAAAGTTCATCTGTCCAGAAGGCTCCTAGCCCACAAGTAGCGACTGACCACTGGTGTATTATTTTCAAAGGGAGCAGCAACTAATATGAACGGATGGACAACAATTCAATCAGAAGTACGGATACTAACCATTAACATAACTCTTTTTTATTCTGATTATGCATATATTATGTCGCCAGGCTGACTAAAAATGAAAATGCATACAAATAGATGTATTTTCACAATATTTTTGTTCGATGCTTATTTGTCCTCTCTTTGTAGATCAGGAATCTTGATGGTTCTGATGGTTAATGACTTCTTTCAAAAAAAATTGCAGCAAAGTACGTACTTTTTCAACTCTAAGGAGCATAAAAGAAAAGTTATTCGTCAATGGATAGTTCAAAGAATCTGGAAGCTTTATTTTAGGGTGTCGATCAAAGAGTTTATCCTCTGAACATATACACATGCATGTGTACACATATATAGACACACGAATATTATTTAATCTTTTTTATTACTTGTATATTTTGTTTGGAACAAGCTAGTACATATATATATATATATATATATATATATATATATATATATATATATATATATATATATATATATATATATATCGAGCACTTTAGTATGTAACCTAACAATGTTGATTGTGCATTACTTAGCATTATACAGTGTAATGGAAATATGGCTTATTGAGATCTTTTAACTTGTTCCTTTACCTAAGTCATATTATGGTAAATTTTATACCGGGGACTCTGTTTTGTAGGTAAGTACTTGTTTCATATTGCTTTTCTTCTTGTGGTATAATGATTGTCTTATATTTTATCGGCATTATTTGTTAAGGATGTTGCTTGCAACACCCTGCTATTTTATGAAATTAGAGTTATTCAACTTGGTTAAGCCTGTTTTTCGTGTTTTAGAATATCCCTTCATGTAGAATAAATACTCTAGGATTGAACCAGATATAATTCTACTTATCCCTAGATAGGAGTTAGTGGCATATCATAGTTCTAACTCTTCTTCTATGAGTTATTTGTATTGCTCTCTTAAACCATTGGTAATTCCTTATATTGAAATTTGTTGGATTTTTTTATTATCCTTTTATAGTGAGGAATAAAGAAATAGAAATCAATGGAATGGTAATATTAGATTCTTTTTTAACACAATCTTGTTTTGCATCTTCTCTTCCAGTATCAACATAAAATAGGACTTCTGATACCATTGTGTTCGAAAATATGCCCTGATAATTTCAATGTGACTATGAGTCTAATACATCAAGATACAAGAAGTTTGAAATGTTTGGACAACCTCACCAAAAGGTTAAGGTAACTAAAACGAGGAGCTTGATGTTAGGCTTTGTTAATGAAAAGATAACCTAACTTCTTCATTGGCTCAAACTTGTGAATTTTTTTCCTATTCTTTTATTATGTTATAACATATTTATGACTTTTGAAATATTTGACTTAGTTCTTTTCTAACTATATTTGGACTCTTAACCAAGTGCTAATTAGGCTCTTGCCTAGTCTCTACGTTAGTAGAAATTAAATAAGATTCTGCTGCTCATCAATTCTATGGAAAGATAACTCTGTCGATATTCTTACTAATGATGTTGGGGTTATAGTAGTTTCTGATAACGATGGAGAACCACAAGTATTTAATATCTACGTAAGTTTTCTAAAATTTTCTTCATTTTGTTTCTTCTCTAGCATGCTTTCTTAAAACTTATATATTTGTGGGATCTATTTATGTAAATTTAGGTGGGTGGTGGCATGGGAAGAACAAAATATGATAACATTTAGGAATTATGGGTAGTATCTAACTAAAAGTTGGAGCTAAACTGAAATTGGGTTAGAAAATCATAAGGGGGATGTTATTATGTCATAATCATCTTGTATGGATATTTTTGTTCTAATCGAAACTCCTGCCTCAAAAAATGTGTCATATGTGGATCTCAACTCCAAAGTCTGATGGCTTCACTGATGGACTGAACACATTTTTGTGTGTCCAATTGTCTCCCTAACAATATGACACCAACCTTTAGTGAATTAGTATTTACAAGATCAATGCCTCAATTGCAGATTTACCATATAGGCCAGTAAGGTATTGTTCAACTTTCCTGTTAGCACAATTTTAATTCATGGAACTAACAAATAACCCTTTAAATGTTTCGTAGACAAAGTGTGAAAAATAGATATAGTTTTACATTTCTAGACCTTTTCATTTCTGTTTCAAAACATAAAGTAAAATTTTAATTAAAGCACAGGTTGCATACTCGAGGAGCATATAAGTCTCTAAGTATAATGTATCACAGCATATCAGCCTAAGCATATCTTCGTTACTATTCCTGTTGTACCAGGGGCAACAACTAGAAGTCAAAGAGCATTAATCTGCTAGTTTGTAGTCCTTTATCACTAGCTCCTATCCATAGTCTAGTATTTTATGTCAAAGTTTATTTTGAAGGGCATTGTTTTTCACTCTAATGCATATTGTTTGTATCAAGTTGTCTATATACTATGTGGTTTTCTCTTAAATGGTTAAATTTTGTAGGGGTAACCCAATTGCATATGATCGCTTATCACTATGAAATCGGACTTGTTAATGGTGACTTCCTAAGGGTTTGTGCATATCTCACTACTTTGTCCATTTTCTAAATTAAGCAAGTAGCTAGGGTCAAGCATTGGGCTTCTACGGTGAACTGCAATTTCAAGGATAAACATAAAAAGTAGGATACTAGCTATTTGTTGTAATATACTGAGTTGTCATGTTCATTATTTTACAAACAAAGCTGAAAATAGAACGTAATCAAACTAATGCCTAATAAAAAGATTATACCAAGCAAATAATAGGAAATAATAGAGTTTAACAGGATAAAGTATTCTATGACTGAACTGAAGTCTAATTAAATTAGTAATTCCTTTTTCGTACTCCATTAATGTGTTCTCTGTGCAGCAGAATTTTTATTAGTGTCAGTATTATCCTTGGAAAGGCAGCGATAATAGTCCTATTAGATTATATGTTTACTATCAATGAATGGGTGAGAGGGGATGTAGGCCTTGTATGGCCTACATGTCAATAAATTAATGAGTATAAGGTGACAAAGGGATGTAGAAAGTGTTTATTCTTAAATAAATTGGGTGTGAGCAATAAGTCAAGAATCACATATTGCTGCAATGGGGAATGTGTATAGCTTGAAGTAATGGTTGTACCTCTTCTTGATGTTTGCCAATCGTGTTCACCTTAATAAAATTATGTTGTTCTTCTGATTTAAAATAGTAACTTGAAGAAAATTATATGTTGGAATAATATGACTCTTTACGGTTTGCATAACCCTTAATTCTCATCACAAGTTTTGTTGCAATGACAACAACTTTAACACTCTAACATTCACATAGTAATTCTATAGCCTATGTCTGTTTCCATATATGCAAACCTAATGTGATAATCGTAAAAGGTACTTAATTAACGGGTATATCGATAAAACTTAATCAATAGAAATAACCCCTAATCAATAGCATCCATTTATGAAGTACTATACAATATAGTACCAAAGGGATCCTTTGCCCAAATAATTAATTTAATTAGATTTTTTTTACCGTGTCAAGGCTCGAATCCTACCGGTCTAGCCAAATGTCCGCTGCTACCACTTAGCTATAAGCACTAAACAATTTAATTAGGTGTTGTTTGGCTTACATATTTAGTTACAATCATTTTTCTTACCAAATACAAACTCTGAACTACAATGTAGTTTATTATTTATAATTTTGGCTCCCTTCATAACTATTTGGATGGTGCAGCTTCTCCGATTGTTAAAGTACATACCTTGCCAATCTTTTATATTTCCTAAAAGTCTCACATTCAATTTTTTTTCTTAGACAATCATGCTTTTAATTGAACCAGGCGTTGTGGAGGAAATATTCGAGGATGGGTCTACAATGCTTGCTCAAAGGTTTGTATCTTTCTTGTTTATTACCTCATAATGTAAATTATCACAGGCATTAATTTATCTAAATGGGATGTTGGAGTTTTGATGTGGTTCTACACTTTCCTTATTGTGAGTTGATGGTGGGATGCTTTTATTAAATGTAGGTTGGATTCGGATTATCCAATATGCAACATGTTCAAGCTTTTCATATGTGAGGTTTGTCAACTTGAGATTAAACCAAGAGAGGGTATCTCTATACATGAAGGTTTGTCTCAACCTGGGAAACTTTTCCCCTGGGATAGTCCTCTCCTTTGCTCAAGTTGCATTGCCAAGAAAGAAGCCATGGAAGGAAAAAGGTCTTCGAGAGGTATTTTTACTAGCTCAGTTGTGGACACATCAAACTCTCTATAATCTTGAGAGTAAAAGATGTGAATTACTTTTTCTTCTTCTTTTAATTTGATCCCGCTTCCTCTAGAAACTGTTGCAAGTGAATAGTCAAATTTTATCTTGTATTTATGAGTAGTCTTGTCTTTCAGATGTTGTTCATAATAGTTAAGTTGAGTTATTATACTCTCCTTGTTTTCTCCAGGATCTCGTTTTCTTGTTCATTGTTCAATAAACTCATTAACATTAGTAACTTGTGCTCTTATTCTCTCATGAAGTACATGTACTTCCAAATAAAGGCTGTTATGATGGGATGCGTTTCAGATTCAGATATTTTGTTATATAGTTTGACAATACGCCATGTATTTTAGTTTACTTGTATGTATAAGTTTTGGATGTTTAAGAAATTGTACGAAAATTACATATTTGGTCTATTTGGATATTGGTTGGATATTTACGGTGTACAACTACGTATTTATTAATATAAAAATTATGTTTATTATCGTTCTTTGATGTTTGTGATGTTTTGGATTATGTTGATATTATGTGTCGGTAAACGCGACAAAAGGAAGCATATAATATATAATTATAAACAAAATTTTGGTTAAACAAAATTTAACTTCTCTTGACGGTTTTTAAATCAAAAAAATATTTTTTTTGACGGTTTTTCTCGGTCAAGAAAGGGCTTTCTTGACGGTCATTACCCGTCATCTAGGCCATAGTCAAGAAAAGTTTTCATTTACCTTGACGATTTTTTGACATATTTTCTTGACGGTTTAAAACTGTCAAGACATGTTTGTTACTTGATGGTTTAAAACCGTCAAGAAAACAAAAACAGAACCCGTCAAGAAAAGTGGTAACTTTTCTTGACTGTGGCCTAGATGACGGATCCAAAACAGTTAAGAAAATACTTTCTTGACGAAAAAAAATCGTCAAAAAAGTCACTTTTCTTGTAGTGATAGTTGATGCTTTGACCTGAAAGTTTATGGGAGCAATGTCCAAGCATGGTACTAAAATATTTAGAAGAGATGGGTATCGAATTCAAAGTTCGAACCCAAGGGACGAACCTGGCTAAACTACAGCTAGAGTCGAGCTTGCGAAAAAAAAAAAGATCGTACAAAAGGATGACTTGTTCCTGCAGAAGATACATGAGTTAATTTCAGTATGTAAGGCAACCAATTTTGCAGAGCATGAAGATGGAATGCTAAAAGTGAAGGGAGGATTATGCATTCCTAAATAAGTCAAACTCAAAAAAGAAATATTGAAGAAAGCATATTATGCAAAATATTCTTTGCATTTAGGGAGTACAAAGATGTATCAAGACCCGCGCACAACCTTTTGGTTGTATGGTATAAAGAAGGATGTATCTCTCTTCGTGTCACAGTGTATGACCTATCCAAGTATAAAATAAGAACACCAGAGGTCTGGTAGGGAGATGCAAAACCTCGTCATCCCAGAATGGAAATGGGATCACATTTCTATCGACATCATAGTGGGCCTGTCGAAGACACATCGGGAAATAATAAGATTTGGGTTATTGTTGATCGATTGACCAAGTCTACTTATTTTATCGCCATTAAAGTTTCTTGATGTGTTGATCGATTAGCTCAGATTTATGTTAATGAGATTGTTCGATTGCATGGAGTTACAGCTTCAATAATTTGATATCGAGAGGGGTAATTCTTGTCATATTTTCGGATTAGTCTACAATCTGCAATGGAAAAAAAACTAAAGTTCATCTCTACATATTATCCTCAAACTGATGGTCAGATTGAGAGAGTGAATCAAGTTCTTGAAGATATGTTACGACTCTGTGAAATAGATCTGAAGACAAGATGTGATACGTACTTGCTATTGTCATATTTGCATATAATAATAGTTATCAGTTGAGTATTCAAATGGCCCCATATGAGGTACTCTACAGAAGGAAGTGTTGGTCACCGATAGGTTAGGATGAAGTGGGTGAGCGACAAGTACTTGGACCGGAACTCGTAGAGCAAGCCGTCGAGAATGTCCGCATGATTTGAAAGAAGCTTCATATTAAAATAAGTCGACAAAAGAGTTATGTTGATACTCACCGACAACCGTTGGAATTCATGGAAAGAGACCATATATTTTTAAAGGTGACACTTATACGAGGTGTGATATGATTTGATGTAAATGGTAAGTTGAGTCCGAGATTTATGGGTCCTTTTGAGACTCTTGAGAGGGTGGCACTAGTAGCCTATCAGATTGTACTACCCCCAATATTGGCTGAAGTACATGATATTTTCTATGTTTCTCAACTGCGAAAGTATTTGCATGATCCGAGTCATATGGTGAGTTTTGATCAGATAGAGCTACTTTCAGACCTATCATATTTAGAGAAACCTGTTCATATCCTGGTCAGAAAGGAAAAGGTCTTGCAAAATCGATCAATGTCGTTGACTCACATGTTTTGACAGAACCATTCAACTAAAGAGTTGATATGGGAATTGGAGGCAGAAATAAGGGAGAAATATCCTTCCTTGTTTGTTTAGTTTAAGATAGGATCTTTGTTTCAAGTTTCGAGGACAAATTTTTTTTCTTAGTGGTATATTGTGTAGTGTTCCGCTCCGGACGACGCACTATGTGTATGTTTGGTGGCTAGTTTTGTAGTGCCTCAAATCCCGATCCGACCGGGATGTGCACTATATAATTGGTCTTGTGGCTAGTCCGTCAGAGTATGCTTAGATCTTCGGCATCGTCTTGCCTCGGACGAAATGCGATGATCCTTTCCAACTCATGGAAAGGCCTCTATTGAAACGAGTCCAATAGTTTTCGTGTTTGGTTGCTTGGTTTTCTTGATTGCCGCTTTGGGATTTGGATTTGGTGTTGCTTTCGATTTGCTTGGTTTTCGCTGCTGGTTTTATTGATTGGAGCTTGAATTTTGGGGAGTTTGGCAAGGAAGGATAGGCAAGAAATCTAACTCGATGCTCGTGCTGTTGCAGGTCCGCGTAACTGACGTTTGATCGTCGCTAGGCGGGATTCCGTGTTTCAGCAACTTTTCCCTTAACCAGTGAGTGGTTTGGTCCCTTCTTTCCTACTTCTTCATGCCAACATCTTAAAGTTTCAAACGTTCACTCGATGATGCCCGGTTGGACGCCTAGGGAAATGCTTAGCCACATGCATGCCAGCCACTAAGAAAGGAACATGGGAATTATAGACTAATTTTACTATATGCTTGCACAACTTATAATTTGAGTTGGTTGGAAAGGGAATTTGGTCGTTGGCTGCGGCCTGGTGCCTCGGATAGAATTTGGACCCATGGGATATCAAAATCGGAACACCGCATTGAGAAAATGTGAACTGTTGCATAAGATATATATTGCTGCTTTACTTCTTCTGTTTAATTCGATGCATTGTATGAGATGTGAAATATTCATGCATTCGCATGGTCTGGGACAACTTGTGCACAAGGTTTGGCATTTCCTCGAAACGGTTTCCGGGGCACTGGAACCGTATCGATCCGGAGGGAAATATTCGATTCGTGCTAGTCACAATGCTTAGCGGGACCTTCAGCAGGGCTTGCTACCCGGGCTGATAGGGCGCGCCGCTAAGGCGGAGAAATATGTCCCTAAGGTGTCGATCACACCAATGACCGCATAGAATAGAACACATGCTAATTTATTGTCTTGTGCAGATGGTAAGTATACTTGTGTTTCATTGCAGGGAAGGTGTGCATCGGTTGAGTAAGCAATCGATGCACTGGTTGGATTCAATGCTATGTTCATTTATATCAAAACATGCAACTGATATGAATTGAAGTCACTTGCTTCTTTATAGAAGTAATCTTAATGCATGCTCGCCCCTAATAAGCTAGTGTTGATTTAGTCGAGTGGGATTCATCCCGCTCACCAGTACAAGTTGAGTACTGACCCACGTTGTGGGCAACTATTTCAGGCACTCAGACGGTGCAACGCTAGTGGCTAGACGAGAAGGCGTTAGAAGCACCTCTACTTTTGAAGTATAGTTGGAGTCAGTTCATTTTGGAGGCTTGGACTTTCAATCTATACAAGGGCGTAATGTATGGACGACGGGGACTATCTGATGGAGCGGCGCCTGCATTTTGAGTTATCTTTTTGTAATGCAATTCAAGTAGCCGAGAAGGCGCATCAATGTAGACTCTATGTAATTACTCTGAATTATCAATGAAAAAGCATATTTCTTCCTGCACTGTGTTCAAATCTCTGGGATTGTGTTTCTGAATTGTGTTTCAAAAGTGGGTTCCTTTAACATGCAAGTTCTTGCCTTGTACGAGCGCAACTCCAGGCTCGTACGGCATCACGCCCCAAGCGAGGACGAATCGGTTCCGTGAAGGATCCAGCGATGACGATTGACCCTTTCGGGATCGGGGCGTGACATATTGGTATCAGAGCTTAGGCTTTACATCCTTGGGATTTCAAAAAGATTATAAATGAGTTTGATGCGCCTCTCAATTGAGTTGCATTCGGCGTCCGCTGCATGAGATTAGTCGCCTATACAATGAGCCCATAGATACAAAATCTATCGTTTTTGGAGTGTTAACAAGCTACTCTCTTTTGTAGCAATGGCTAAGAAAAACACTGCCGCTGCAAGCAGTGCTCAACCCGTCCAGAGCGACCATGCAAGTTCTGGAGAATCCGGAGGAGCGGGTTCAACCGATATGTCCGAACGGCTTATGCATCTCATGGAGATGCAGCAGCAACAAGCCATTTCTCAACAGGCGCAGTTTGCTGCTCAACAAAAGCAGATAGACACCATGATGCAACTGATTGCATCCTTGGTGCCCAACAACGGGGGAGCCACAGCGCCGCCTGCTGCACCGCCGGCTGTGGCGGTAGAGGATGATTCCGAAGAAACACAGCCTCCAGTAAGGAACAACTACCGTGCTGCAGAGTTCACAAAAATGCATCCACCAACGTTCAACGGACGGGCAGAACCGGACGTGGTAATGGGATGGATTGCAAAGCTGGAGGGACTCTTCAATCTGGTCGGCATCCGGGGATCCAAGCGAGTTGTCTGTGCATCGGTTCAGCTGGAACTGCGTGCGCATGATTGGTGGGAGGCCACTAAGCAAGGGATTTATGCTGTCAATCCCAACTGCAAAATTACTTGGGAAATGTTCAAATCTGCCTTCATTGAACAATATATTCCCCGGGCCGTGCGTCAACAGAAGGAAGATGAATTCAGCAATCTGGTGCAAGGGAATTTGTCTGTTGATGAGTACGACTCAGTGTTTGCTAAGCTGGCCAAGTTTGCTGGGCACTTCCTGCCTGACCAGCAGGCGTGGTGCTATCGCTTCCAGAAGGGTTTGAATGACGATTTGCGTAGAGACGTCATCAACCAGAGGTGCCAAACATACAGGGAGTGCTACGAAGCAGCCTTGAATAGCGAGCGGATCTTTGGGCGCTGTCCACCAAAGACCGATGTGCAAACCCCCCGTATCAACAATAATAAGCGACCTCAGGAGACGGGAGGGTATGGAGCACAAAAACGTCCGCACACATCGGAAAATAGGGGTCCATCCCAGGCACAGCACTGCCATAGGTGCGGCGGAGTGGGGCATCGAAGGAACGAATGCCAAGCTAAAGGGTGTTTTAGATGTGGCCGTCTGGACCACAAACACATGCAATGTCCGGAGGGCAACGGAAATCGGAACAACGGGCATCATAACAATGGGAACCAGCACCACGGGAACCGGAACAACGGGAATCACAACAGGGGGCCTCCAGCAAGTGATGCCAATGCTGTGCCAGTGAATCCACAACGCCAGGGTGCTCAAGGACGAGTCTATGCACTGACTCGGGATGAGGCATTCGCCTCTGAAACTGTCGTGACAGGTACCTTACTTTTCAGAGAACTGCCTGCTAGAGTCTTATTTGATTCAGGTGCTACGCATAGTTTCATATCTGCTGATTTTATTGTTGAGCATAAATTAGCTACTACTCCCTTAAATATGAATCTTTGTGTGAGCACACCTTCGGGAGTCGACATGCCCGCCCATGCGATCTGTAAGGATGGTTATATTTGCATCGGAGGCAGGAAGCTTTCCTTAGATGTCATTGTATTAGACATTAAGGATTACGATATTATTCTCGGGATGGACTGGTTGGGTGCTTGTCATGCAACAATCGAGTGCGCGGAGAAGCGAGTCGTATTTCGTCTACCCGGCGAGGCAGACTTCTACTATTCGTGCAGCACTGCACCGAAGACGGCAATGATAATATCAGCAATTTCGGCTAGGCGCATGTTGCATTCGGGCTGTGAAGGGTATTTAGCTTCTGTTCGAGACACCCGACAGGAAAGTGCAAATGCAGCTCAGGCTGAAGTCATAGCAGACTTCCTCGACGTCTTCCCGGACGAGCTGCCTGGAATGCCTCCAGATCGTGAGATCGAATTCAGCATTGACACTTTTCCGGATTCGCGACCGATATCGAAGGCACCATATCGAATGGCCCCAGCAGAGCTGAAGGAACTTAAGATTCAGTTACAAGATCTGTTGGACCGAGGATACATTCGTCCAAGCGTTTCTCCGTGGGGCGCTCCGGTGCTATTCGTGAAGAAAAAGGATGGATCCATGCGGATGTGTATTGACTACCGAGAACTAAATAAGGTGACCGTGCGGAACCAGTACCCATTGCCAAGGATAGATGACTTGTTTGATCAACTGCAAGGTGCAACAGTTTTCTCTAAAATTGATCTCAGGTCAGGGTACCACCAGCTGAAAATCAAACCAGATGATGTTCAAAAATCTGCATTCAGGACCCGATACGGACACTATGAATTTCTCGTGATGTCGTTCGGCTTGACGAACGCCCCTGCAGCTTTCATGGACCTGATGAACCGCGTGTTTCGGCCTTACGTAGACAAGTTTGTGGTCGTGTTCATCGACGACATTCTGATTTATTCCAAGAACGAGGCGGAACACAAGGAACACCTAAGGATCGTGCTGCAGACATTACGAGAGCATCAGTTGTTCGCTAAGCTCAGCAAATGTGAGTTCTGGTTGAACAGTGTGGCATTCCTTGGTCATGTCGTTTCGGCGGAAGGCATCGCTGTAGACCCGAAGAAAATAGAGGCGGTGGTGGACTGGAAGCAACCTACATCAGCTAGCGAAATTCGAAGCTTTCTGGGCCTAGCGGGATACTACCGTAGGTTCGTGAAGGATTTTTCTAAACTGGCCTCGCCTTTGACTCGCCTCACTCAAAAAGGGATTGTATACAAATGGAGTGATGACTGCGAAGCCAGCTTTCAAGAACTTAAGCAGCGTCTTGTTTCAGCTCCGATTCTTGCTCTTCCAGATGGGGTAGAGGAGTTTCAGATATATAGTGATGCCTCAGGACTCGGTTTGGGATGTGTGCTCATGCAAAGGGATAAGGTAATATCGTACGCCTCCAGGCAACTGAAGCCGCACGAGAAAAACTACCCAACGCACGACTTGGAACTGGCGGCAATTGTATTTGCACTGAAGTTGTGGAGGCATTATCTTTATGGTGTTGCTTGCAAAATCTTCACAGATCACAAGAGCCTCAAGTATCTATTCACCCAACGGGAACTGAACCTTCGACAGCGGCGTTGGCTAGAACTGATAAAAGACTATGATTTGACGATCGCTTACACACCGGGCAAGGGAAACGTCGTTGCTGATGCTTTGAGTCGGAAGCACGTGGGCTCGTTATCTATAAACAACCACATACTTCGAGATCTTGAGGCGATGGGCATCGAGTTACGGGTTCAGCATCAAGGAGTGCAGCTGGCATCACTCCATCTTGAACCGAGTTTGCGTGATAGAATCAAATCAGCTCAGGAGGGCGATCAGTTCCTAGCGAAGGCACGCGAACTGATTTCGGCGGGGAAGACGTCTGACTTTGTGGCAGGCGAAGATGGAACCTTACAAATGAAGGGAAGGCTATGTGTTCCTAGCGACCCAGAACTCCGAAGGGAAATTATGGCAGAAGCACACTATGCGAAGTATTCGTTACATCCGGGGAGCACTAAGATGTACCAAGACTTACGCAGAACCTTCTGGTGGCAAGGTATGAAGCGGGATGTGGCGACCTTTGTGTCACAGTGCATGGCCTGTCAACAGGTGAAAGCTGAGCATCAGAGGCCCGGCGGGGAACTGCAGAACCTCGCTATTCCCGAGTGGAAATGGGACAACATCAGTATGGATTTCATTGTGGGATTTCCGAAGACGCCGCGGGGGCATGACGCGATTTGGGTCATAGTTGATCGCTTGACCAAATCAGCCCACTTTCTTCCTATGAAAGTTACTTGGAGCGTCGATCGGTTAGCACAGATGTACATAAATGAGATTGTTCGATTACACGGAATACCTGCCTCAATCGTCTCTGACCGTGATGGACGCTTCTTATCTCGTTTTTGGACAAGCCTACAGGCTGCTTTGGGAACCAAGCTACAGTTCAGTACTGCATACCACCCCCAGACTGATGGCCAAACAGAAAGGACAAATCAGATACTTGAAGATATGTTACGGCTGTGTGCAATCGATTTGAAGACTAGTTGGGACACGCATCTTCCGTTGGCGGAATTCGCGTACAACAACAGCTACCAATCGAGCATCCAGATGGCACCGTACGAAGCACTGTATGGGCGCAAGTGTCGATCTCCAATTTGTTGGGACGAAGTCGGCGAGCGGCAAGTACTCGGGCCAGAGCTGGTAGAACAGGCAGTTGAGAAAGTTCGTTTGATTCGGGAAAGACTTCGCACGGCGCAGAGCCGACAGAAAAGTTATGCCGATGCTCATCGTAGACCTTTGGAATTCATGGTCGGGGATCATGTCTTCTTGAAAGTGACGCCGATGCGTGGGGTGATGCGTTTCGGCGTGAAGGGCAAACTGAGTCCCAGGTTTGTCGGCCCCTTCGAGATACTGGAACGAGTGGCAGCTGTGGCATACCGAATTGCACTACCTCCTGCCTTGGCTGAAGTGCATGACGTGTTCCATGTTTCTCAGCTTCGGAAGTACGTGCATGACCCGAGTCATGTGGTGAGCTTCGAACAGTTGGAACTGCGTACAGATTTATCATACTCAGAAGAGCCGGTGCAGATCCTGGATCGTAAGGAAAAAGTACTTCGCAACCGTACGATGTCCTTGGTTCGCGTGCTGTGGCGGAACCATTCAGTTGGGGAATCAACTTGGGAGATGGAATCGGAGATGAAGGAGAAGTATCCTTCGTTGTTCACTCAGTCGGAGGTAGGACCTTGTTCTTAAGTTTCGGGACGAAACTTTTTCTTAGTGGTATATTATGTAGTGCCTCAAATCCCGATCCGACCGGGATGTGCACTATATAATTGGTCTTGTGGCTAGTCCGTCAGAGTATGCTTAGATCTTCGGCATCGTCTTGCCTCGGACGAAATGCGATGATCCTTTCCAACTCATGGAAAGGCCTCTATTGAAACGAGTCCAATAGTTTTCGTGTTTGGTTGCTTGGTTTTCTTGATTGCCGCTTTGGGATTTGGATTTGGTGTTGCTTTCGATTTGCTTGGTTTTCGCTGCTGGTTTTATTGATTGGAGCTTGAATTTTGGGGAGTTTGGCAAGGAAGGATAGGCAAGAAATCTAACTCGATGCTCGTGCTGTTGCAGGTCCGCGTAACTGACGTTTGATCGTCGCTAGGCGGGATTCCGTGTTTCAGCAACTTTTCCCTTAACCAGTGAGTGGTTTGGTCCCTTCTTTCCTACTTCTTCATGCCAACATCTTAAAGTTTCAAACGTTCACTCGATGATGCCCGGTTGGACGCCTAGGGAAATGCTTAGCCACATGCATGCCAGCCACTAAGAAAGGAACATGGGAATTATAGACTAATTTTACTATATGCTTGCACAACTTATAATTTGAGTTGGTTGGAAAGGGAATTTGGTCGTTGGCTGCGGCCTGGTGCCTCGGATAGAATTTGGACCCATGGGATATCAAAATCGGAACACCGCATTGAGAAAATGTGAACTGTTGCATAAGATATATATTGCTGCTTTACTTCTTCTGTTTAATTCGATGCATTGTATGAGATGTGAAATATTCATGCATTCGCATGGTCTGGGACAACTTGTGCACAAGGTTTGGCATTTCCTCGAAACGGTTTCCGGGGCACTGGAACCGTATCGATCCGGAGGGAAATATTCGATTCGTGCTAGTCACGATGCTTAGCGGGACCTTCAGCAGGGCTTGCTACCCGGGCTGATAGGGCGCGCCGCTAAGGCGGAGAAATATGTCCCTAAGGTGTCGATCACACCAATGACCGCATAGAATAGAACACATGCTAATTTATTGTCTTGTGCAGATGGTAAGTATACTTGTGTTTCATTGCAGGGAAGGTGTGCATCGGTTGAGTAAGCAATCGATGCACTGGTTGGATTCAATGCTATGTTCATTTATATCAAAACATGCAACTGATATGAATTGAAGTCACTTGCTTCTTTATAGAAGTAATCTTAATGCATGCTCGCCCCTAATAAGCTAGTGTTGATTTAGTCGAGTGGGATTCATCCCGCTCACCAGTACAAGTTGAGTACTGACCCACGTTGTGGGCAACTATTTCAGGCACTCAGACGGTGCAACGCTAGTGGCTAGACGAGAAGGCGTTAGAAGCACCTCTACTTTTGAAGTATAGTTGGAGTCAGTTCATTTTGGAGGCTTGGACTTTCAATCTATACAAGGGCGTAATGTATGGACGACGGGGACTATCTGATGGAGCGGCGCCTGCATTTTGAGTTATCTTTTTGTAATGCAATTCAAGTAGCCGAGAAGGCGCATCAATGTAGACTCTATGTAATTACTCTGAATTATCAATGAAAAAGCATATTTCTTCCTGCACTGTGTTCAAATCTCTGGGATTGTGTTTCTGAATTGTGTTTCAAAAGTGGGTTCCTTTAACATGCAAGTTCTTGCCTTGTACGAGCGCAACTCCAGGCTCGTACGGCATCACGCCCCAAGCGAGGACGAATCGGTTCCGTGAAGGATCCAGCGAGGACGATTGACCCTTTCGGGATCGGGGCGTGACAAGTTTGACTCAGTCAAAACTAGTATTGAGGGTCCTTTCAGCATATAATCAATCTGGACGAATGCATACACCTTTCTAATTTATGTACTGAATTCTGTTGGAATAAGTCCTAGATGTAGTGGATTATGTATTAGTGAATGAACTCTATATAAGAGTCTTTTTTCATACATTTTCATTATAGTTTTCCTTGAAGTTTTTGCTGCTTAGTTTTGATGAATGCATTTTCATGTTGAGTTTTGATGATTATTTTTATTTGATCATTGCGAGAAGATTCTTCTTCTTTCTAGAAATTCTCTACTCGGTGGGTGATTTTGACCCTTTTTTATTCTTTCACGCTTTAACAAAAAAAAATATTTGTATTCTTGTAACGTCCTTAGATCGATGATGCCTAGTAGAATATAACTGATGAATGAAAGCAACATGCATGTTATAATACTAAGAATGAAACACTGAATAACAATAACTGATGAGTATATTTTTTTACGAGAATTTTATAGTAGAGCTTCGTGTAAGAAGCAGAATGGATGTGGTGCGGTACTATGGAATAGTCAGAATAGTTTGGGACCAATGTGTTGCCATTCGGAACAACACTAAATAGCAAATAATGAACTGATATATAAGTAAATATTATATTACTTTATTTTTAGTTTTGTACTACGTTATTTTTATAGTTATACTCTTGCGTTTGCATGGTCATGGACAACTTTTGCACAAGGTTTGGCTTTTATCGAACGAGGTTCGAGACACCGGGACCAACTCAGCATAGGAGATAATTATGTGGAACGTGCTTCAAACATGAGGTATTGCGGGACCTTCAGTGGGGCTATCTACATTGACTGTAATGACATACCGCAAAACCATGCAATGGTCCTTTATGGTATCAAATACACTAATGACCTCATATAGACTGACTGCATGCTAACAAATATCTTATGTAGGGGCAGTAAGTATTCATCTCTGTTTTTATGCAGGGACGGACACTTCGACTATGGTAAGAAATTACTAATAAGTAATATGATGATATATCATTTTATGCTTGCACTTTATGCTATCGATATAAACTGTCAATCAATCCTAGTTCTAAATAGTAAATTCTAATAAATTGCATGATTAACATAATTATTGTGTTGGTCTAGATGAGTGGGTTAGTTTCGCTTTTCCATATATTTCCAGTGTGTTGACCCCTTCCTCCACATGTGTCAGGATCGACATGAGTGAACAATGATAATAGAAATCTCAAAAGGCGACTCAAAATTCTTCCTATTTTGAGCTATTTTGAAGCTGGTTCATTTTTA
The DNA here is from genome assembly GCA_036927795.1 of Iris macrosiphon. Taxonomy (NCBI): domain Eukaryota; kingdom Viridiplantae; phylum Streptophyta; class Magnoliopsida; order Asparagales; family Iridaceae; genus Iris; species Iris macrosiphon. Next base: position 156,315,079 of record JAYESA010000007.1, read on the forward strand.
GGTGTTTTAAAGTCAATGTATATAAAGGGACGTAATGTTTGGACCCACAAATATTATTTCATGGCAGCTTGCCAGTCTTTTGTTGTTTCATGAATGTAAATAGATACGATGTTTCAAATGTAACTAGATTTTGTACTCCATTTCAAATTATCAATGAAAAACTATTTTCTTCCTATACTATGTCTTCAACCCTCTTCAGCTATATTGTTTTAACTTGATAGTCAAAAAAATTCATCACTCGTGTACGTTCTTGCCTTTTACAAGTACAATTTAGACTTGTACGACATCACACCCAGCGGCCACAGTGATTCGACGGAATCGGGACGTGACAGGTTTTGAAATTATTCATAAGAATTAGTCAAGTGTGAACCAAATTTTTTTTCTCCAAATTGCATCAATATTTAGGCAAATTATTTAAGATTGTGTTAGTGAATTATTAGGTCATAATAGTAGATCGGACACCAAGAAATCACCAGGATAAGACTTAGTCAGAGTCATATTTCAAGTTAATACTATAATACTTCTATAGGATTTAATCATACAAATTTCTTATCTGAGGATTTAAAAGGACTCTCAAACATTCCATATCATATCATGTCTTACTTTATTTCATTTCCTTCTCGTTCTTGAATCAAAGACTTGCATGTCTTTGATGATCTAATATTTGTTCACTAGATAAAGATGTGACACCAGAAAAATGCTGCATTCGTACAACATAGACGAGGATGAATAATGAATGAAGACAAACGAATGAAGCAAGATATTCATTTTGTAGCTATGTAATCTTTTAAGTAAATTATTTGTTTTGGGGTAGATGTGAATATGAGATGTAAATATTTTAGACAATTCCATGTGAATAGTTGTGGATATTCTAGAAATAAAGTTAGTTTACCATTACCCGTATTCTATCATAGAACCTTATATGCGACAATTGCGGATACGGATACCGACGTATTCGTATGACGCATTGTTTGGTATGTTTGTAACATGCTCGGCTCACCACCGCATTCTGGGAGCGGGACGTAACAATTTTCATGTCTCATATGAAGAAATTGATGCTAGTGCTTTTTCTTCTTGTTGGAAGAAAATTCAAAGAGTTGAATACACAAGCCTATCATCTAAGAGTATACTGAGAGAATATGTCATATGTTCTAATTATGGAGTAGAGTAGACTACGGTCTTCAAATCTAATATACACAATCTTCAAAACTCAAAATATACATACATCTATATGTAATACTTAATAAGACTTGTACTATGTACTTTCTACACTAACTGAATAAGTAACGAAATAAAGCATACTTTTTAAATCTAAAACCTCGCTTGATCTTGGAACCCTTTTGTATTTTGTCATGGATTAGATAAATAGTTGTTGCTAAGGAGAGAAAAGTATGTCATTCATCGTAAATTCATCTTGGGGGTTGTTGCGCCTTCCATAGGCCACAAATTTTCTATCGTTATCTTCTTCAGTCAAACGGGTCAATATTTTTTTTTTTCGATTAGTTTGTTAAGTTTGTCATGTCTTCACTCAAGTCGTGCTTCTCTCTCATCTACATGTTATGATATGATAGGACACATCGCCATGAATATGACATCTTTTGTCCTAATATTAATTTATGTTATGATTTTCAGAATTTGTTCTTTCCTAGTATCAAGACAGATGTAAGGAGAAAAGAAAAGGATGTAGGGGATGAACATTTTTTCAAATGTCCAATTGGAGGTGGATTAGAAAGGTTAGCCCAAAATGAGGGGGAGCAGGTTTTGTTTGGGCTCGAAATGTAAGATAGTTAACCCCAAAGAAGAAAATAAGACTGTTGATAAGGGCACTACCAAAATTATTCGAAACTGTTCAAATATTTACTATTGATAATTATAAATTTGTCACTCTCAAACATTACTCGGGGCTGCCCACTCTTGATTTTTTTTATAATCAGGACTGTCAAAATTTTGACTGTCAAAATTTTGACAGTCCTATCCATTATTAGGATTGTCAAAATTTTGACATCCTTCCAATTTGCAGGACTGTAGGACTGTCAAAATTTTGACAGTCCTTTCAATTGGTAGGACTGTCAAAAGTTTGACAGTCATAAAAATATATGTTAAATTTTTAGAACTGTCAAAACTTTGACAGTCTTTCCAATTAAAAAATCAATATATATGTCAAATTTTGACAGTCCTTCCATTTTTTCTTCTTTTTTTTTGTTTCCTGTGTGCTGTTATTTTTCTTTGTCATTGTGCTATTATTCATGTCATCCGACCAATGTCTATGTAAAAGGATCATATATGGTTTGTTGAAATTAACTTATTTGTTACTGGTTTTAGGTTGCATTTAAATGCATTTTACTGGCTGTTTAAAAAATTAGGACTGTCATTGGAAGGAATGTCAAAATTTTGGAAGTCCTCCACTACGCTGGAGTGGAGGATCTGGTGGTAGCGGCAGAGGAAGGAGGGGAGGGAGGAGCGGCGGACGCCGATGATGCCGAGCTAGTCGAGCATCGAAAATGGGTACGAGGCGGAGGAGCGGAAGGGGAAGGAGACGGGGGAGGAGGCGAAGGCGGCGACGGAAGGCGGCGGTGGAGAACGGAGGAGGAGGCGGAGGCGGAGGCGGAGGCGGAGCCCAAATCCTGATTAGTATGAGTAAATTTTTGGACAAGTATGAATAAACTTCATTCCTAGTTCCAATATGGACTAGCCCGGAATATATTTTGTAGTGACCCCTGGCACCAGCCGAAAATAAGAGGGAGGAAGAGCCGGACGGACTTTCTTGCTCCTTCCCACACTGTATAAATAGGCTTCTCTCTCTCTCTGTTTTCTATTTCTTCTTCTTCTTCACCGGATCCAATAAACCCGGATTCGTTAAAAATGTCGAAGAAGAAGGGATCGACCATGACCCTCAAGGACTTCCACGGCGGATCCATCCCCTCCGACCTCCCCCTCCCCTCCGCCCCCGGCGCCTTCGCCCGCCCCCCGGACCGCCCCTCTTCCTGGGCCCCACCCTGCCTCGGACCCGGATCCGGATCCGCCCGCCCCGACCCGTTTCACCACCGCAACCCGCGACACGGATCCGCCGCCGGGCCGGACCCGCCGTTCCTCCCCGGCTCCATCGGCCACCACTTCGACGAGGACGAGCGCAAGCCCTTCGACCCCTCCGCCCCGCCCCGCCGCCTGATGTCGGACCCGTCCCCGCGTCCCGCCAGATCCGACCCGGCACTGCGGCCGCAACCGCAGCTGCAGCAGCGCCCGAACGCGTGGGGCGTGAGGAAGGAGGCGGTTCTTGATCCGGCACCGGCGGTGATGACGGTTGATAGGCTGGCGCGGGCGAGCGCAGTGGAGAAGATATCGTCTGGGTGGCGGCACACGAGGCCGGTGGCAGCCGCGATGCCGATGGCGACGCAGGTTCCGGCGGCGGAGGTGGCGGAAGAGGAGGCGATTAGGGTTCGGGAGCTGGACCGGAGGAGGTTCGGAGAGAGCGTTATGGTTGAGGAGGAGACGAGGGGAAGGTATGATGGGCAGCAGCAAGTGGCGGGAGCGCTGGATGTCGCTGGGGCGAGACCGAAGTTGAAGCTGCTGCCTAGGTCGAGGCTGATGGATGCGAGCGAGGCTCTGGCCTCAGAGGAGAAGCAGGTAACATGTCGACCCGGGGCACATCTTTTCCCTAGTCTAAAAATATTGCATAGGTACTAAGATGACATTATGATCATACAAAGATTACATGAAGAGTGTTGTTAGAGCCTATGGCTCTTTGTAAATGGGGGTAGTGCTAAATAATTTTAGTTTTACGGAGATCACATAATTTAACAATTTGATGAAGAGATGCTATTAAATGATAGTTTGGAGTGGTTACAAGTCTGATTCCAATGTTTGGATAACTGTAATTGGAATGCCAAAGTTGCTGTAAGCTGTGTTGCAAATATAGTGTTTGGTTTGCTGTAACTGAACCTGTTGTATTTACAAATCCGATGTTTGGAAAGTTGTAGTTTGAGTGCCTGCATATAGCTTTTGTTGTTGTAAGTAGAGAAGTTGTTCTGTTGGGATTTGTATAACATGAAAATTGAATCGAGAGAAATATTTCGACTTGATGTGGCAGCTGCATTTAGTCTATACATCTTGCAACAAATGTAGCCGTAGTTGGTGTTGCGATGAATCTGGCCACAAAAGTATTGCAGTAGCTGGGTTTACTTGCAGCATTTGTTAATTGGATATTTACTTACAACAATCCCCAACTGGTAGCTCAAGTACCATAACATTTGTTGTGGTACTTCTGTTACAGGCTAACAAACACCCCCTTATACATGGCTTAAGCAGGATAGATTTGGCATCGAGTCCTATTGGACATTTTAGATTGATAAATATGGAGTATTATTCATATTGGATATAGTACAAATATATGACAGTAGTCACTTGTTGAATGGAATGGAGATAATAGAAATATGAAATATCCCCTTTTTTTTGGTCTTCTAGATGTTTATTTTGTAGCATAGTGACAAGACAACATCAGATTATCATAGTAGCAAGAGAACATTAGTAGGACAAAAACAAATGAAGTTCAATGGTGTATTATGATGTTCGTTGTGTTGGTTGATGAGATGCTAAAATAGAAGCTTTAATTTGAGGGTTTTTAAATTATTTGAACAAAAATAGAGTATATGAAACTTCAATCAGAAGTCAAAGACAAATGAGAGAGAGAGAGTAATTATAGATGACAAAGATACTTAGGAGTGATATTTTTGGTATGCATGATAAATCATTCATCATGATGGAGAGACCGAGAAAGATGACATGCAACATAGTTAAACAAGATGGTTGATACGGATGACTGTTTCTAGAGTACTCTGTGATCGTAAGATACCCTTGAAGTGAAAGAAAAACTCTATAGATGGTATAAGACCAACCAATGCTTTATGGATGAGAGCGTTAGGATTTTTATTACATGAAGATGAAAATTGATGAAAGAAATATTGCAAGTTGATGTGGCAGCTGCATTTATTCTACATCTTGTGAGAAATGTAGTTGTAATTGGTGTGGCAGCTGCATTTATTCTACATCTTGTGAGAAATGTAGTTGTAATTGGTGTTGCGGTCATCTTGACTGCAACAAATGGTAGTCAAAGTTTACTTGCAACATTTGTCGGTTGGATTTACTTACAACAATCCACAACTGGAAATAACTCGAGTACCAGAACGTTTGTTATGGTCGTTCTATTTACAGCCCCCCCCCCCCCCCCCCCCCCCCCCCTCTCCCCACCCCAACCCAACCCCCCACCCCATACTTGGCTTAAGGAGGATAGATTAGGCCCCGCGTCTTATTAGACAGTTTAGAAATTAGAATGATAAATCTGAAATGTTATTCATATTGGATATATTAATAGATGACAGCGCTCACTCAATGAATAGTATTTGTTAGGTGAAATGGAGTTGTAATTGGTGTTGCGGTCATCTTGACTGCAACAAATGGTAGTCAAAGTTTACTTGCAACATTTGTCCAACATCCCCCCCCCCCCCCCCCCCCCCCGCAACCCCCCAACCCCCACCCCATACTTGGCTTAAGGAGGATAGATTAGGCCCCGAGTCTTATTAGACAGTTTAGAAATTAGAATGATAAATCTGAAATGTTATTCATATTTGATATATTAATAGATGACAGCGCTCACTCAATTAATAGTATTTGTTAGGTGAAATGGAGATAATAGATATCTTAAGTACCCTTTTTGTTTGTTTCTAGACGTTTGGTTATAGCATAGGGAGAAAACATCATCTTTGATTAGCATTGTACCAAGAGAACATTAGTGTTCCTTCCTGGTAATATCAATATCCTGATAAGGAGTAGTTTGTCATCATAGGTTGATTTTTGGATGACTAGTTGGTACGTAGTCATGTTAGATCTTTGAGGGTTCGTCCTTTAGTTGCTATGTGCAGTTGGTTAAACCTAGTTGCTTAAACCCAAAAACTCGTTAGTAGTCTTATTTAACATATACTTTTATCTTTTGAGTGGGTTGTGATCAGGTATCTGGTTTTGATTAGTATATGTTTTTTATTTCAACTTGGTGAAATATATTACATGATCATTTGTGTTTGGATATTTATCCAAATCAAAGTGACTGGCTTTCTTGAACTCTAATATTCATAGCAAGCCTGCAATTTGTTCTTCATAGTAGGGGCTTCTTCATTTCCTGAGTTTGTCCTCTTAGACTAGGGTTTCAGAGTTATATGTATTTGAACCTACTGGTCATTTGGCCAAAATATACTCTGAAGCAACAATTTGTCCTGATGAGAAAACAATGAAAGAGGCTTCAACCCTTAAATTTATAATTTCTTTTATTAGCACAGATGCTGTTGATTGCTTTCTTGTCATATGGTTTTTCTTATTGAATTCGGTGTTCACATCCTTGTAACTGAATCATTGGGTTCTTCATGATTTATATGTGTTGAATCCTTGGAATTGTTTGTCCTCCTTTACTTGTGTGTTTAATGACAAGCAGATATGGGTTGCAATTACTGTTTGATATTATGACTTAATATATATTTGTTTCTAAAATGTCATTATGGGTTGAATAAGATATATTCAAAATCAAACCAGCTTCTTAAAACTAATCTAGATCAGTTATCTGCATCTAATATACATCTTATTAGTATAGCATGCCACGAATTTTCCTTTTGTAAATATTGTTTCTATTTCTTTTAAGTTGTTTTTCCTCATCAAGATCTGATTTGTGCTTGTTTGATGTGTCTGTTATGCAGTTCAATCAACCGTCTGTCGATACTCTTCATGTGGAAAATATTCATGAGATGCATGGGAGTATAAATGTGCCAAGACCTATGTCCACAGGGTCTGATTCAGGCAGTAAAGTAGTCGATCGCCCAAGGTTAAATTTAAAGCCTCGATCACTGCCTGTTGAACAGTTGGATGGAAATATTGAAGGGAAGAGGTAAAGAAACCATGCTGTATACATGGCACTTATTTTTAATGTGGTTGGTAAAAGTTCCCTTCTTTATCTGATTTCTTGTTACTTGACCTGCACAAGTTAAAGCTGAAGTGAATGTCTCAGTGTGCATCATTTTGAGTTGCTTTCATTTAAAGGGGATGTGATAACTTCTCCAAATAGATTATTTACTTATCTATAATTATATGCTTTCATCTGATTAAACTAATACCTTTTGGAAGAGGTAAAGAAACCATGCTGTTGGTTGGTAAAAGTTCCCTTCTTTATTTGATTTCTTGTTACTTGACTTGGTAAAAGTTCCCTTCTATATTTGAACTTACTTTTTTAATTATACATTTTATCTAAAACTCCCTTAGTTTTAAGTTGATGAATTTTTGCAACCGCCCCCTCCCCTTCCTCCGTTCTATAATTTTATATGTTAGGGGCAGTTACGTATTTTCGAAACCAATATGGAAGTACGTGACTAATAGATGAATATATATTTGAAGTTACTTTTTTAATTAAGCATTTTATATAAAACTCCCTTAGTTTTAAGTTGATGTTTTCTGCAACCTCCCTCTACCCCCTGCTGTGTCCTTGCATAGTCTTGTAGACATATTAGAAGAAAAAATTGGATGCATTAGAACAACTTTCTTATGGGAAGTGTACCAATAGAAGAGTATGGGTACTTGTGATTTGATCAAATAGATTTACCTGTACACTAAGGTTTTGTTTGGTTAGCGGGATCATGGGATTAGGAAAGGAAAGTCCTTTTCTATGTTTGTATGCCAAAGGAATTGAGGAGGAAAGGAAAGTGATTCCCAATGGAAAGAAAAATAGGAAGAAAAATGGTTTCCACCATCCAACCAAGGATTCACTTTCTCTCCCAATTCTCTTTGGTATTTCTAAACATCGAAAAAAATCGATGGAAATTGTAATTTTCCAAAGGAAATGAAAGAACAAGGAATTGATTTCCTTTTCTTTCCTTTCCCGGAACCAAACGAGGCCCTATGTTGTGAAAAGCGCGCTTAAGTGGCGCTTAAGCGAGATTTGGCATTTGGGCGCCTCGCTTAACGATTTTTTGTCTCAGAACATAAATCAGCGCTTAAGGGTCGCTTAGTAGCGCCTCGCCTTAGGCGCCTCGCTTAACGATATTTTTGATTTTTTTTTAATAAACCAAGTTGAAGCTTTTGTTATTTACATAGTTGGATAGTGGAAAAACTTTATGTAAGAACTTTAGAGACTTAGCTTTTATGTTTGATGGTATTTTGATGACTATGTAGTATGTATGTATTGTGTGGCTTGTAGTTTGCATTTTGATTCTAGTATTTATATTGTTACTTTGCTTGATTGATGATTGGTATTGTTATTCATGCATATATTAGTAGTATTGTATGAAAAAATATTAAAATTTATGTGTATATAGATTATTTTACATGTATGAGGAAAAAAAAATTGAGGTGCCAACTAAGCGCCGCTTAAGCGCTATTAAGCGAGGTGACGGCCTCATCGTCTCGCCTCGCCTCACGCTTAATATAACATAGACGAGACCTAAGATATCGTTTAGTTCGCGGTATTATGGCCTTGGGAAAGGAAAGTCATTCATTTTCTATGTTTGGATGCTAAAGGAAAGGAGGAAAGGAAAATAATTTTCAAAGGAAAGGGAAATATGGGAGAAAATTGTTCCCCCCACCCACCCAATGATTCACTTTCCCATCTTGAGGATTCACTTTTCCTCCCATTTTCGTTGATCTTTCAAATTTGATGGGAATGCAATTTCCCAACGGAAAGGAAATAACAAGGAATTGATTTCCTTTTCTTTCCACGAACCAAACGAGGCCTAAGATGGTAGAATAGTCCCTAGGTATTGAACCAGACTGAACATGAAAAAATTGTTAATGTTAAGTAAATAGACGATGTATTGGCCATGTAAATTGTGCAAGTTGCATATGTTGAAGGATAACTAGTCTCTCTCTCTCTCTTATCATCCAAAAGCATGGATGCATTTTGTAGAAAATAGCCTGTGTTGTCCTTATTTCAAATTTGCATCGTGTAGGATGCTTATGGAAATTTACTATTTGTTTTGCATACATATGAAGCTGTGTTGCACTGACGATACGGACAACCGACACGGCATGTCCTAGTGTATTTTGGAGTGTATGTGTCGTATCCTATACTTGCTAGATAAAACACGAACACGGCACCGAGTTTCGTGCTTCCTAGGTATGATGTGGCTGCTTTTATGTAAGGTTTAAAAATGGATGGGGAAGTCTATGCAAAAAGTTTGTATACCCAAGGCTATTTGATGCAGCACAAAATCTAAATGGCAATCTATGTTACGGGCACCATTTTAAACTTAATTATGAAATACATATAATCAATATTCTACCAACAAATAATACTATAGATTGTAGAATTATCAATTGAATTCAAGACGTGGCTCGAGTTTACAAAAGAGTTACAAAGTCGATTTTACACTTTCAGAATGAATCAAATCTTGCTAAAAAGATGAATCCACACACACCTAACCTTCACTTTCGGAGCCATAGGCTCAACTTTGACACATCAAATCATAATCTGTGTAGTTGTATCTTGATTAATGTCTTAATGTGTCAATGATGTAATAGAGGAAGACAAGACTGATCTGGGTGGCAGATTTTGTAGATGATGAAATTGGCGGGTCGCGTTGGCAAGCAGAAAAATGGGCTTTTTTTGGTTTACAAAAGGAGGATAGAAATGACTTGTCTTCGTAGCAACAACTGGAGGTAAGGAAGAGGGGTATATGGATAGACTAAAGCTAGTAAGGAAGGATGAAATGACTCTCAGGTTGTTGGCTGATGGAGGATGCAATATAGGAGGTGGTCGTAGCATAGGGTTGTTATTTGTGGGTGCAGGAAGGAGGGAGAAAGTAGAGGAAAAGGGGGTCTTATTCACGTTTATGAAACATGAGGGGGGCACCAACAACGTTACTTTTAGGAGATGGGAAACTATGTAGGGATTTCACAATAAGAATTTGAGAATCCTATTCACGGGTTTTGACAATATAACCTAAAACTCTTAAAATAAAATTCTCTGTTCTCTTCATTAAATAAAAACCAATGTTTACATCTGTTTATATGTTCCATAGAAACTTGGTCCAAGAAACTTGGTCTCCAAGAAACTCAACTTAGTCAAACTTCTAAATAGAACTAGACTTAGCACATAACCATGTACATAAATAATAAAACCAAATGTACTCAAGTACACCAAAATGAAAAAGGAAGTAAAAAATCTCAAATCAACATGTGTCTTACTGGTCTTCCACCGCCATATGCACATTTTAATCAACTTTTATCGGTGTTCTAAAAATCGGCCTAGACGGCCGCCTAGGCGCTAGGCGGCCTCCGGCCGCACCGGAAACCCCCTAGGCAGCTATCCGAGGCCCTAGTTGGCCATAGGTGGCCCTAGTCGGTTTTGAAATTCAGAAAAAAAAAATCGAAAAAAATCAGAACTTACCTCCGACAGCTCCGACGGTGGTGGTGGTGGTGTTGCTGCTACTGCTGGTGGTGGCGGCTAATCTGGTGGTGGTGGTGACGGCGGTGGCGGTGATGGTGGTGGTCGTTGTGGTGGTGGAGGCGGTGGAGCTCTGGTGGTGGAGCCTGGAGAGGAGAGAGGAGAGGAGAGGAGAGGAGAGGAAGAGGAGCCAGAGAGGGAGAGGGAGAGGGAGAGGAAAAGGAAAGGAAAGGAAAGGAAGAGGAAAGGAAAGGCAGGAAAGGAAAGAAAGGAAAGGCAGAGGAAAGAAAAAAAAAATTCGACAAGTCGAACCGTGACCTCCCCACACAATTTAATTGCATTCCCTTTAACCAACTTCTCAAGAATAATATATATATATAATTCAATTCGGCGTCTAGGCACTAGTCGGCCCTCCGGCACACCGACTCTGTCTATGCACTAGTCGGCCCTCCCTCTAACCTTGACTTTTATTTTTTAACAAAATGCGAGTAAAAAGTTGATTGTCAGAGGACATCCTATTGGCAATTTAGAAACAAATCTGAATTGTGTTGTTTCTGGCAAGTTGTGACTTAGCTATGAAGTGAATATGGGGCAACACTTGACTCTTCAAAGGAGTTTGGTGTTATACTAGTAGAGGTGTAGCCCATATGATCTTTTTGATATTTTTTGCGTGTACAATCAAGAGGATATTGCGATTTCAACATGTAAGCGATCTTTCAAGTTTTGGGCCAATTAGTTTTTAGCCTAATAGTTGTACAATCTGTTTTGTTTCTACAGGAAAATTGTTTTTGGTAATGCTCGTCCACGAGAACTTGTGAGCTTCCCCTTCCATTACTTTTTGTTTTTGGAGAGCTTTGAGAGCTTTAGCACCTAATATAACTGATTTTGAACTTTATTCCAGGTTTTGAAGGAGCGTGGAGTAGACAGTATTGTTGCTAGCACTCCAGAGGTCACATCACCTGCTAATAGGTTCTCTCTCTCTCTCTTCGTGTGTCTTGTCTTTTTTCCCTTTCCTTTTTTATTCTTTTTTTTATGCACTTAGGACTCGTCCTTGGGACCGTGGCTATAATAGCCACCCAGCCATCCCAAGGGCAGAGGGGGGGATCGAACCCGGGTCACCACGCCAGGAGCCCCCCCCCCCCCCCCCCCCTTCTCTCTCTCTCTCTCTCTCTCTCTCTCTCTCTCTCTATAACCACTAGGCTAGAGCTTCATGTGCCTTTTTTCCCTTTATTAAACCAAAAGAAACATGATATCCTGTAAAATATAGTATATACACCTCTCGTAAATATGTTTAGACTAGTGGTATAAAACATGCATCTCATTATACAAGTGTCTTTTCTACATTTTTCTCCAACTATTCTTGCCCAATAACCATCACTATGTAAGACCAGTGTTTAACATTTGTCATTCAAACTTCAAAGATCATTTTATGTCAGATCTATATGCATATCTCCTGGCCTATATTCCACATTCATTTCCTGGTCTCAGAGGAGCTCAATGGCCCATTTGCATAGCTGACATTACGCTTACAGCTAGGAATCACATACTTCAAAATCGGTTCTGTGCCGAGTCTTGTCCATGTTAGACATGACAAGAAGACTTTAGAATACATTGAGATACACTAAAATCATTGTCGTGTCCGTGCAACATAGGTGAACACCAAGCACCCAGATGTTGAAAAAAACATTTGCTTCCAGCCGTCTCCTTTACAAATCCTTTTGTTATCTCCAATATCCAATATCGCAGATTTTGGGTTCTTTCCAACTTTCAGCGACATATATATGAAAATGTTTCACTGTTGTTTTATTAGGTAACTGCTTTATCAGAAAGCTTGAGCTTAGTGCAGATCGCATGAACGATGGGATAATTAAGGGTCAGTGTAAATTGTTTGTAATATTTAGCATCTCTTACCTCTTGAAACTTGGTGCTCTAGTACCCTTGCAAGAAAGGTTTTTTTAGGGGTTAAGGGTGGGTGTTAGGTGGGTGTTATTTATAGTGACCTTTGAAGTTAAAACCTTTGGAGGAAGAAAATTTTCTAATATCATGAGAGACCTTTTAAGCTCAAGCTGTTGCATGGTCAATGATCTTTGGTTCTTAACAAAACTAGACACCAACATAAGCAAAACTAATGTGTCTGTGTTACTGCTTCCTTTCCTTCTTATTTTCTGCAAATAAATAAATAAATAATGTAGCCAAAGCTTGGAATAGGAAAGAACCATTTGAAATCTGTGATTATGTTATATTCGTATTTTTGTTGGTGTGCACTTGACTTTAGATACTCAATTGTTGCTTGGAGACGGATCATAAGGTTATTCTTGTGCATATATATGTTTTTCGTAATGTGTTGTTGGTAAAGCAACACGGAAATCACTCTCTCAAACCAAAGAGCCTGCGAGAAAACCGAAGAAAAGCAACACAAACCAAACACCAAAATTATACAGAAAACCAAACGCAGACACAATCGATTTTTACGCAGAAAATCCAGGTGGAAAAAACTACGGGACGATCGGAGTTCAGCCCTGAAAAGCCTCCACTATTGGAATAGAAGATTACACCCTCTACAAATTCTTTACCGATCCAACACATATCACCACAACTCTTTGGAATAGAAATTTAATCACAGACACACGAAGAACAGAGACGACGAGAAATCGAATTATTCGAAACGATCTCCTCTTCGAATAGCCGTGGATCTCTTATTTCTCCTCCCGGTAGTTGCAAAGCACTCTTGCCACCTTTTTTGTCACCTTTTTTGTTGTATTGCATGAACCTTTTTATAAACTCTTGCATGGATTATGGTCTATATATGAAAGCCCAATATATATGAAAATTCAATCATATTCAATCATATATTTATGGTCAAAGATATGAAAATTCAATCATTTATTGGCTTGCCATAAATTAGAAGTCCAGTTATATGGAAAGTCAGTATATGAAAAATCCAATCATAAATATATAATCAAAGTCAAAGATGGAAATTCATTCATATATTTGCTTACCATATATGTTCCAATATACGATGCTCGATGCACTCCTTGAGCTTCTCCGACACACTGATGGCGTTCATCGCACTTCGGAGTATTCTCCACATAGGTTGAGAACCCGACCCACTCTAACAAATCTCTCCCTTCCCAACTAGGTGGAGGAGCTTGTCATACCGACGATCAGCATGCAGTACACAAATTTTTTTCTTGAAAGAACCTTTGTGAACATATCCGTTCTATTGTCATCTGTGTAACCTTCTTAAGCATCGCGTCCTTCTTCAAAACCACATCCCGTATCCAATGATACCAAGTCTCAATGTGCTTCGACTGTCTACGAAATGCCTGGTTCTTCACAAGATGAATTGCGCTCTGGCTGTTGCAAAGCAAAGTGTACTGCTCTTGCTTTAGCCCCATTTTCTGCAACAGTTTTTTCATCCACAACAACTCTTACAAGTCTGTTGCCGCAATGTATGCTTCCTTTGTTGTAGACAAAGCAATATACTTTTGCAACTGCCATGATACCCCTCCACCAACAAACATTATCACATAGCCTGAAGTCGATCTCCTCGTATCTAAATCTCTAGCCATATCAGCGTCAGTATATTCGACCAGTTTCGGCTTGTCACCACAAAATAAAATCCTCCAATCAGCAGTGCCCTGAAGGTACCGTAGAATCCACTTAATTAGACTCTAATGTATTCTTTTAAGATTTGAAAGATACATGCTAACCATGCCAACTGCGTGAGCGATGTCTGGCCTTGTATACACCATGACATACATAAGACTCCCCACTGCTAAAGCATACGAAATTCGCTTCGTATCTTTTTTTTCGTCCTCGGTAGATGGACATTGTTCCGCAATAAGCTTAAAGTGAGCCGTAAGGGGTTTACTTTCTTTGATCCGTTCATCCCGAAACGTTGAAGTACCCGGTAAATGTACTTCTTTTGGGACAAATGAAGTAGTTTGGACTCTCTCTCTCTCTGTTGATCTTCATCCCAAGAATAGCCTTCGCTGCGTCTAAATCCTTCATAGAGAAGGCCGCGCTCAGTTGGCGCTTTAACTCCTGCTATATTGGTGGCATTCCGATCCACCAATAGCATATCATCTACGTAGAGCAGTAAAATGATAAAATCATCCTCGACAAAGTACCTCACGAACATAGAGTGATCCGACGTCGTCCGTGCATAACCATACTCCCCCATAAACGACTCGAACTTCCTGTACTACTGCCTCGGAGCCTGCTTCAGACCATACAGACTATTTTTCAACCGACAGACCAAGTGTGACTTGTCCTTCTTACAGAATCCATCTGGCTGTTTTATGTACAACTCCTCTAAATCACCATGGAGGAACGTCGTCTTTACGTCCATCTGCTCAACCTCCAAGTCGAAACTGGCTGCCAATGCTAGCACTACCTGAATAGACGACTGCTTGACCACTGGTGAAAAGATCTCATCGAAATCTACGTCCTTCTGCTGACCGTAGCCTTTAACTACTAACATCGCTTTGTATCGAGGTCGAGTAGCATCATCCGTCTGCTTCACTCTGAACACCCATTGATTTTTCAAAGCCTTCTTTCCCTTTGACAACTGCACCAACTCATAAGTAGAGTTAGCCTATAGGGTACTTATCTCCTCCTGCATGGCCTCCATCCACTCCTGTCTGTGTTAGTCTTCCATAGCCTCTCTCCCCCGTCAGTTAGTAGCGCATACTCATCTGGTGAGTATTTAGTGGATTGTCGACGATCCCTCGCGCTCCTCAATGGATCTATTGGTGCTGGTTGTATACGAACAGCCTCCTCCCCTTCAGGAACTACCTCCTCGGCATGTTCATCCTCCTGAGGGTCATCCTGACCATCATAAGCAGGTTGATGATCAAGGTTGGGAGCATCTCCATGTACTGGCTCTCCCATAATTGTATTCTCTGCAGTTTACTCTGGAAACGGCTCGAAGCAAACTCAGACAATTTCTCAACCTTAGAAGGCATCTCGAAATCCTGAGTGTTGGTTATGGTCTGATCTTCGACGAATACCACGTCCCTGCTTCTGTAGAGCTTTCTTTCCACTGGATCGTAGAGTCTATAAGCCAAACTCATCCCGACCATAGCCGACAAAGACGTACTGCCTCGTCTTCGGCTCAAGTTTGGATCTCGTCCTTTGGTACATGCACGAAGGCTTTACAATCAATCACATGCGATTGTATGGCGGCTCTTTGTTGTACTATAGTTTGTCAGGCACATCACACCTTGCAAAGGAGCACTAGAATATAAATTTATAACATAAGTAGCGGTGTTTAGAGCCTCACCCCAATAACTGCCTGATAAGTTTGCTTCAGACAGCAAACATCGTACCCTCTCCATCAGTGTCATGTTCATGCACTCCGCTACACCATTGAGCTGAGGTGTCTTGGACGGAGTCTTCTAGTGTCGTATCCCTTGCTCTCTGCAATACGCATCAAAGGGACCAATGTATTCGCTGCCGTTGTCGGACCGAACACAGAGCAAATTCTTGTCCGTCTCTCTTTCAACAGAGGCCATAAACTCTTTGAAAGTGGGCAGCATCTGATCCTTGGTCTTTAAGACGTAGACCCAAACCTTTTTGGGACAATCATCAATAAAAGTCACAAAGTAAGAAACACTACCAATAGATTTTACCTTCATAGGACCGTAGACATCCGAATGAATCAACTCGAGCAACGTCGACTTCCTTGAACTTTGGTGACTTTGGAAAGACACTATATTTTGCTTTTCCGTCAAACAATGCGTGCATCTCCAACTTTGTAGAATTGAGCCCCGAAATTATCTTCTTGTTCACCAAGTAGCTCATCTCCTTCTCGTTGATATGGTTGAGCCGTCTGTGCCACAACTCGGTAGATACATTAGCAACTGCATTCACCTCCTGTGTCCCCTGTGCGCTCCCTTCTATATAGTAGAGTTTGGATCTTTTACTTTCTCTGGCAATCACCATCGAACCTCTGGAAAACTTCTACTGACCGTTCCCAAAGAAATTGAAGAATCCCTCATCATCCAACCTTCCAACCGATACCAGATTGAAACAGATATCGAGGACATGACGAACATCCTTGAGAACAAGAACTGCACCTGTTTTGGTTCTCACATGCACATCTCCAATAGCAACAGCCTTCGACACATCTCCATTGTCCATCTTTAATACTCCACAGTCTGCTATTGTGTAAGTGGCAAACAGTGTCCTCTTGTGAGATACGTGTGTTGAAGCCCCTGAGTCCATCAGCCAAGAATTGTCATCGCAGGCGAGTTTCATGACTACCTCATCACCTACAACGATCACGTCGCCTCCATGTGCCGAGGCAGTCGCTGTTGTGTTTTCTCTGCTTTTCTTTGTCGCCATTCTTCTCTCTTCCAAGCGAAACAGTTCGCTTGATGTGGCTCTTTTTGCCACAATGGTAGCACTCCGAGTCTTCGTACCGACCCTTGACTTCTTTTTGCTCTGTCTTTCCCACCGTCTGGACTTCTGCTTTTACTCCTTCCACAACTTTGAAACAAGCGCCTCTGAATGGGATGAAGAAGACGTTTCCTGAGATTTCCTCCGCATCTCTTCATTCAGCACTCCGCTCTTGGCGAACTCCAGACTGACTATGCCTTCTGGAGCAGAAGCGATTATAGACACCCATACGATTTCCTACGAGTCTAGCAAAGTACACAGCAACCAAAGCCCCTGAACTTCGTCATCGAACTTGACTTCCATCGAGGATAGCTGGTCAACCACGTCTTGGAACTCACTTAAGTGATCCGTGATAGACGTAACATCTTTGTACCGCACACCTTCGGATCAGGAACAACTTGTTTACCCTGGTCTTCTTCGCGTACAAAGATTCCAACTTCTCCCAAAGTGTCTTCCCGTGCTCTATATTGGCAACGTGATTGTACACGTTTTTGTCAACGAACTGCCGTATGTACTTACACACTTGTATGTGCTTAAAATTTCAATCATCTTCAAATTTATCACTGGGCCTCTCGGAAGCAAATACCGGAGGATGTAGCTTCTTGACAAATAACAGATCATTCATCTTGCTCCGCCAGTAGTGGTAGTTGGTACCGTTCAGGTTTACCATGCGTAACCGCTTCGCGTCATCTCTTCTTCTCGGTTTGATTGTCAACTCCTGACACTAATCTGAACCCAAAGCTTTGATACCACATTGGAAACGCAATGCGGAAATCGTTTCTCCAAACCAAAGAGCCTGCGAGAGAACCGAAAAAAAGTAACACAAACCAAACTCCAAAATCACACAGAAAATCAAACGCACACAAACGATCTTACGTGGAAATCCTGATGGAAAAAACCACAGGACGATCGGAATTCAACCCTGAAAAGCCTCTACTATTGGAATAGAAAATTATACCCTCTACAAACTCTGCACCGATCCAACACGGATCACCACAAATCTTTGGAATAGAAAATTGATTACAGACACACGAAGAACATAGACGACGAGAAATAGAATTATCCGAAACGATTCCCTCTTTGAAATAGCCGTGGATCTCTCTTTTCTTCTCCCAATAGTTGCAAAGTACTCTTGCCATCTTTTTTGTTGTATTGCATGAACATTTTTATAAATTCTTGCATGGATTATGGTCTATATATGGAAGTCCAATATATATGAAAATTCAATTATATTAAATCATATATTTATGGTCAAAGATATGGAAATCCAATCATTAAATTGGAAGTCCAATTATATGGGAAGTCAATATATGAAAGATCCAATCATAAATATATAATCAAAGTCAAAGATGGAAAGCCAATCATATATTTGCTTACCATATATGTTCCAATATACGATGCTCGTTGTACTCTCCGAGCTTCTCCGACACACGGATGACGCTTGTCGCACTCTGGGGTATTTTCCACATAGGTTGGGAATCCCACCCACTCTAACATTACTTTACATTGGATGAACAGATGTGCTGAATTCCAATTAAATTTACAGTTATCTTTTGGAATCCCCAATATCCTGTTTTTGGCCAACCCCATATATTACAATGTGAATTGAGAAATCTTTTGATAAACGAGTTTGAGAAACTGCAGCTATGTAAATTTCTTAAATATTTTTGGTTGAACAGATTGTGCTATTTCAATTTAATTTACAATTTTCTCTTGGAATCCCTGATGTCACGTTTTTGGCCAACCTCATCTATTACAATGAGAAATTTTGGGAAAATGAGCCTCTGTAAATTTCATAAATATTTCTGATGAACAGATGTGCCTAATTTTACAGTTTTCTTTCTGAATCCCTGATATCCCGTTTTTGGCCAACTTAAAAGAGAAATCTTTAGAGAAACCAGTTTGAGAAACTCCACATCTGTAAATTTCATTAATAATTTTTTGTTCTTTGTAGTTTGCAGTCCTGTCAAGTCAAGCCGGAGGATAGTTTCACCAAACAAATGGTCTTATTATTGCTCAAATGCATGATTTATTTTAGGAGATACTTGACCTTGTTATGTCTTATATGAAGGTTTAAAAATGACATCTCAAAGACTGAAATGATGTCAGAACCTTCTGCTCCAATCAGCTGGCATGGCGAACGGTTTGAAAGTTTCCCATCTGAACAAAGGAACGGAAAAGATCTCGAGAGGAAGGAACACCGATCTGATCTCGAGAAAGTGGAGAGGACTTCATGGAGGAACGACAACCGCAGAAACACCACCAGGGTGACCGAGAAGCCAGTGGAGCAGCGGCGACAGGAGCTGGACACATGGCGCAAGCCTGTGGTTGAGCAACCAAATCCCGATGTCGCAGTGCGTGGGCCTCGCCATGGGAAAGCAGCATCTGCGTTGGAGCTTGCCGAAGCATTCTCGAGATCGATGTCTGATACCAACTCAAACAAGCACGTCCCCAGCCAGAGGAGTCTGCCTACCAGGGCACAAGAGCCCTTCTCCCGGCTGACGGACACGAGGGAGTTCTACTCCGGGCCCAGCCAGAGGCAGATAAATGGTTATTGATTTTGTTCAAAACCAGAGAATCGAATGATTGGGATAGTGTTTGTTCTCACAGCATCCTGATCCATTATTTGATTCTTGGAGGATATATACATGAAACATGAGAGGTGGTTAGGAAACTAAAAGGAAAAAAAGAGGAATCCTTACACTTCTCAGTAGAAAAGGTTTATGTCAAGTGTGACAATATTTAACTTGTGGGATCTGTACTGCTGTAACATTTCTGAGATTATATGAACCTATGTAAAAAAAAACCCACTCAATTCGTTCTGAAAGGTTATTTCTTGTTCTCACCTGTTGTGTTTCATGACAAGGTTATTGGTATTTATCAATTTTTGCCGTAAGCTATCAGATTGATTTGACAAATTGTGCCCAGTATGAGCGTTTGATTTGATGGATTTTATGTGCATCCTGTGCTAAATAACGAATTTTTTCATAGTTGAATAAAATTGTGCCCAAAGTGCATATTTTCTCAAACTTGTGAATTGGGAACTAAAAAAGGAAGGACGTTTTCAATATCAATTATGTCTTGGGCTTAAAATTGTGAATTGACGTTTTGAATATCAATTTTGGCTCTGAGCTCGACATACTGCAGCATTACCAGCTTTTTTACTCTAAAATTACAAGCCTGGACTAATCCGGAAAATATCTTTGAGCAGCTGTTTTTAACAGAACGCTGTCTGAAGCTTACAAAGTTTCAATACCTTAATTGCCTTTGTATGTAGACTTGACTGGGCTGCTGTTCAAATGGAAGGGAAGAGAAGAGAAGAGGGAGAAGAGAAGCAAACAAATCCCTACATAAACCTTCAATAATGTACATAATTACTACTATAAGAAAGAAGAATGCAACATGATTTATTTTCCCACTCAACTTCATTTCTGGCACCAGAATCTTTACTTTGCGCAGCATTCAGAATGGGAGCTGGAAGTCTTAGAACATGAAGGCAGTTGGAGCAAAGGCTGGTACTGATAAGTGCCTGCGAGAAGCAACACCAGGATTTGTCAACAGAAGACCAAGCCCATGAGAGTGATGCTCTCTACTTTTTCAGTTAAATTTGAACTAAGAAATCCTAGAAATAAATCTCTATAATGGGAACAGAATATATGACATAAATAGTGGAATAATAGATCTGATCTGCCGTTTAGTTAAGTAGATCTGCTATCCAGTAAACCTCTGTTGCTTTTCTGTCTCTTTTTTATGACACGTGGGTCCCACTGAAAAAATTTTTTTTAAACAAGATGCATGCCCACATGTCATAGAAAGAGAACAGAAAAAGGACAAAAATGACAAAAATTTCCTGGACAGCAGATCTGTCCGCGTTGATTGTTACATTCAATTGTTAATCTGGAATGACAATTGGGAAGTTGGGATGAACTGTTGTAATATAATAAGCAGTGACTTCACTTGATGGTTGATGGCAAAGCACCTATTTTATTTTATTTTTTTGGCAAAAAAAAGAAAAAATCTTTCCTTTATAGAAATTAAATCTTTTGTGCTTAAAAGATTTTTTGATCGACATGTTTTGAACACGATTTTTCTTACAAAATAATATACCTTCCAAATTTAGCCGGAAAAAGAAATTTGAAAAAGGAAATTATTTCTAAAAAATATTAGACGGCCTGACGAAATTTGTGCATGACAAACTAGCAAAATTAATACATAATATTATTTTATAATAGCAAATTCATGGTTGTGGTATAATAAAGATTGTGTGTTCGAATCACATATGATTCAGATTTCATTTTTTTAAGTTTTATTTTTGATCCTTTTCACAAAATTAAAATAAAAGTTTTTTTACTTTTATTATTTTATAATAACAAACAAATGGTAACATTTGATTTCAGCATAGAAGGTTGCATGTTCGAATCACGCAGTGTTCAAATTTTAATTTTAATTTTAATTTTAATATTAATTATAATTATAATTTTTTTTTGTTTTATTTTTTTCTTTTGAAAAAGTTAAAATAAAAGATTTTATTTTTTCAGGATCTATGTATGTATTTAAATTTGTCATTTAATTTTAGCACAATCTATAAGTACAAAATAAACATACTATCATTACACCTTATTATAAAATAATAATTCTGACAGACTGTGTTGCATACACAAATTCTGTCAGGTCGTCTAGCGGAATATAAGCCAAATTTCATAAAGTTTATTATTCTGTAATTTTTTTTTTATATGTTTTGAATGATGAAAATTCCTTGGTTCGCTTCTGATTTTGGAAATAAAAACTTGTTTGGAAGACAAAAAAAAATTGCTTAATAAACACTTATTTAAATATAAGGGTTATTGGATTTTTTGATGAAAAATAATAAAACTAAATTATAATTTGATTATCTCATATTCTAGTTTTTTAATTACATATTCTCAACTTTGATAGGCATCAACTTAATATTCTTCCCAAAAAAAAAAAAAAAACAAAAATATCATCCCCTCCCTCTCTCCAGCACCTCCTCCTCTTTCTCAAGCGGCAGCCGGAAGGGGGAAAGGGAATACAGCAGCGAGCAGCAAAAGTGTGCGGCGGCGATCGCGCGTCGGGGCTGCCATCAGGACGGGGAAAAGGGTAGCAGGGGTTGGAGGAAGGGAAGGGGAGAGTAATTTATTTTTTTATTTATTTTATTTTTTTTAGCAAAATTTTTTACGTTGTAGTGACGGAGGTATAATAATAATAATTATTATTATGTTGCAGACAAATAAGTTGAAAATATTAGTTTAATTTAGTGTTTATCAAAGTTGAATGTATCAAATTGAACAATTCGAAAAGTTAAGGATATCAAATTGCAATTTAGCCAAATAATAATAATTATTATGTTGCAGACAAATAAACGAAAGATTTTCTCACCGGAAATCATCACGATCCGAACGAGGCCTAGCCACGACGGCCGGCGGCTTCGTCGTCCTCGGCGTCAGATTCGCCGGAGAAGCGCTCCGGCCGGCGGTCCTAGCCTTCGCGGCCTTTAGAGCGCTAGCGTCCTCCGATATTGCACCGAGCGACGGCCTCCACGCAGCCGCGGACGACCTGCAGCACCGGCGCTTCTCCTTCTTGACGGCGCACGATAGCGGGGGCGGAGACGCCGCCGGAACCTCCGCCGGCTCCGGCGAGGTGGCTCTACGTCCGCATGGTACAAATTCTAGAAGCCTCATCTCTCTCTCTCTCGCTGTCGTTTTTCTTCCTGGTTCTCTCTATAGTTTGTTCTTCATGGTTCTCTCTATAGTTTGTTATGCTTTTTTCGTTATTATAAATAAAGGAGCAATGAATGCAATTTTGGTCGAGTGGGATTAGAGTAATGGAAGGGGTGTATTATGGTAAATATTTTAAATATTATTTTATTATTTATTTTGGGATAAGGGAGAACTTAAATGACGCTGGAGCGGACTTTCTGTCAATATCACTCTTGAGTGTAATTTGGAAAGAATGCTTTTAGGGGTTAGCGACTTATTCTATTTCAACCAAATTGTTGGAGTCAAAATCAAATTTCTAAATATTTAAAAAATAAATAAATAAATTTATTATTTATTTTACTATAATTTAAAATTATTACAAAAAATTAAATATTGACGAAACGTAGCGATGGAACCATTTTCGTCGCTGAGTAGCGACTGACTAGCGACGAATTTGTGATAAAAATTCTATGTAAAATCAGATCTATTTTTTATCACTGTTTTCGTCGCTAATCAGTCGCTAATCTTGTAGCGCCATCTTAGCGACGGATGCCTTCCGTCGCTGGTCACGACTAACATTGACAGAACAGTCTTTTGTTTTCATTCTGAAAAGTTTCAACCAAAATTCCCCCCCCCTCCAAATCTCCTCTCCCGCGGCTAATACTTTGACGATCCCTCTAATCCGATGAACCCTCCTCTACAGCTCCCTCCCCCCCCCCCTCTCCATAGCGCCCCCTCCTCGAGCTCGACATTCCTCTCCGACTCGACGCCTCCTCCGCCCCGGCGCTTCTCCGGTCAGAACCCTCCGGTCAGACCCCCTCCTCCTCCGCCTCCGGCAAATCCTAACCGTTTTTCACATTTGGGTATTGCATTTGAAATTGGGGATTGTATATATTTTGAATTTGGGTGCTGGACACAGACACGATATGCTGGACATGGACACAAAAATATCAATTACTATACATTGCTATACTTCTTAACTATCATCCTTTGAGGAAATGATCGAGAGATATATGAGAAATTTTAGGTAATGCAACACTTTACAAGAGTACAATTGTGTGCCTCCAAACACAAAATTTTGTTCACTACCAGAATAAATCAAATTAGCGACGTTTGGAAACGTCGCTAAATGGCATAAAAATATCGGTAAAAAAATTTAGCAACGTAATTAGCAACATTTCAATGAAGTCAAGTTTAAGCTAGTCGCTGACAGAAAAAACGTCGCAAAACGTCGCTATAGCGACGTTTTCTAGCGACACATTTGCCTCGCTAATATTTTTTATATTAGCGACGTTTAGCGACGCAACGTAGCTAAATTAGCGACGTGTTGTGTGTCGCTAAACGTCGCTAATATTTTCTATTTAGCGATATTTTGTAATACATTTAGCGACGTTTTGTTGACCTGACAAATACTGTCATGTCAGCAATTTAGCGACATTCAGCGACGTATTTGGCGACGTATATAGCAACGTATTTAGCGACGCATATAAACGTTGCTAAACGTCGCTAAATTTTCAGTAAAAAAATAAAAAAGTAGAATATAAAATGGTTTCCAAACCAATCTTCCTGCAGTTTATGAATTCATAATTTATATAAATAGACCCGGAGCAACCCTCCATTGAATTTTCTGGGTTCGTCGACCCCTTCGGTAGAACACTCAACATCGGTAAATTAACATACATTTAATATGAATAATATAGTAAAATTTAAAGAAAATGAAACATTGAAATTATAAACCGAGTCTGAAAAAAATTTCGTCGTAAAGAATGCAATAAATATCCACACAAACAACTAGTAAACTGTTATAACTAGGACTACTGTGGATCTACAGGAGGATGACCACCGACGCACATCAAGGATAAGATCAAATCATACTGCTCCCGTAAAATCGACACCGATGTCGATGAAGAAGGCAGTGACGTTGGTGGAGTCTGTGTCGATGAAGGCGCACCAGGAGGACGTATCTGCTCCAACGCTGCTAGTCGATGGTTGTATGAATCCATGGTAGATAACAGTCTCGTAATGCTATGAACCATTGAATCCTGCATCATCGTCAGCCTCTCGCCCCTGGGCAACTGTGATGCCTGCAGCTCCGTCACACTACGCTCTGTCAACGCTTTAAGATCATCTGTCATATCCCTGAGCTCCATGATGCTGCGCTCGAGCGTATCAAATCATGCGATGAGCGCCGCATCGTCGCAGCTGGGACAGGGGCTGCTCCTCCATCCTTCGCAATAACTCGTCACGGAGAGACGCAATATGAGGGTCAACGGTCTCCTGGACTCGGGCCTAATCCTGCGAGGGCTGTGGGGAATGCACACTTGCAGTGGAGGCCCTAGAGGACTGCGTCACAACAAGGGCGCCATAGGATCCCGTACGGTAGTACGCACCCCTCTGGAGACCACCAGCGGCGGTCACCCACAGCTCGTCTACCGGCAGAGCTGGAGAGGACTGCGAGGAAGTACCAGCCTCTCCCGTTGTAGGTGCACTAGCAGTCGTCCGCTCACGCAGCCTAAGATACTCGGCCTAGAAAGTTGGATACTCGATAATTGCTAATGTTTAAGGTACTTACTACTAACTACATGGATATTTATTTACAAATTTTCTAAGTTATATTAAAATTAACAAAAAGTAAAGTAATACTTACATAGGTCTGCGATGCCCTCTTATCAATAAGATTCCTGCCCTTTCGATGGGTGGCCAGGAAGCAGTCACCATGTTGGCATCCTCACCCCTCTGTACCTGTTAAAAATTTATTATTTAGTACTAAAATTAAATATTTTATCCTACTACCATATTATCGTACTTGCATTAAAATAATATATCTAAAATAAAAATATACCAAACGACAAAAATATTTCGTCATCGGAATCGAGCCACCACACCACTTTGCTGCCTTCTTCCTAGTCGCCTTGGCCTTCTCAAACCTTTTCTTGTACCTTGGATCGTCAAATCTAGCCATTATCGCAGTCCACTGCTCAGACGTGATCCAAACTTGGATCAGTTTCCTTCGCATCACGAGCCTTCTGGTCATCCAGAGCATCACGGATCAGCTTGGCGACAACGACAGGAAACATCTGCTCGATCAACTCGGCCCGGTGCGGTGGATAAAAATACGTTTGCTATAAGAAGTAATTTAGTAAGTTATATAATATACAAAAATTAGATAATTGATATTAAAACCAAATATACTTTTACCTTGAAGTGCGCAAACCAGAACGCCTTCCTCTCCTTCGGAGCATCAGAGTAGTTAATCCAAGGGCCACCATAGTTGTACCTCAGAAAGTGGCCAGGTGTCTCTGTACCGACGAGGGATGATATCTATACAGATATAATTATTTTTATCAAAAAAGTGAATATATAATGAATAAATAAATACACGATATATATGATACTAAACCAACTAATTAACTTACTTTGTACCGTCGTCCCAAATCTCCGTCCTCGTCTCGTCCGGAGGTGCGCATGGAGGATCTCGCTGATGTTGGGACGACGTCGACTCAACCTCCGCCATATGCTCATCTGTCTCCATAGTTCCATCAGCAGGAGGAACGCTGGACGAAGGAGTAGTCTCAGGCCTGGAACTACTCGTCCCAGGAGTGCTGCCACGTAACATCATCGTAGTCGGAGATGTGACTGGTCGATATACTGGAGTACTTGGCGACGAGGATCCAGAACCAACAGTAGGCAGTACCGAAGGAGCACTCGGTCTACCTCGGGACCTGCCGAAAGCTTCGCGTTGTCCTTTCATACCTGATAACAATATATGATGATAGAACAAATAAACAAATATATAGTACATTCTACAGTCAAAATGTTATACATATCTCACAACATTAATAGAATTGCACAGTAAATAACTAGTAGTGTCACAAGTCTAAATGGATAGTACATTCTATAGTCAAAATATAATACATGTCACAAGTCTAAATTAATTAATTTTATTTTTAATCATTTTTAGAAAATTTATCTTGTTCGCCTTCCTCGTCCTCCTCTTCCTCTTCCTCCTCATCTTCACTTTCATCTACTTCGTCTTCATCTTCGTCTTCCTCTTTAGATAATTCTATATCTTCTACATTATTAGTCGTGTAATGAGTAACCTTCGTTGAGTCCACATATACAATATTTATTACAAGAGGTAGCTCGTCCTCCTGATAAGTTATTTCGTCAACGTCAAAGGTATTTCTAGTTTTAGTCTTGCATACTGCCTACCAATCCAACCTCGCTGTCCCCCGTCTTTGATAAGTTATGAAGTACACGAGCTGAGCCTAACTTGATAGGACAAATGGTTCGTAGCCTTGATATCTACGCTTGTAGTTTATATCCACAAGACCATGCTTGTCAATTTTCCAACCTTGATCTTCAATCGGATCGAACCATTCACACTTGAATATCACGATCTTAGCAGGTTCTATGCCATAATTATATGTCAACTCAACAATCTCTCGTAAGATGCCAAAAAAATTATTGCCTGGATCGACGTCTTTGTACTTCGAAGGTTGGATATACAAACAACTATTTTTCGTGGAATCATGATCCAGAAAGCTCTCTGATCGGAGAATTTTTTGACTTGAACATAAACCCATTCACATAGTAACTTGGCCATATTTTGACGACAATAATTGGTCCCTTGGCTATAGTTCTAATAGATTAAGTCTCGGGTGTTATTAGACGATCGACCTAAATACCAAAGTAGCGATAGTAAGTTATTTATTGTGCAAGTGCATAAAAAAAAGTAATTACCGAGCTCCTTACATATGCGCTCAACCAAGAAGGAAAATGATGTCTCATTTCTTGTTCTACTTCTTCGTCTGTTATGTAGGGTCTAACCGACCTCAGCTCATCATTATATGTGCTGAAAAATAATGAAGCAACCGCTAATTAGTAGCATAATATTATCTTATACTATTACATTGAGATGACGTAAATTTGGACGTATTAATTACTTACCCCTCTAGCTTCTCCACTTCATTCTCGTCGTAATTGAGTAATATATACAACTGAGCAGCCCTTAGCTCATCGTCATTCAAATATCTCTTCTTCATTTTTTCCAAAGGCTTTTCGGACGCATTGAATACTTTCAATATTGCATCATTAGATTCCTGATATCCGTCGTCGTTTCTCGGAGCTCTCGTTCTATTAGTAGCAACATGAGATTTGAAATACGTCGAGCAAAAGTTTGTAATCTCCTCGAGAACATAAGCTTCACAAATAGAGCCCTCAACCCGTGCCATATTTTTTCTTTCTCTTTAGGTGATTCAGATGCTGCTCAAACGGGTACATCCACCGATAACTGACAGGACTACCAACACGTGGCTCATAGGAAAGATGAATTGGTAAATGCTCCATGGAGTCGAAGAATTCAGAAGAAAACACCTTCTCGAGATTGCACAGTGTTACTGCAATATCTTTCTCTTGCTTTTCTAGACGATCGACGAGCAACTTAGTAGAACAAAGATCTCTGAAGAATATGCTGAGCTCTGTCAATGGATCTCAAATGACATGCGGTAAGAATTCCTGAAATGCAATTAAAATTAATCTCTCCATGAATACGTGACAATCATGGCTCTTCATACCCGCCAATTTGTTCTCCTTGAGGTCGACGCATCTTCTCAAGTTTGACACGTACATGTTTGGAAATTTTAGACCCTGAATCCACCTACAAAGTCTTCCTTTATCCACCTTCTCCAGTAAAAAAATTGACTTAGTCTGCATTAACTTTCCATTCCCCTCCACTATCAAATGCAACGCAGGACTTCTACATATTTTTTCTAAGTCCAACCCGGCCTTCGGATTGTCTTTCGTCTTCCCTTTTACCTCTATTATAGTATTAATTATATTATCAAACACATTCTTATAGATATGTATGACATCAAGGTTATGTCTGATCAGATTGGTGCTCCAATATGACAGATCCCAGAATATACTCCTCTTCGTCCAGTTATGGGTGCGACCAAATCTGTCACACTTGTACCCTTTAGCAGGCTCTTCGATAGCACTTGGTAAATCTTTTACCTCTTTCCATATCGTGTATCCGAGCCACCTTGGCAGTGGATTGGCCTTCGATAGCACTTGGTAGAAATTGTCTATGACAATCGAAGAAGTACAATTTTTTTCCGTATTTTAAATAAAAAGCCTTAGTGCGGTCCATACAATAGGGACATGAGAGACGACCATGAGTGCTCCATCCTGATAACATGCCATAAGCCAGAAAGTCCTTGATGGTTCACATAAGTGTTGCCATCATATGAAAATTTTACTTTTTTGAACTATCGTACGTATTAGCGCCTACTTTCCACAGCTGATTCAACTTATCTATCAACGATTGCAAGTACATATTGATGTTCCTCTTCGGATTGTTCGGACCAGGAATAATGACGGTTAAGAACATAACCTGAGTCTTCATGCACATCCAAGGCAGTAGGTTGTACTGGGTGACGATCATAGGCCAACACGAATACTGAGAGCCCGAAAGTTCGAATGGGATAAAACCTTCAGAGGAGAGCCCCAATCTTACATTATGCGAATCCAAAGCAAAATTGGGATACTATTGATCAAAGTGCTTCCATGCTTCTCCATCGGATGAACACTTCTTCAATTTGTTCTCGTCTGTGCTAACTCATATTTGCGGCAGTCTCCTTCACCATAAACAACCTCTGCAACCGTGGAGGTAAAGACAAGTAGTGCATCGAATCGGTCGTCTTTCTTGCACCGACATACCTTCATGTACAAGTTGCCTTGTAGCGATCAGCACCACAAAATCTGCACATATCTTCATCCTTGTCATCTTTGTAGTAAAGCAGGCACATGTTGTGACATGCTTCGATTTTTTTGTATCCCATCCAGAGTGATCTCACCATCCTCATTGACCGGTAAAAGTCTTTAGGTAACTTAGCACCTGCCGACAAGATCTCTATAATCAACTCCATCAGTCGGTTGTAGCATTCTTGTGACATGTTAAAATCGGACTTGATGTTCAACAGTCTTGTCACCACCTCCAACGATGAATGATCCTCACAACCGGGATATAATAGAGTGCTTGCATTCTCCAGTAACTCTATGAACTTTGTAGCATCGGCATTTGGTGCCTCCTTAGTTGCATCATGATTGTCCGGATCGAAAGTAGTCTCAATAGCGTCGAAAACCATGTTCACGCACCCGTTGTTGTAATTAGCGTGGTCATGGACACCCATATACGGCTCCACATAAGGCTCTGGCTCCGATGCTAAAGACACAAGTTCTTCGTGTGAGGTCCACTGATATTAATTCAGCATAAAACCCCTTGAGTATAAATGATGTTACATCCACTTCTGAGTGATATTTTAAGTTGCGATATCTCACACACGGATACTTAATTTTGGTGTTGTCCATGTACTGAGGGAACGCCTTGGCAAACTACAGGAACTGTTCCACCCCTGTATGAATTCATCATGAACATCGCACATGTCATCTGGATGAAGGTTGTACATCTACGAACGATGACGCATGTAGTAATTCAGATCCATTTCTAGATAATTTTATAAAGATGAATAGACATCGTTCAAGTATATTATCCAAATGGATGCAAAGATGGATACACATGTGAACACTAATAAAGGATATGTGTGACGTCACGTATTCAATTTAGGTCATTCTCTAAAAATGATATGTGTGATGTCACAACACTTGGTACCAATATATACTATAGGCTACTCACTCTTGACACTGAACACATATTTATACCTACTTCTATAACTGTATATTTCTATACCCTTATATATGTATCTATCTATATAGATTAGTAACCCTCACTAGCTTACTCATCCCTCACTTAAACATAAACACATACATACCTCTCACTTGGACACTCTCATGCACTTGACACACACACACACACACACACACACACACACACACACACACACACACACATACACACATACACATACATACAATGCACTATGTACACACACCCTGTAAACCCCCTCGATTTTTTCTGTAGATAGTCAGGTTTGGATTTGGAAAATTTTGGTTTTAGCAGCAAATGTTGAGGTTTAGAGTAGAGATAGGATTGTCTGGTATTTAATTTATTTAATTAAACCCTTGGCGCGCCCTATCATTGCTAAATTATTCGGAGCCCTATATCAGCCCGTAAATTCTATCGGATTATTGTACTTCTGACTTGACTCGCCAAATTAGGCACTGGACTTTTCCGTCACTTAAAAATCAGTTTTCGTTGTGCTCTAAATTAATTGCGCAACTTTTCGAAAATCGTAACCCATATTTAATTCTGTGTCGGACACCTGGGTCGTTACCCTCAATTTTGAGATACCAACTTAACCCGTTGAGCCGGACCAACTAAAGGGTCCAAGACCAACTCCAAGCCCCCACCATTTTTGACCTTTGCGTTATTTCCGGATTTTGACCCCAAGTGCCCCCATTTAATTTAAAAGCGCGGGACACTTTAATTCTATTTAAATCGGGGATACCAACTTTGCCTAATCCTATTTTAATCCTCAATTAATCCCGATGGCCATTAAATTAAACCCGTGCCAAACCCCCAACACCCCCTCGCCTTGCAAATCATCATCCGTAATTTTTTCCATAATTTTAGCGTTATTTTATGTGTTCGTGCAATTTCCCGAATTTAAGGGGCTAAATTGCAATTTATTAATTTATGTGTCCTCACCCTATTGGACATGACCATATGGAGAGCCCCCACTCCATTTCTCATTAAGAAATGATCTTTACTTATGTGAAATCCTAGCCCTCTATTTTAAAGGGACTAATCTACACCCTCCATTCCTCATGAATGAATAATTTCCCCTCATGACCAATCCTAGCCACTCATTCAATTTTGGAAGCATCCTCAACACTCAAGCTACATCACCCTTCCTATAAAACCATCACCATCACCCTCACAAACCCCAAAGCCGGCCCTAATTCCCACATTTGGGAATCCCCACTCTCTCTCTCTCTCTCTCCTCCCTCTTCCTAATACCACAGCCAATAACTTCTTCTTCCCTTCTTCTTCTTCTTCTTCTTCTTCTTCTTCTTCTTCTTCTTCTTCTTCTTCTTCTTCCTCCTCAACTGTTCTTCAAAAACAATACCCCAACTCCGGCCAAACACTATTCCTTCCCAGGCCGAGATCTCCCGCACCTCCACCGCCTACCCCCGGCACGGCCCAGCTCCACTCCCCGGCCACCTCCCCGTGGATTCGATTGCTGCATCGATCTTCTGGCCAGCCACCATCCCATGAGCTGCTGCTACCGATGGCTGACCCGCTGTGCAGCTACTTCCCTCCGGCCAACCGACTGTGCCAAGCCCCTCCGGACGCCCTCCTCCCCGTCTGCTGTGAACGACTCCCCACCGGCTGCTGACACGCACGCCGGTCGTTCCTCCATTCTACCACCTCCTCCAGCGGCTCCCTCGACCGACCCCTACCACCACGACTTCTCCACAGCGACTCCGGCCATACACCACTTCCACCACCATCTCCCCACTCCCTTCGACGAGAACCACAGCAGCTCCACTGCCAACACTTCCTCCCCTCGTTCATCGATCGAGCTCCTTACTCCGGCCAACCTCTACATACTGCCCCCCCACATCATCTTCTTCATCATCATCACAACACCACCACGACCGGACTGCTCCCCCTCGGCCAACAACCCTCCACCACCTCTTGACCCATCGTCGACCACCACCGATGAGCAGCAAAGCCTGGAACAAGTCTGACCTTTGTCGTTCTCCGTCTTCCCCTAAGAAGCTCAGCCAGGGAGTGCGACAGGACGACGGTCAAGCTTCGCCACCAGTGATCGGTTTCCCTGACGCATCTCGACCATTCCTACTGGTATTTCTGATCCTTGGATATGTTCGCCCTAGATGAGGTTCTGCTCCGACGATGACAAAGCTCCAACTCCGGCAAGTTTCAGCAAGCAAAAGCTCCTTTCCTCAATGGATTCGAAGACTCCTCCGACTTGACGATTGGGTGTTCTCCGGCAGGAATTATCGTCTTCGATGACTAGTGACGTATTCAGAAGTTCCAACTCGAGTTACATCGTGTCGACTCCATCCCGCACCGAGCCTCACTCCGGCCAGTAACCACCACACCGCTGAGGTAACCTCTCCCCCACCCCCCTTGTTTAGTGTGGTAATAATGTATATCGTTATGGCTATATAACTAAGTTAGTTAGGGTTCGTGTGTATAAAATGGGATTAGGGTTTATGTATGTTATTGATTGTGGGTAGGGTTTATTTTCATAAGTTTTAAAATGAATTTATGGTTATACATTAAGTTAGGGTTTGAGGATAATGGGATCTTGGTTTGGGGGTTATATTCATATTGGGAATTTGAGGATAAATTACATGGTTTAATGTACAAATTTTTGTTATATGGACTTTAGGGTTGTATAAGATGCTAATTGAGTTAGGGTGGAAAATGCTATATTGTGTTTATGGTCTATTAAATGCTAAGTAAGACATCCTGGGGTGTAGTTCATTTTATGCATATTGTATATCGATGATAAGTAGTTTAAATTGCTGTGAAAGAGTATAAGGATAATGAAACATTGGTGGATATTGAGGAGCAGGTATTGATGGTGAACTAGTATGTAACATCAAACCCTTAGTCATTCTTTGAGAATTGATAAATAATGTCGAACTTAATTGAATAAGTAGTTATTGTGGAATGGTAAAGGTTGTTTATAAATGATGGTTTAATAGATAATTATTTAATTATTTCGAGGATGATAGTAAAGGTGCATGTTGACATCTGTGAACACTGAGGTAAAACTGAGAAGTGGATCATGTGTCGGACCACGAAATATCGTGATGAACATAGTAAGATTAAGGTTTGGATTGATGATATGGTACCAATGTTTAATTTGATTAGATGTAACGTACTCCGAGTCAACCTTAGTCAACCCTCTAGCGTCGTGCCCCTGTGAGTTATAAGTTGAGACTGAGTCTAGGTGTGGATGTGTGTCGCATCCCTGTCTGGCGTAGAATAGATTATTGATTATTGGTTTGTATCTCATCTCTAGGTACTGCGGGACCTGAGGACTTGAACGCGGTACCGGGACCCCGTCGTCAGCAGCCTCGCACAGGCAAGTGTACCTTGCCACCCTGTATTTCAGATTACAGATATTTGTTGTTCTTTATGTACATTGTGCACGTACTTATGTTGACGCTCGATACTTCACGTCCGGATCACAACCGGGTGCTGACATTCGTCGTAACGTATTAAAAAAATTGTTAGATGCTTAGTAGCACCTCGATGTACGTACCTGAGTATATCGACACCCCAGGATACACTCATACACTGTGATCGTGCCAGATTCCTGTATCCTGATACTGACATCATGACCAGAGACTGGGACGACCTTAGGGTCACGTCTGTTGAGTTATTTTCCGTGTGTCGAGACTGTTAGATAGAGGTTCAGGTTCAGCGCACAATCGTTGACCGCTTGGGAAGGGAAAGACAGTTACTAGACGTTTGGGCTACTCTGGACGCGCTTATATATATATGTATTGTTTCTGTAGTGATCCTGTATCTAGTGTAGCTGTTTCACCCGTGTGGCTCCTTGCCCGGAGCTGCGGTACGTGCCGTGTGTTTCCGTGTCCGGTGCTACGATTTTATTTTAGAAAGCCCACGCGTCGAACATTGTCTTTAAACTGTGTCACACTGGTTTGGTTATGATAGAGTACCATGTTGTTGCACTTGTACTTTCTGTTACTTGGCATGTTATATTTCTGTACCTTGTTACGTCCCTCTGAGGACCTAGTTCCCTGCCAGTTTTGCAGCATAGGTGATTACGGAGCATTTGGAGTTGCTGTAGGAGTTGCATGTCTTGCGGGCATGGTACCAGGTACTCACATTATATCTATCGGCTTTATAGTTATTTTACATTATTTATTTCATCTGCTGTTGTAGCCTAGTTTTTATAGACTCATACTTCTTCTCGAGTCTATTCGAGTTAGTGTGTTATTGGGCGGCCGACTCTAGCACATATAGCTCTTTCTTGTATACTGTTGTACATTGTGGATTGAGACATAGAGGTTTACATTTATGGAATATCTAGATAGTGCCATTTATATTACAGCTTATACATATTCGAGTTAGACCAGAGTCTGGTCGAATGCGTAGCTGGCGTGTCACGTATTTCTGGTCCTACGTATTTTGGGACTGGGCCGTGACATATTTTTGTGGTGGCCCATGCAGGTCCGATTTAAATCATCTTGGTCACCTGACTGTGCCAAGCGAGCCTGCAAATTAGGAATAGATGTTATGATTGTTGAATAGGATCTCAATCCATAATCGATTTTAAAACTCTTTGTATGTGATTATCGCCCTTGGACTTCCACTTTGCATTCATTCAATCTTCATAAATATTGCTATCCTTGTTTCTCGTCCCCTATTGTTCGGGGAGACGAATGCTTGTGACTGATGACTTCCCTCCAGAAGAAGATCGAAGACCAGATGACAGAAGACAGAATTCGTATACCTTTCTCGGAGAAGATTGTTACCTTATCAAGATAGATTGATGGGTTCTTTGCATTCTAGAACTAGTGTGGAAGGTTGGCAAGGGAGTTGGACCTAGTAGTACCCTACCCGTACTTTAGGTAGCAGTAATCTTGGAAGTACTGAGAGCTGGAAGGATTGTTGATCATGACCTAGAATAATTCACGAAAATACATAGCCTAATGTTGGAAACTAGTAGATGTATATGATAGCAATGCTAGGAACGATGATTATGAGCTAGAGGAGATGGAAATTTTAGGATCTCACTTGGGAGATAATAATCGGATTCCAGGAAATTCTAGTATGTGCTTGAGTGATACCATTATTGTACTATGCGACTTGGAGAGATAAATAACGAAAAGAAGAAACTCGAGGAATAAAAAAAAAATTTGGGAAAAAATTGAGGAGAAGAGAAATTATACTTTAGGCAGGGGAGAAACTTTTTCTTTTAAAGGATTAGTGTGGTAAACAGAACAGGAGGATTTATTTTGAGGTTAAGTCTGGACGACACCGTCCTAACATGAGTTGATTGAGCCAATACCACGCGATACTAGATTGTCGACGTAGTGGCATTTATATTTTTAGGCCACCATGTTACCCTGAGTTGAGTTCAGAGAGCCCAGGAGTGTGGTGCCCATCTACCTTAGGGGTATACAATGCAGGAGGTAAACCAGTGTACCACCATGTTATATCAGAGTTGAGGATGTTTTTCTAGAGGATCTTCTAGGCCTGCCACCTGACAGAGAGATGGAGTTTGTTAAAGAGATGACTCCCAGAGTCGAGCCAGTTATTCTCTCATCTTCAAACTAGCACCGATATAGTTGATCGAGTTGAAGATCCATAGTAGAGGATCTCTTAGACAAGGGTTTCGGTCGGGCTAGTATTTTTCCATGAGAAGCAACCATCTTATTGTACCAAAGAAGGACGGGACGGTACGTTGCATAATGATTACAAGGCATTAAATGCCGTAGCGATAAAAAGTAAGTACCCTTGACGCGCATCGAAGATTAATTTGAATCAGCTAAGTGGCACATATGTATTTTGAAGATCGATCTCAGATCCAGTTATCATCAGATCAAGGTACGGAGAGAGATCAAGGTACGGAGAGAGGACATCCCGAAGATGGCCTTTCGGACGAGTGTCACCACCCCATTTTCAGACCCGGGTATTTTTTTATTTTAATTTGGGTTAATTATGTATTATTTATAATTAATTATATTTATATTTAATTAGTGGTTGTATTATTTTTTATTGATTATTTTAGGGTTTTGGCTAGCCTGGACCCATGTCAGACCCCAGTGGACCCATGTTCGACCCAGCCCACACCCTTGTGAGACTTATTTTTGGGTTTAGAATATTTATTATATTTTTAGTGGGTTAGTTGGAGAGATTTGGAGTTAGTTTGAGTGCTTTTGGAACCCGAAATCCAAAACCAAGTGAGAGGGGGGCATTTTGGGCATTTGGAAACTTGTGGAACCCTTTATTAGGTGTTTTGGCCGACCAAATCAGCCCTCACCCGTGCAATAACAGCAGCCACTCCTCCCCATTCTCTTCATCTTCACTTCTTCTTCTTCTTCTTCTTCTTCTTCTTCTTCTTCTCCACTCATTTTCTTCTTCCTCTCTCCTTCCCACTTCAAGTAAGTCCTTCTTTCTTCTCTTCTTCCTCCATTCCTTCTTTCTTATATTAACCCTAACCCTACATTCTTCCCCAACCTAGGTGGGTAGAGCTTATATTTGGTGTTGGAGCTTGGATTGGGAGCTTGGAAGCTTGGTTTGGTGGATTTGGAGCATTTTGGAGACTATGGCTAAGGATTCCAACTCCCAAGAGGTAAACCCTAATTTTTCTTCTTGTAATTACTCTTATATAGTGCAATTAATAGTTTAGAACCTTCCTAGATCCTTAGGCTACCCGTGAGAGGAAGTTGGAACTAGTTTGGTTGAGTTTGGAGACTTTAACATTAGGTTTTGTGTCAATTTCGGGTGGAATCCGAATTTGGCCCAATTTTAGGTAATGCCCTAGTTTAGACGGACCTAGGTAGACGTTGTCGGGTGTCTTGAGGGTGAGTGCGTGTCTCCGTTCGGACACGAGAAGCCGTGTCGCGAAGAAACGGGCATTTCGGGCAAATTTGGAATTTTTATCGTCGCCGGTTCTAAGTGCGTGCGTGTTTTTGCCACGCGCCTAGAATCGACGGGGTAGCATTTTTTCTAGGATTTAGGCATCGTTTAGAACCCGTGGGTAAATTTTGGGTCGATTCCGAGTTGGTTTGGTGTGCGTTTCAGGAGGTTTTCCGAATCGCACACCGCTTGTTCGTCGAAATGACCGAATGGCCATTTCGGCATGGTTTCTTAGTTTCGGACTTGTGCGCGTGTTGGGTTAGCTTCGGGGAGTGTGTGCTAGAGTTCTCGGGTTATATTTTATATATTTATAGGTATTTGTGCGTGTCGGGGTCGTTGGACGTGCGTTGGTGGGGCGTTGTGCGTTGTGTTGTGTGTTGTGTGTGTGTTATGTTTATATATATATATATATGTATATATATATATATATATATATATATTTGTGTGTGTGTTTCTATATATATATATTTATATATGTATGTGTGTTTTTATGTATATATGAGTGTGTTAGTGAGTGTTTGTGTGAGTGTGTGTTGGTGTTAGTGTATGTGTAGGTGAGTGTGTGTGTGAGTGTGAGTGAGTGTTTATATATATATATATGAGTTTGTGTATATGTGTATATATATATGTATGTGTGTACGTGTATATATATATATATGTATATTTGTGTGTGTGGTTGTGTGTTTGTGAGAGTGTGCTAGTGTGTGTGAGAGTGTGTGTGTGAGGGTGTGTGAGAGTGTGTGTGTGTGAGTGAGTGTGTATATATATATATATGCATAAGTGTTTGTGTGTGTATAAATATATATGTTAGTGTGTGTGTGTGTATATATATATATATATATATATATATATATATATATATATATATATATATATATATATATATATATATATATATATATATATATATAGTTATATATATATGTATATAGGTGTGTGTGTGTTTGTGTGTGTTTGTGTGTGTGTTGTCGTGTGTGTGTGAGGGTGCAGCAGTAAAAAGCAGCAGCAGCAGCAGCATTCAGCATTTAAAAAGCAGAATTTAGCATTTAAAAAGCACCAGCAGCAGCAACCTTCAGCATTTAAAAAGCAGCAGCAGCAGCAGCATTTAAAAAGCAGCAGCAGCAGTAAAAAGCAGCAGCAGCAACAACATTTAAAAAGCAGCATTTAAAAAGCAGCAGCAGCAGCATTCAGCATTTAAAAAGCAGCATCCAGCATTTAAAAAGCAGCATCAGCAGCAGTAAAAAGCAGTAGCAGCAGCAAATTTAAGCAGCAGCAGCATCAGTGTAAGCAGCCAACGCAGCAGCAGCAATCGCATCTATGTGCGTTGCTTTAGCAGGTAGCGAGGGATGGTAAAATAGATAGATAGATAGATACATGGATGGATAGATTAATGGATTGATAGATAAAATTTTAGATAGATATATAGATATAGATAAATAGATAGATTGATGACTAGATAGATAGATGGATAAGTAGATAGATACCTAGATATCTAGATAAATACATAGATACTAAATAGTTAGATAGATAGTTAAATATATAGATAGATAGATAGATAGATAGATAGATAGATAGATAAGTAAATAGTTAGATAGATTGATTGATAGGTAAATAAATACTAGATATAGATAACTAGTTAGATAGATAGATAGATAACTAGATAGTTATATAGATAGATAGATAGTTAGACATAGTTATATATATATATATATATATATATATATATATATATATATATATATATATATATATATATATATATATATATATATATATATATACCTATAGCTAGATAAATAGATATATAGATAACTAGATAGATTAGATAAATAGATTGATAGATAGGTATATAGATTGATAGATAGATAGATAGATAGGTATATAAATAGATGGATAGGTATTAGATATACATATATCTATATGTATAGGTAAGGTAAGGTATATAGATATAAGGTATGTGTATATGTGTGTATGTGAGATATATATATGTAGATACCTAGGTATATGCATATACGTATTAGATATATATATTTTAGCCTAGATTATAGCTAGATATATATGTTTATGCATAGTTAGTTAGCTAGAGGGGTAGTAGGGTTGAGTTTAGAGAGATATCTGAATACCTTGAGATATCCAAGGTATTGAGTTTCGAGCAGGGTTTTTGAGCAATTGACTAGGTTTGAGTTTAGAGATGGGTTTTTATGTATATGTGTATATATTTACGCATGCTAGAATAGGTTTTAGCGGGTATAGGCGGGGCGTATAGCATAGGGTGAGGTATCGGATACCGAGGGTATCCCGGTATCTCAAGGAGGCGAGTTTGAGGGTTTATTAGCCTAATGACCTAGTTTTGGCCTAGAATTTTAGGAGCACCCTAGTTTGATCTAGAGTTGACCATAGTTGACTCGGTTGACCACCAAAGTCAACTTTTGACCTAGGGATGACTTTTTGGACCCAGAGTTGACTTTTTGATCCAGATTTTACCGGTTTGACCCGTTCGACCTAGAACGACCCTAGAAGCCTATTTTTAGTTATTTTATATCTGTTTAACTCATTAGAAACCTGTTTAACCTTGCTTTTCGTAATAGGTCCTTGCGACACCAGTTCGGATCGCCAGTTGCTCAGGACGTCAAGCGAGTACATTCTCTGATAGTTTTCATTATCTGATGATTATTATGATTCAGCTTCTAGTATAGTATCATCTGATTATTCTGGCACAACACGGGACACTGACTGGTATTTCTGGATTCATTTACTTGCAACACGTATATTTCATGTTTCTGGCCTCTATTTTGGAATCACCTACTGGCATCACTACAGGCATCACTACAGACATCACTCATGTTTCAGGCTGGACTCATCTTGATTTACGTGTCGGGTCTTGGATTCACTTGTATTAGTCGGGGCAGGAAAATACTCGAGTAGACATATAAACATTCTCATCTGGAATCATCAGGAATCACTCCCTCTGGTCTAATCTGGAATGATAGCAGCCGCGCACCCAGTGCGCGGTGAGCCGTACTTACCCCTAGCCGTTTATATGTCGAAACAAGTATTTCAAAGACACCGAGTTCATTCTTTATAGTCTGGACTCACTTGCATTCTTGTTGGTCTCACTTACATATTTCTGGACTTGACTCACTACATGTATTTCATGCTGGACTCACTACACGTTCTTGTGCACGGACTTACTCTTAGATTAGATTTTTTGTATCTTGCAGTCATTAATATCTTGCTCTGATATTCATGCATCTTTACCTTTATGCACCAGTGATACATGTATATTTTCTTGTTTCATACTTGCTTCATTCTTCTTGCTACTTGCTATAACTGTTTTATAGTTTTTATTATTTAAATGGAACTGCTGTTAGAGATGTACTTGCTCCAGTCCTGACTGGACATATTTTTCAGAGTATCCGGAGGAT
Source organism: Iris macrosiphon (assembly GCA_036927795.1). Lineage (NCBI taxonomy): Eukaryota > Viridiplantae > Streptophyta > Magnoliopsida > Asparagales > Iridaceae > Iris > Iris macrosiphon. The sequence continues at coordinate 156,355,651 of JAYESA010000007.1, forward strand.
TGGTGTCCGACGTTTTATGGACCTGAGCCTGTTGATGGTGTATACAGGGACCCTCTAGTTTAGTGGTAATTTTCGGGTTGGTAGCCGGGATCACTAAGACCTTGTTATTATTTTTATTAGCTTTTAGCACCGGATTTGTCTCCGATTTTGGATTGAGACCTTGTATTGTATATTATTTTGGATGATGTATTATTATTATTGATGTTGTGGTTGTTGTAGTAGTTGTTGTTGGTTAGACTTTATAGTTGTTAGACTTCTTGTTATCTTATCATGCTTAGATTCGTGATTGAGTACTTGAGATTATCATTATGATATTGCTCCTCCGTTTGGAGTTGAGATCTTGACAGGTTTATATATTGATTGCGTGAGATTGTTATCTAGATAGTTGACCTAGACAGCGTTCTACCGCCGATGCTGCGGCGTAGGCTGGACGTACCCACGACTCATACCCGATTTTTTGGGTGCGGGTCGTGACGCATTTTTGGTGGCGGGCCCATGTAGGTCTCGATTCGTAATTAGTGCGATATTGTGGTGGTACAATAATTTAGTTGTACTGCTGCGAGCCTATTATAGGATCTAGGATGAGAGTGTACTCAATCACGACTAGAAACAATTTTAATCTAATTATTCTGAAATTGCTTCTTTTGAAATATTACTGTCCTTCTTTGATGATATCGTATCTTGCGCCATATTGACTTTTTTGATCTGTGTTCAGGATGCCTCCGAAGACACGATCTTATCGTACCGCCCCAACAGTTGCCACTGAGAGGTCTGCTACCTCTCGTCCAGCTCATATTCAGGCAGCTGCTACCGCTCCACTCACCACTCCTGCGGTTGAGGGAGCATCTGCTTCTCTCGGGGATCCTCCTTCACTTGTCGATCCGAGGACTACCCCAGTCATTCCGGTGGTTCCTCCACCACTTCCTGCTCCCGTAGATGCCGCACAGTTATTTGCGTTCTTCAGGAAGATGATGGACTCGCAGCACCGTCAGGTAGATGTGATGAGGCTGGGTATTGAGAACGCCCACCAGGTGGCCATGACGACAGTGGATAGAGTGACACAGATTCAGCCACAGGCAGATCAGATACAGCATCCGAGGCCGGGCAGCATCATTGACTTCCAGAGGATGCGGCCCAAGGAGTTCCGTGGTACAGAAGGGATCCTATACGCGGATGACTAGTTAGAGCAGATTGAGGGCATCTTCAGGCTGGCACAGATTCCAGACAACATACAGATAGAGGCAGCGGGCAGTCAGATGTTCGACCTTGCCTTGACATGGTATCACACATATATGAGGATCGCGGCACCAGGGCTTACTTGGGAGGCTTTCAAGAGGCTTTTTAAGGAGAAGTTTTTTCCAGATGTGGCACTCAGTGCTTTGGAAAGCCAGTTCGAGGCACTCATCCAAGGGAGCATGACGGTGGACGAGTACGCAACGGAGTTCTGCCATCTGGGCAGATTTGTAGAGGGCTTGAGTGAGGCAGCAAAGGCGAGAAAGTTTTGCAAGGGCTTGGTTATGGCGGTCAAGTCATTGACCAGGAGCGACCGCGAGGTGACTTTCGAGCAGATAGTAGGAGACGCTCAGAGAGCAGAGGATGACTTGGAGCTCAAGTGCAAGAGAGGCAGGGGTGATTCAGGCAGTGCGAGTGGTAGTGCGGGACCGACTAAGCGTCCCTATGTGCAGAAGGCAGCGCAGCAGGGTCAAGATCAGAGGGTGCCCACTTGTGCCTACTGCAGGAAGGCAGGAAACACTTGGGATGTTTGTAGGAGAAGGCTGAAGGTGTGTTTGTTCTGTGGATCCGCTGCTTACCAGATGCGAGATTGCCCCACCGCACCTCCATTGGGTGGAGCATAGGATCAGAGAGTTGGAGCTAGGCCACCTGTGGCACAATATCATGCCCCGCACCAGCAGAGGGATACACCCCAGCAGGACAGGGCTTATGCTTTGACGGTCGAGGAGGACGATGCTACGGGTGTCGGGTTAGCAGGTATGTCTCTTTATTCTACTTCCTGTCCTTTTCTATTCCTTGTGGTGTGCTTCATTAGTACCTGTTAGATTTTCTTGTATTGTGGTAGATAGTGTAGTGACCCTGATTGAGACTGTGATAACACGACCAGTAGGACCATGATCTTGTATGTTGTTTAGGTAGAATTTCTTGACTGTGATTGTTGGGGGTTTGACCTAGAGGGAGTGTGATTGACTTTAAATTTCGAGGACAAAATTTTCTAAGGAGGATAGGCTTGTCACCACCCCATTTCCAGAGCCGGGTATTTTTTTTATTTTAATTTGGGTTAATTGTGTATTATTTATAATTAATTGTATTTATATTTAATTAGTGGTTGTATTATTTTTTATTGATTGTTTTAGGATTTTGGCTAGTCTGGACCCATGTCAGACCCTAGTGGACCCATGTTCGACCCAGCCCACACCCTTGTGAGACTTATTTTTGGGTTTAGAATATTTATTATATTTTTAGTGGGTTAGTTGGAGAGATTTGGAGTTAGTTTGAGTGCTTTTGGAACTCGAAACCCAAAACCAAGTGAGAAGGGGGCGTTTTGGGCATTTAGAAACTTGTGGAACCCTTTATTAGGTGTTTTGGCCGACCAAATCAGCCCTCACCCATGCAATAACAGCAGCCACTCCTCCCTATTCTCTTCATCTTCACTTCTTCTTCTTCTTCTTCTTCTTCTTCTTCTCCACTCATTTTCTTCTTCCTCTCTCCTTCCCACTTCAAGTAAGTCCTTCTTTCTTCTCTTCTTCCTCCATTCCTTCTTCCTTATGTTAATCCTAACCCTACATTCTTCCCCAACCTAGGTGGGTAAAGCTTAGATTTGGTGTTGGAGCTTGGATTGGGAGCTTGGAAGCTTGGTTTGGTGGATTTGGAGCATTTTGGAGACTTTGGCTTGGGATTCCAACTCCCAAGAGGTAAACCCTAATTTTTCTCCTTGTAATTACTCTTATATAGTATAATTAATACTTTAGAATCTTCCTAGACCCTTAGGCTACCCGTGAGAGGAAGTTAGAACTAGTTTGGTTGAGTTTGGAGACTTTAACATTAGGTTTTGTGTCAATTTCGGATGGAATCCGAATTTGGCCCAATTTTGGGTGATGCCATAGGTTAGACGGACCTAGGTAGACGTTGTCGGGTGTCTTGAGGGTGAGTGTGTGTCTCCGTTCGGACACGGGAAGCCGTGTCGCAAAGAAACGGGCGTTTCGGGCAAATTTGGGGTTTTCGTCGTCGCCGGTTCTAAGTGCGTGCGCATTTTTGCCACGGGCCTAGAATCGATGGAGTAGCATTTTTTCTAGGATTTAGTCATCGTTTAGAACCCGTGGGTAAATTTTGGGCCGATTTCGAGTTGGTTTGGTGTGCATTTCAGGAGGTTTTCCGAACCGCACACCGCGTGTTCGTCGAAATGACCGAACGACCATTTCGGCGTAGTTTCTTAGTTTCTGGCTTGTGCGTGCGTTAGGTTAGCTTCGGGGAGTGTGTGCTAGAGTTCTCGGGTTATATTTTATATATTTATAGGTGTTTGTACGTGTCGGGGTCGTTGGGCGTGCGTTGGTGGGACGTTGTGCGTTGTGTTGTGTGTTGTGTGTGTTGTGTTTATATATATATGTATATATATATTTGTGTGTGTGTTTCTATATATATATATTTATATATGTATGTGTGTTTTTATGTATATGTGAGTGTGTTAGTGAGTGTTTGTGTGAGTGTGTGTTGGTGTTTGTGTATGTGTAGGTGAGTGTGTGTGTGAGTATGAGTGAGTGTTTATATATATATATGAGTTTGTGTATGTGTATATATATATATATGTATGTGTGTACGTGTATATATATATGTATATTTGTGTGTGTGGTTGTGTGTTTGTGAGAGTGTGCTAGTGTGTGTGAGAGTGTGTGTGTGAGGGTGGGTGTGTGAGAGTGAGTGTGTGTGAGTGATTGAGTGTATATATATATATATGCATAAGTGTTTGTGTGTGTATAAATATATATGTTAGTGTGTGTGTGTATATATATATATATATATATATATATATATATATATATATATATATATATATATATATATAGAGTTATATATATGTATATAGGTGTGTGTATGTCTGTGTGTCTGTGTGTCTTTGTGTGTGTGTTGTCGTGTGTGTGTGAGGGTGCAGCAGTAAAAAGCAGCAGCAGCAGCAGCATTCAGCATTTAAAAAGTAGCATTCAGCATTTAAAAAGCACCAGCACCAGCAGTCTTCAGCATTTAATAAGCAGCAGCAGCAGTATTTAAAAAGCAGCAGCAGCATTCAGCATTTAAAAAGCAACATTCAGCATTTAAAAAGCATCATTTAGCATTTAAAAAGCAGCATCAGCAGCAGTAAAAAGCAGCAGCAGCAGCAGATTTAAGCAGCAGCAGCAGTGTAAGCAGCCAGCGCAGCAGCAGCAATCGCATCTAGGTGCGTTGCTTTAGCAGGTAGCGAGGGATGGTAAATAGATAGATAGTTAGATAGATACATGGATGGATAGATTAATGGATTGATAGATAGAATTTTAGATAGATATATAGATATAGATAAATAGATAGATTGATAGATCGATGACTAGATAGATAGATGGATAAGTAGATAGATACCTAGATATCTAGATAAATACATAGATACTAGATAGTTAGATAGATAGATAGATAGATAGATAGATAGATAGATAGATAAATAGATAGATAGATAGATAAGTAAATAGTTAGATAGATAGATAGATTGATTGATAGGTAAATAAATACTAGATATAGATAACTAGTTAGATAGATAGATTGATAACTAGATAGTTATATAGATAGATAGATAGTTAGATATAGTTAGATATCTATATCTATATGCATAGATATATATATATACCTATAGCTAGATAGATAGATATATAGATAACTAGATAGATTAGATAAATAGATTGATAGATAGGTATATAGATTGATAGATAGATAGGTATATAAATAGATGGATAGGTATTAGATATACATATATATATATGTATAGGTAAGGTAAGGTATATAGATATAAGGTATGTGTATATGTGTGTATGTGAGATATATATATGTAGATACCTAGGTATATGCATATATGTATTAGATATATATATATTTTAGCCTAGATTATAGCTAGATATATATGTTTATGCATAGTTAGTTAGCTAGAGGGGTAGTAGGGTTGAGTTTAGAGAGGTATCTCAATACCTTGAGATATCCAAGGTATTGAGTTTCGAGCGGGGTTTTTGAGCAATTGCCTAGGTTTGAGTTTAGAGATGGATTTTTATGTATATGTGTATATATTTACGCATGCTAGCATAGGTTTTAGCGGGTATAGGCGGGGCGTATAGCGTAGGGTGAGGTATCGGATATCGAGGGTATCCCGGTATCTCAAGGAGGCGAGTTTGAGGGTTTATTAGCCTAATGACCTAGTTTTGGCCTAGAATTTTAGGAGCATCCTAGTTTGACCTAGAGTTGACCGTAGTTGACTCGGTTGACCGCCAAAGTCAACTTTTGACCTAGTTTTGACCTAGGGATGACTTTTTGGACCCAGAGTTGACTTTTTGACCCAGATTTTACCGGTTTGATCCGTTCGACCTATAACGATCCTAGAAGCCTATTTTTAGTTATTTTATATCTGTTTAACTCATTAGAAACCTGTTTAACCTTACTTTTCGTAATAGGTCCTTGCGATACAAGTTCGGATTGCCAGTTGCTCAGGACGTCAAGCGAGTACATTCTCTGATAGTTTTCATTATCTGATGATTATTATGATTCAGCTTCTAGTATAGTATCATCGGATTATTCTGGCACAATACGGGACACTGACTGGTATTTCTGGATTCATTTACTTGCGACACGTATATTTTATGTTTCTGGCCTCTATTCTGGAATCTCCTACTGGCATCACTACAGGCATCACTACAGGCATCACTCATATTTTAGGCTGGACTCATCTTGATTTACGTGTCGGGTCTTAAATTCACTTGTATTAGTCGGAGCGGAGAAATACTCGAGTAGACATGTAAATATTTCTATCTGGAATCATCAGGAATCACTTCCTCTGGTCTAATCTGGAATGATAGCAGCCGCGCACCCAGTGCGCGGTGAGCCGTACTTACCCCTAACCGTTTATATGTCGAAACAAGTATTTCAAAGACACCGAGTTCATTCTTTATAGTCTGGACTCACTTGCATTCTTGTTGGTCTCACTTACATGTTTCTGGACTTGACTCACTACATGTATTTTATGCTGGACTCACTACACGTTCTTGTGCACGGACTTACTCTTAGATTAGATTTCTTGTATCTTGCAGTCATTAATATCTTGCTCTGATATTCATGCATCTTTACCTTTATGCACCAGTGATACATGTATATTTTCTTGTTTTATACTTGCTTCATTCTTCTTGCTACTTGCTATAACTGTTTTATAGTTTTTATCATTTAAATAGAACTGCTGTTAGAGATGTACTTGCTCCAGTCCTGATTGGACATATTTTTTAGAGTATCCGGAGGATTGGTGTCCGATATTTTATGGACCTGAGCCTGTTGATGGTGCAGACAGGGACCCTCTAGTTTAGGGGTGATTTTCGGGTTGGTAGTCGGGATCACTAAGACCTTATTATTGTTTTTATTAGCTTTTAGCACCGGATTTGTCTCCGGTTTTGGATTGAGACCTTGTATTGTATATTATTTTGGATGATGTATTATTATTTTTGATATTGTGGTTGTTGTAGTAGTTGTTGTTGGTTAGACTTTATAGTTGTTGGACTTCTTGTTATCTTATCATGTTTAGATTCGTGATTGAGTACTTGAGATTATCATTATGATATTGCTCCTCCGTTTGGAGTTGAGATCTTGATAGGTTTATATATTGATTGCGTGAGATTGTTATCTAGATAGTTGACCTAGACAACGTTCTACCGCCGATGCTGCGGCGTAGGCTGGACGTACCCACGACTCATGCCCGATTTTTCGGGTGCCGGTCGTGACACGAAGTATGGCCGCTATGAGTTTTTAGTCGTGCCGTTTGGTTTAACCAACGCGCCAGCAGTAAGTATGAGCCTAATGAACAGTATTTTCCACCAGTACTTAGATAAGTTCGTAGTGATAATTATCAATGGCATATTGGTATGTTCCAAGAGTCAGGAGGAGCATGAGAGACATCTCAGGATCGTATTGGAGATGTTGAGACAGAAAGGCAGTACGCCAAGCTCCACAAATATGAGATATGTTCAGATGGAATAGATAATCTATGCATCAGGACAGCTGAGAGTTCATGAGAAGGACTATCCGATGCATAGTCTAGAACTAGCTGCAATGATATTTTACTAAAGCTATGGCGACACTACCCTTATAGAGAGCGTATTGAGATTTATACAGAACACAAAGGTCTGAAGTATGCTTACACAAAGAAGGAGCTCAACATGGGACAGAGACACTGACTGGAATTGATGACAGATTATGAAATTAAGTCGCAGTACCATCCTGGCAAGGCGAATGTAGCTTACGACTCGTCGCCAGATGTTAGAGGATTTTCAGGAACTCAGGATTGAGAATGTATTGCCAGGCATGGATGGACAGATGGCCAGTCTCGAGGTTCATTAAGAGGATCAAGGCAGCATTGCCAACAGATGTGAGATTTTGACGTCTGAGAGAGAGAACAGAGGCCGGCATGCAGACAGGACTCAGGATTCATGAAGACGGAACATTGAGGTATGGAGATCGCCTATATGTTTCGAGTGGCGAGCTACGCCAAGAGTTGATGACCTAGGCTCATTGCTCGATTTATTCCATTCATCCCGGGGCTATGAAGATGTACCGAGACTTGAGGCAGCATTTCTGGTGGCATGGGAAGGAAAGTAAACAGTTACCAGGCCAGCATACAGCTGGCACCATGAGGCACTGTACGGCAGGAAATATAGGTCACCAGTTTGTTAGAATGACGTGGGAGAGCGTTGGATACTTGGTCCAGAGTTGGTGACACAGACAGTGGATAAGGTCAAGCAGATTCAGAGCCACCTGCGTACAACACAAGACAGACAAAAACATTGGGCAGATGCGCACCGCAGGCCATTGGAGTTCAAGGAAGGTGACTATGTATTTTTGAGGATATCGCCCACTCGTGTTACCATCAGATTCGGAGGCAGAGGCAAGCTGAGTCCGAGGCACATCGGACCTTTTGACTTCTTGGAACGAGTTGGCGAAGTGGCTTACCTTCTTGCATTACCTCCATCATTAGAGGGAGTACATGACGTATTTCACGTATCGCAGCTGAGGAGATATATCGCAGACCCTAGCCACGTGCTTGATCATTCGGAGAGTACAATCGGGCCCAGTCTGTCTTACGTAGAGCAGCCAGTTGAGATCCTCGATCACAGCGAGAAGACTTTGAGAGGGCAGACGATTTGACTGGTCAGAGTGGCATGGAAGCACCATTCGCCAGGCGAGTCTACATGGGAGCGCGAGGATTCTATTCGACAGCGGTTCTCGTACTTATTTGAGGGATAAGGTACGGATTTACGTACGGTATTTGATTACTAGTTTTTTTAAATTCTCTTAGTTATTATCGTGCTTTACTTTTAATTTCGGGGACGAAATTTTTCTAAGTTGGGAAGAATGTAAACCCCCTCGATTTTTTCTGTAGATAGTCAGGGTTGGATTTGGAAAATTTTGGTTTTAGCAGCAAATGTTGAGGTTTAGAGTGGAGATAGGATTGTCTGGTATTTAATTCATTTAATTAAATCCTTGGCGTGCCCTATCATTGCTAAATTATTCGGAGCCCTATATCAGCCCATAAATTCCATCGGATTATTGTACTTCTGACTTGACTCGCCAAATTAGGCACTGGACTTTTCCGTCACTTAAAAATTAGTTTTCGTTGTGCTCTAAATTAATTGCGCAACTTTCCGAAAATCGTAACCCATATTTAATTCTGTGTCGGACACCTGTGTCGTTACCCTCAATTTTGAGATACCAACTTAACCCGTTGAGCCGGACCAACTAAAGGGTCCAAGACCGACTCCAAGCCCCCACCATTTTTGACCTTTGCGTCATTTCCGGATTTTGACCCCAAGTGCCCCCATTTAATTTAAAAGTGCGGGACACTTTAATTCTATTTAAATCGGGGATACCAACTTTGCCTAATCCTATTTTAATCCCCAATTAATCTCGATGGCCATTAAATTAAACCCGTGCCAAACCCCTAACACCCCCTCGCCTTCAAATCATCACCCGCGATTTTCTCCATAATTTTAGCATCATTTTATGTGTTCGTGCAATTTCCCGAATTTAAGGGGCTAAATTATAATTTATTAATTTATGTGTCCTCACCCTATTGGACATGACCATATGGAGATCCCCCACTCCATTCCTCATTAAGAAATGATCTTTACTTATGTGAAATCCTAGCCCTCTATTTTAAAGGGACTAATCTACACCCTCCATTCCTCATGAATGAATAATTTCCCCTTATGACTAATCCTAGCCACTCATTCAATTTTGGAAGCATCCTCAACACTCAAGCTATATCACCCCTTCCTATAAAACTATCACCATCACCCTCACAAACCCCAAGGCCGGCCCTAATCCCCACATTTGGGAATCCCCACTCTCTCTCTCTCTCATCCCTCTTCCTAATACCACAGCCAATAACTTCTTCTTCCCTTCTTCTTCTTTTCTTTATCTTCTTCTTCCTCCTCTACTTCTTTTCAAAAACAATACCCCAACTCCGGCCAAACACTATTCCTCCCCGGGCCGAGATCCCCCGCACCTCCATCGCCTACCCCGACACGGCCCAGCTCCACTCCCCGGCCACCTCCCCGTGGATTCGATTGCTGCATCGATCTTCCGGCCAGCCACCATCCCACGAGCTGCTGCTACCGATGGCTGACCCGCTGTGCAGCTACTTCCCTCCGGCAAACCGACTGTGCCAAGCCCCTCCGTCCGCCCTCCTCCCCGACTGCTGCGAACGACTCCCCACCGGCTGCTGACATGCACGCCGGCCGTTCCTCCATTCTACCACCTCCTCCAGCGGCTCCCTCGACCGACCCCTACCACCACGACTTCTCCACAGCGACTCCGGCCATACACCACTTCCACCACCATCTCCCCACTCCCTCCGACGAGAACCATAGCAGCTCCACCGCCAATACTTCCTCCCCTCGTTCATCGATCGAGCTTCTTACTCCGGCCAACCTCTACATACTGCCCCCCCACATCATCTTCTTCATCATCATCACAACACCACCACGACCGGACTGCTCCCCCTCGGCCAACAACCCTCCACCACCTCTTGACCCATCGTCGACCACCACCGATGAGCGGCAAAGCCTGGATGTCACGACCCGCACCCGGTTTAGGGGCACGGGTGTGTGGGTACGTCCATCCTACGCCGCAACATCGGCGGTAGAACGCTGTCTAGGTCCTGTAACTAACTAATCAAACTCACGTGAATACCCAACTCCATAAGGAGACGTGGATATCATAAAATAATGTTAGAAATACTCAATCACGTAAACTAAAGCACGATGAGATATCAAGGTAAGCAAGAAATACAAGATAAGTCTAACGACAAAATAATCATACCTGCAATCATTAACTTCCAATCCCCAAGTGTGTCAGAAACCAGTCTACTAAGGTCACAGTCTGGAAAAATATTTTTCAGTCAGGAAGGAGCAAAGTACATCTCTAAATAGCAATTCTATATTAATGATATAAACTATGTAGCAGTTCTAGATGGAAATATACCAGAAGCATGTATAGGTACGAGAAATAAAAAAATACTGGAAATACTGTAAGTAAATGCAGGAGAAGAAACAATATGTCCATGAGCAAGAACCTATGACTAAGTGTATGAGTATTAGCTTTAACATGTGATCAGCTTGGGAACTTGATCAGGCTGGTTATATATGATTAGCTATGATTCATGTAAGGTCAGGCTAACCGTTGGTTAGCTATGATGCATGTAGAGGTCAGGCTATTCACACGTAACAGCTATGAAGCATGTAAATGGTCAGGCCGCACCCGACGTGAGATGTGGGGTGAGCTATGATGCATGTAAAGTTGGGTATGATCACATATCTACACTAAAATACTCCCCTCCTCCGACTGGTATAGTAGATCCAATCATGGTATGCTATGGCACGGGATTCCCTAGGGAGGTAGCAAGTCTCCCCGGAAATCAGTGTCTGTACATGCACAAGATAACAAGAAAACAAATCTTGTACAAGCTACACCATGAATAAGGAATAACATCTCATGACGAGATCCGTGTATACCAATCCGTGTAACCAACGTGTCAAGAGCATGGATATCTACACTAGATACAGTGAACATAGGAGATATCATAAATTAGAAACTAATCAGAGAATGTACTCGCCTTGGGTCCTTAGCTGTCAATACCAATGTCCTGTCCCAGAGTATCGTCTGGAGAATCCGACAGTCCTATAAACATATAATAATATCACTTGTATCAGATGCTACACTAACACACAATAGAAAATACACTGGCCTCAGGGTTATGCCAGGCATGGCTCTAGTCAACTAGGGTCATCTAGTAGGGATATGTATATAAATACACATTTACACTCAGAGTATATACCAATAAAAACGTATATAATATATATAAGTATTTCTTAGTAATTGTACAAAATACGTATATATGTATATACACTAAATAGATGTATATAAATATATTTATATACCAAAATACATATTTGTATATATATATCAATCAAATATTTTTATATATATGTATATTAACAATCAAAGAATGTATATAATGCCACCCTCCTCAAGGTGATCCCAAATGAAGTAGCAGTTAGTTCCAATGAGTCCGGAGCAGTCCAAATAGCTAGAAACTATATAAAGAAGTCCAAGATCGGAGTTCGGCACAAAAATCGAGATAAGGATACCAGGCTAATAAGAGAAAAGGGTCGATTGTTTGCCCACAGAAAAACAGCTTTAATATACATAACTTGTTATCTAACAAGCATGTGTAATATGCCTGGCTTGTATTGAACAAGAGATTCTGAAATTTAAAGTTGAGCAGCACCTCCATTTCTTGGTGGTTTATGTTAGCCACAGCAATGTAGTAGTTAGAAGGCTGCACAACAATAATCTGAATTGTACCATTTCCTTTATCATGTATCAAATTCCATGACAGTGTAGTATTAGGATGTGATGGGTCCTCGATCCATTGTCTAAGGCTATCTTCACCTTGGGCAATAATGAGGATCAATGGTTGGGATGCTTGTGGTTTCAGGCTGTAAGAAATATGTACATGAGCATGTTCGTTGAGATAATACCATTCCTTATGAAAATCAGGGAATTAAAACTCTGTGGCTGTCTAACCATTCAGTTTGTACGTCAAGGGATGGGCTACGAAACCCATAAAGCATGGCAGTTCCATGTTTTGCCTCCGAAGCTGCTTTCACCAAGCGAATCCACAGGCAAGCTACCGGTCAACTCTCTGCCAAGGACATGACCGACGGTTATGAGAGCTAGAACCCTAGGTTTGGCCATGCTGCGCCCCAGGAGGCCGAATTTCCCCCAGATGCTGTTGCTCTTTGTGACGCGGATCGCCAGCGAGATCTTCTGCCCGGTGCCGCCTCGCTGACTCGTCGGAGTTCCTCCTCTGCCGCCTTCGTCATCGATTGTTCTCTCCACTCTCAAGATCAGGAGGAAGAAGAAGGAACAGGAAGAAGAAGAGAAGAAAAAGGAAAACTGAAGGGGAGAAGGAGAAGCTGCGGGTAGGGGCTAGTGGGAAGGTGTGCTTCCCTAGAAATTTTGGGGATTAGGGCTAGTGGGGATAGGACATTAAATAGGGAGGGGTGAGATGAGAATGAAGGGTGGTGATGTACCCACTTTAATTGAGTGGCCAGGATTTGATATGGAGAAAATTCATACATGTGAGTTGAGGGTGTTGACTAGTCAAAGCTAGGGGGGTTGGTTTTCTTCATTTGGGTTAAACCAATAGGGCGTTGACACAAAATGCAATAATTGCAAATTAGCCCCCCCTTAAATTTGGGTAATTGCACGGACACATGAAATGATGAAAATTTGGCGGGCGATTCGGTGTCTGGTGTTTTATAGGGTCGGGGGCTCTGTATGATTGGTACGGGCTTAAGTAGCGGGGTACTGGAATTAAACGGGATTTTCGGAATCGGTTAAAATGGTATCCTCAATTTAATTAGGAATAAAATGCAAGTTGTGTTCAAAAATTAATTAGGAGTACATGGGGCCAAAATCAGGTCAGGTCATCAATACCAATAATGAAGAAGACTCAGAATAGAATATTACCCTAATTTGGGTCGCACGAAAAATAGGCCAAGATTGTCTCCAATTTTGATTGGAACGCACAATGACACAAAGTTAGAATTTATTTAGGTTTTAAATAAACGTCCGCGACGATTTTTGTGCGGCTAAAAATAAGGTACAAAGAGCATAATTATGAGTTACAAAAATAGCAGAATGGAAGGCGGACATGTCTAGGGCAATGTTGTAAAATTTGTTGGAAGGCAAAAGTCAGGGTAGCGCTCCAAATATCGAAGCTAAAGCAAGGCGCAATAATTAAATAAATTACGGTTGATAATTACGACCTCCAATAAATTAAATCCTAAATAATGCAATTAACACGAAATCCCAAATAATTCGGACAGGTGTTCGTCTAATGGCTTTTAGGTCGAGTCTACCAGCTCAGACATTAAGAACACAGTATATATTATATTATATTTAATTACCTATCTCACGAAATTAATTTATTTAAATACACTTATCAAGAAATCATTTAATATGAATACCACAATACTAATAATTATAAAAAGTCGAAAATATCCCTATTTTTAAATGTGGTAGTGACAAGTCTACCCTCCTTAAAAGAATTTCGTCCTCGAAATTTAATGTCCTCATAGTAGTGTTTATACATTATTTTTTTTTCCATCAATAGCTAAATTCATCAACCACAAAATTAGGTAGTAATCCACCTTGCCATTTCACAATCTCAAAAATTCTGAAATTACTGTATTCTTGCAATATCCTCGAAAATAAAATCAGTTTCCATTTTCTCACAATCTCCTCCGAATTTAAATTTAAGAAATTAAATACTCGGATTTGACATCCAATCCTCTAGTTTACTTAATACACATTAAGACTCCCATCTAAAACAAAATCCCTAAATCCAACCCTTCAATTTAATTAATCAACTATATTCATAAAATTTGAAATGTCATCCGAAAAGTTTGAATTTAACACCAATCCATTAATGATTTTTACTCCTTAATTCAATTCCAATCGATGCATATTCAAAATCTAAATCCTCATCCCGAGAATCGAATTCGACACTATCCCATTAATAATTTTATTTTCCTGATTTCCTTTTCCTCAAAATATTCAACGAGGTGATACTTACGGAATCTTCAAATGCAATATTCATAATATAAAATTTCAATTTCCTATCTTGCAATCAAATAGATATAATGATGATTTCCCAAATTTTCTCAAATTTTAATAATCAATTCTATCATATCATAACCTTCCTAAAATTAATAATTCCTCAATTTTTGCCATGTTAATTTTTTAACTCTCCATTTAAGTTAATGTTTATCCTCGAATTTCAATCATACCTAAATCTTCGTAAAATCAATGATCCATCAATTCTGTTATTTGAACTCCTTAACTCTTTATTTAAATTAATGCTTATCCACAAATTTAATCATCTTGTCCCTTTTCGTCAAGTCATAACCTTTTCATAGATCTTTGTTATGGTCAAACCCCAACGATCATGGTCTAAGAAAATTTTTACCTATAGTCATACAACATACAACTTAGAGGAAACATGCATGGTTATGGTCTGTCTTATCATGGTATTGCATTCTCTGTCGGGGTGTACTACTAGCTACATTCTAACAAAAATCATGCATACGAACTACAGTACTAGGAAAATCAATCAATCGAAAGACGAAAAAAAGGAACATTAGGAAGGAAAGAAAGAACCTGCTAACATTACTTGTAGTATCTACTATCTCTAACAAACACTTAACTCTAGCACATTCACTAACTAATTTCTATTCCTGTACACTGGTACCCATCTCAACTAATCATTTAATCCACAAGATCCATGAATATATCTGTATTGCACACACCTATCTATTAATGCCAAAATCTGATGCCAAGAATCTCGAATATAATCATGATTCAATAATGCATCCAAGTTGATACCTCTATCTCTTTAGTACCATACCCTCTGTCAGTCCCTGTTCCTACTACAATTGTTCATACTAGTCATTTTTATCACTCAAATATACGTCAAGTGTAACACCATACTAAATACTGCTCTTTCCAATACAATTTTAGGTGGACACCCAAGTCAGTCTGCGGTGCCATCTCAATCATGCTCAAGTCACCAGATCCTTACACATGTATATCATCTACTCATATATTAATATTCGTATCTCTCATCTACCCTAAAATTAATCCTCAAAATAATCATCAAGGTTTAACTTTTTGATCAACTTAAAATAAATTACATATACCTCCTCAAAGTCAGATACTCAACATCGAAATAAAAATTTTAATCACTTCTAAAATCTTTGTAGCCTTGACCATTTTTATTGAATTCATATTTGAAATCCTCAAAAATTTAATGACGTAATCTCAACTCCTCAATTATTCTAAAAATAAAATTTTATTTCCACCTTTTTAATTTATAACTCCACAAATGTACATATCAGTGCTCACGGTCTCTGATACTCAAGGTGCACTCAATGCATCTAGTGTCTATAACTGTGTACTAAAATTGTACTGCCTGAATCACTTGCACCATTACCTCCAATGATCAAAGTTATCATCACCTGTAATTTCTTTCATGATTTCAATTTATGTTAACTGGTATCTCATCCAATTATCGTCACACAGAGTGCTTACTGTTATTATCATCATTCTCGACAAATCCTCGTTATAGAATCATTAGTACCCTTGGTATGATATCACAAGCTTCATTATTGTATCATCTCCTCAAACTTATTAGAACTCATGATTAGCTGTACCTTTTATAACACTCCTATTTCTTATTCTCATGGGCAAGTATATGGTTCCTCATCTCGATTATTGTGTAGGTATTTCCTTTTAACCTTTTATAGCCTGTTAAACTGGTCTGTGATACGCTTCACCATCTTCATTACCAATTTCGATATTTCTCTACTCATGACACCTTATTATAACTCCTCATGCATATAAATTTCTTTACCTTTAACACGCCCGATATCCATCATCAGATTGAACGTTATGCTCCATCAATCCTTAACACAATTCCTTGATACCTAATTGTTTACATAGATCACTTAATTACATAATCATGATTATCCAGGGCGGTTATATTGGCTCTGATACTAACTCTGAGAACTATCACTGATACTCTATGCTCTCCTTCTACTCTCAGTCTCTAATGACACTTATCTCAGAACCATTGGTACAAGGTACTATGCTAAGGGCTAACTCTAGATTAAAGCCTACTGCTCACATGTCCAACTAGGAAACACTTATAACTCACTAACAACACTCAACCAATACTAACACTCAAGACACAGCCATAATTACAAGTCACTAATTATCATTCTTAACAAGGAATCCTCAAAGAATAAAAGCTCAAAGGAACTGGATTGAGGACTGAAGGTGTTTCTACTGCTAGCAACCAAAAGGACGATGGAATAAAGTCTTGTATAACAGAAACAGATAAGTGTTGAGATGATACTTAAGAACAAAAATTTTAGACACAACCCGATAATCATACACGTCGGTCGGAAATTATGACGCTGAGGATCCTCGCCATGCCAGTAAGCATAGGTGCGATAAACGACAGGTTCCGTAACTAAAGTACGCAACCCTACAGTCATGTCATCTAGAATCTTCGCTAACCGGTACGGCTGCGATAACTCTAGGTTCCATAACCCAAGCAGACGTTTCACCTTTCTCACTGTTCTTATCCATATATGTCATCAGATGATATCGTAAAATTTAGTCCGTAAAATTCATCTCGGCATGAAATCAACTATACAATGAAAACAATATTCTAATTTTAATAATTGATCAACAATAATCAAATTCAATATCAATGAGTGAGGACGGACGAAAACAAGGCGAAGAATTTAAAATTACAAATTATAATGAGATTCTCAAGGAGTCGTCCCAGGAATCTCTCAAGAATTTGTGATTGAGTATCCTCTCTCATCCTAGTATCCTATGTCCTATATTCTATAGCAGGTACGTAGTAGTACAACTATGATGTCGCACTACTACGACATCGTACAACTAGCGAAGTCTGACCTGCATGGGCCACCACTAAAAAAGTGTCACGACCCGCACCCGGTTTAGGGGCACGAGTGCGTGGGTACGTCCAGCCTACGCCGCAGCATCGGCGGTAGAACGCTGTCTAGGTCCTGTAACTAACTAATCAAACTCACGTGAATACCCAACTCCATAAGGAGACGTGGATATCATAAAATAATGTTAGAAATACTCAATCACGTAAACTAAAGCACGATGAGATATCAAGGTAAGCAAGAAATACAAGACAAGTCTAACGACAAAATAATCATACCTGTAATCATTAACTTCCAATCCCCAAGTGTGTCAGAAACCAGTCTACTAAGGTCACAGTCTGGAAAAATATTTTCCAGTCAGGAAGGAGCAAAGTATATCTCTAAATAGCAGTTCTATATTAATGATATAAACTATGTAGCAGTTCTAGATGGAAATATACCAGAAGCATGTATAGGTACGAGAAATAAAAGAAATACTGGAAATACTGTAAGTAAATGCAGGAGAAGAAACAATATATCCATGAGCAAGAACCTATGACTAAGTGTATGAGTATTAGCTTTAACATGTGATCGGCTTGGGAACTTGATCAGGCTGGTTACATGTGATTAGCTATGATTCATGTAAGGTCAGGCTAACCGTTGGTTAGCTATGATGCATGTAGAGGTCAGGCTATTCACACGTAACAGCTATGAAGCATGTAAATGGTCAGGCCGCACCCGACGTGAGATGTGGGGTGAGCTATGATGCATGTAAAGTTGGGTATGATCACATATCTACACTAAAATACTCCCCTCCCCCGACTGGTATAGTAGATCCAATCATGGTATGCTATGGCACGGGATTCCCTAGGGAGGTAGCAAGTCTCCCCGAAAATCAGTGTCTGTACATGCACAAGATAACAAGGAAACGAGTCTTGTACAAGCTACACCATGAATAAGGAATAACATCTCATGACGAGATCCGTGTATACCAATCCGTGTAACCAACGTGTCAAGAGCATGGATATCTACACTAGATACAGTGAACAGAGGAGATATCATAAATTAGAAACTAATCAGAGAATGTACTCGCCTTGGGTCCTTAGCTGTCAATACCAATGTCCTGTCCCAGAGTATCGTCTGGAGAATCCGACAGTCCTATAAACATATAATAATATCACTTGTATCAGATGCTACACTAACATACAATAGAAAATACACTGGCCTCAGGGTTATGCCAGGCATGGCTCTAGTCAACTAGGGTCATCTAGTAGGGATATGTATATAAATACACATTTACACTCAGAGTATATACCAATAAAAATGTATATAATATATATAAGTATTTCTTAGTAATTGTACAAAATACGTATATGTGTATATACACTAAATAGATGTATATAAATATATTATATACCAAAATACATATTTGTATATATATATCAATCAAATATTTTTATATATATGTATATTAACAATCAAAGAATGTATATAATGCCACCCTCCTCAAGGTGATCCCAAATGAAGTAGCAGTTAGTTCCAATGGGTCCAGAGCAGTCCAAATAGCTAGAAACTATATAAAGAAGTCCAAGATCGGAGTTCGGTACGAAAATCGAGATAAGGATACCAGGCTAATAAGAGAAAAGGGTCGATTGTTTGCCCACAGAAAAACAGCTTTAATATACATAACTTGTTATCTAACAAGCATGTGTAATATGCCTGGCTTGTATTGAACAAGAGATTCTGAAATTTAAAGTTGAGCAGCACCTCCATTTCTTGGTGGTTTATGTTAGCCACAGCAATGTAGTAGTTAGAAGGCTGCACAACAATAATCTGAATTGTACCATTTCCTTTATCATGTATCAAATTCCATGACAGTGTAGTATTAGGATGTGATGGGTCCTCGATCCATTGTCTAAGGCTATCTTCACCTTGGGCAATAATGAGGATCAATGGTTGGGATGCTTGTGGTTTCAGGCTGTAAGAAATATGTACATGAGCATGTTCGTTGAGATAATACCATTCCTTATGAAAATCAGATGGAATTGAAACTCTGTGGCTGTCTGACCATTCAGTTTGTACGTCAAGGGATGGGCTACGAAACCCATAAAGCATGGCAGTTCCATGTTTTGCCTCCGAAGCTGCTTTCACCAAGCGAATCCACAGGCAAGCTACCGGTCAACTCTCTGCCAAGGACATGACCGACAGTTATGAGAGCTAGAACCCTAGGTTTGGCCATGTTGCGCCCCAGGAGTCCGGATTTCCCCCAGATGCTGTTGCTCTTCGTGACGTGGATCGCCAGCGAGATCTTCTGCCCGGCGCCGCCTCGCTGACTCGTCGGAGTTCCTCCTCTGCCGCCTTCGTCATCGATTGTTCTCTCCACTCTCAAGATCAGGAGGAAGAAGAAGGAACAGGAAGAAGAAGAGAAGAAAAAGGAAAACTGAAGGGGAGAAGGAGAAGCTGCGGGTAGGGGCTAGTGGGGAGGTGTGCTTCCCTAGAAATTTTGGGGATTAGGGCTAGTGGGGATAGGACATTAAATAGGGAGGGGTGAGATGAGAATGAAGGGTGGTGATGTACCCACTTTAATTGAGTGGCCAGGATTTGATATGGAGAAAATTCATACATGTGAGTTGAGGGTGTTGACTAGTCAAAGCTAGGGGGGTTGGTTTTCTTCATTTGGGTTAAACCAATAGGGCGTTGACACAAAATGCAATAATTGCAAATTAGCCCCCCCTTAAATTTGGGTAATTGCACGGACACATAAAATGATCAAAATTTGGCAGGCGATTCGGTGTCTGGTGTTTTATACGGTCGGGGGCTCTGTATGATTGGTACGGGCTTAAGTAGCGGGGTACTGGAATTAAACGGGTTTTTCGGAATCGGTTAAAATGGTATCCTCAATTTAATTAGGAATAAAATGCAAGTTGTGTTCAAAAATTAATTAGGAGTACATGGGGCCAAAATCAGGTCAGGTCATCAATACCAATAATGAAGAAGACTCAGAATAGAATATTATCCTAATTTGGGTCGTACGAAAAATAGGCCAAGATTGTCTCCAATTTCGATTGGAACGCACAACGACACAAAGTTGAAATTTATTTAGGGTTTAAATAAACGTCCGCGACGATTTTTGTGCGGCTAAAAATAAGGTACAAAGAGCATAATTATGAGTTACAAAAATAGCAGAATGGAAGGCGGACATGTCTAGGGCAATGTTGTAAATTTTGTTGGAAGGCAAAAGTCAGGGTAGCGCTCCAAATATCGAAGCTAAAGCAAGGCGCAATAATTAAATAAATTACGGTTGATAATTACGACCTCCAATAAATTAAATCCTAAATAATGCAATTAACACGAAATCCTAAATAATTCGGACAGATGTTCGTCTAATGGCTTTTAGGTCGAGTCTACCAGCTCAGACATTAAGAACACAGTATATAATATATTATATTTAATTACCTATCTCACGAAATTAATTTATTTAAATACACTTATCAAGAAATCATTTAATATGAATACCACAATACTAATAATTATAAAAAGTCGAAAATACCCCTATTTTTAAAATGTGGTAGTGACACTGGAACAAGTCTGACCTCTGTCGTTCTCCGTCTTCCCCTAAGAAGCTCAGCCAGGGAGTGCGACAGGACGACGGTCAAGCTTCGCCACCAGTGATCGGTTTCCCTGACGCATCTCGACCATTCCTACTGGTATTTCTGATCCTTGGATATGTTCGCCCTAGACGAGGTTCTGCTCCGACGATGACAAAGCTCCAACTCCGGCAAGTTTCAGCAAGCAAAAGCTCCTTTCCTTAATGGATTCGAAGACTCCTCCGACTTGACGATCGGGTGTTCTCCGGCAGGAATTATCGTCTTCGATGACTAGTGACGTATCCAGAAGTTCCAACTCGAGTTACATCGTGTCGACTCCATCTCGCACCGAGCCTCACTCTGGCCAGTAACCACCACACCGCTGAGGTAACCTCTCCCCCACCCCCCTTGTTTAGTGTGGTAATAATGTATATCGTTATGGTTATATAACTAAGTTAGTTAGGGTTCGTGTGTATAAAATGGGATTAGGGTTTAAGTATGTTATTGATTGTGGGTAGGGTTTATTTTCATAAGTTTTAAAATGAATTTATGGTTATACATTAAATTAGGGTTTGAGGATAATGGGATCTTGGTTTGGGGGTTATATTCATATTGGGAATTTGAGGATAAATTACATGGTTTAATGTACAAATTTTTGTTATATGGACTTTAGGGTTGTATAAGATGCTAATTGAGTTAGGGTGGAAAATGCTATATTGTGTTTAGGGTCTATTAAATGCTAAGTAAGACATCCTGGGGTATAGTTCATTTTATGCATATTGTATATCGATGACAAGTAGTTTAAATTGCTGTGAAAGAGTATAAGGATAATGAAACATTGGTGGATATTGAGGAGCAGGTATTGATGGTGAACTAGTGTGTAACATCAAACCCTTAGTCATTCTTTGATTGATAAATAATGTCGAACTTAATTGAATAAGTAGTTATTGTGGAATGGTAAAGGTTGTTTATAAATGATGGTTTAATAAATAATTATTTAATTATTTCGAGGATGATAGTAAAGGTGCATGTTGACATCTGTGAACACTGAGGTAAAACTGAGAAGTGGATCATGTGTCGGACCACGAAATATCGTGATGAACATAGTAAGATTAAGGTTTGGATTGATGATATGGTACCAATGTTTAATTTGATTAGATGTAACGTACTCCGAGTCAACCTTAGTCAACCCTCTAGCGTCGTGCCCCTGTGAGTTATAAGTTGAGACTGAGTCTAGGTGTGGATGTGTGTCGCATCCCTGTCTGGCGTAGAATAGATTATTGATTATTGGTTTGTATCTCATCTCTAGGTACTGCGGGACCTGAGGACTTGAACGCGGTACCGGGACCCCGTCGTCAGCAGCCTCGCACAGGCAAGTGTACCTTGCCACCCTGTATTTCAGATTACAGATATTTGTTGTTCTTTATGTACATTATGCACGTACTTATGTTGACGCTCGATACTTCACGTCCGGATCACAACTGGGTGCTGACATTCGTCGTAACGTATTAGAAAAATTGTTAGATGCTTAATAGCACCTCGATGTACGTACCTGAGTATATCGACACCCCAGGACACACTCATACACTGTGATCGTGCCAGATTCCTGTATCCTGATACTGACATCATGACCAGAGACTGGGACGACCTTAGAGTCGCGTCTGTTGAGTTATCTTCCGTGTGTCGAGACTGTTAGATAGAGGTTCAGGTTCAGCGCACAATCGTTGACCGCTTGAGAAGGGGAAGACAGTTACTAGACGTTTGGGCTACTCTGCACGCACTTATATATATATATATATATATATATATATATATATATATATATATATATATATTGTTTCTGTAGCTGTTTCACCCGTGTGACTCCTTGTCCGGAGCTGCGATACGTGCCGTGTGTTTCCGTGTCCGGAGCTACGATTTTATTTTAGAAAGCCCACGCGTCGAACATTGTCTTTAAACTGTGTCACACTGGTTTGGTTATGATAGAGTACCATGTTGTTGCACTTGTACTTTCTGTTACTTGGCATGTTGTATTTTTGTACCTTGTTACGTCCCTCTGAGGACCTGGTTCCCTGCCAGTTTTGTAGCATAGGTGATTATGGAGCATTTGGAGTTACTGTAGGAGTTGCATGTCTTGCGGGCATGGTACAAGGTACTCATATTATATCTACCGGCATTATAGTTATTTTACATTATTTATTTCATCTGTTGTTGTAGCCTAGTTTTTATAGACTCATACTTCTTCTCGAGTCTATTCGAGTTAGTGTGTTATTGGGCGGTCGACTCTAGCACATATAGCTCTTTCTTGTATACTATTGTACATTGTGGATTGAGACATAGAGGTTTACATTTATGGAATATCTAGATAGTGCCCTTTATATTACAGCTTATACGTATTCGAGTCAGACCAGAGTCTGGTCGAATGCGTAGCTGGCGTGTCACGTATTCCTGGTCCTACGTATTTTGGGACTGGGGCGTGACACACCCAGACCCCACTCTCTTAAACACACACTTACACACACGATACACAAGTATAAATACACATCATCCATCCAAGGACACTCTACCTGTCACGTCCTAGAACCAAAATACTGGAGAGCAGAGGAGTGACTCAGACAACCACACCTTGCAGAATACTGAAGTAAACCACAATGTTCTAAGGTTGTCTAAAGACAAGGGGGTGCATACTACAATCAAGTCGCCTAGGGTCAAGGATCTCTATGTCTCAATCTTCAACCAAGAAACAGTAAGAATGAGCATGTAATATAAAGCAGGTAGGCGTCCCTGATGCTCTATCAGAATAATTATGAAACTAGTTATGCAGGATGGTAAACTAGTGCATTGCCAAGGGTACATGACTGTAAGTTAGCCGCGGTCTGAATAATATACAATCATGTAGATAAACTAATGTCCAGATAAACCAGCTAACAGGTCAGGTCGGCTAAACGCCAAAAAGGTATACAAAATGATACTCATAGTGAGAAAAAAGAAACCGACTCAAGTTCCTCGGCGTACATCCTCCTGGTGTGCGCCATCGGTCAGATACAGGACATGATCGTCGGGCTCCGCTACTAAACCTAGCCAAACAAAACCAGCAGAGTCAGGCCCCGATAGCAAGTACCACAAAGGAGCACAAGTGAATGAAGCAAAAACCAATAAAGTACATAAAATAGGAAAGTTTGTGCCACAACGGCAAGCGTATGACCTTTCATCGGAGTAGTAGGACACCTATACAACCAAACAAAGACAAGTGGTGTCGCACTACTCTGAGACATGGTACGACTAACCAATTATGAACACGACGAAGATACAATACGTTAATATAATCCAGGACACACATGCCATAATACAAGCTAAGATATATGTATATATATATATATATATATATATATATATATATATATATATATATATATATATATATAATATGCAGCTTTGGTACATGACCTATTGTGACATATTAGCGCAACCCCTTGAACCATCGTACCATAATAGTTCATGTCCCTAGACTACCTGTAAAACTCCCTTCCTAAAAATCGTATATACCCCTTTTTTTATTAATTATTAATTTAATTATAGTAATTAGTGGCTAAATAGGAGAAATAGATTTTTAATAAATTTTATTTTAGGTGTTGGTGCACTTAGAGGATTTATGGGACCATCAGACATTTTTTGAAATTTATTTCATATAGGAGATCCCTTGAGCAGTTGCTAAATTAACGGTGTGCATTAATATAATCTATAAACTTTCTTATGAGTATATATATATATATATATATATATATATATATATATATATATATATATATATATATATATGTATATATATATTTAGAAAGAAAAATGAAAAGAAAAGAAAAGAAAAAAATTAATAATAAACTACTATTACTAATAACTAATAACCAAAGCAAGTTAGCAAATCTTAAGCAAACCAAAGCAACCAATTTCCCTTTAATTCCACCAACGCCACATTCCTAGCAAATCACACAGCCAGCGCCCCTATTCCATCCCAGACCCCCCCGCGGACCTAAACCAAACACTCTCTCTCTCTCTTCCCTATTCCTATATATATATATATATATATATATATATATATATATATATATATATATATATATATATATATATATATATATAAACCTAAACCTAATCATCCCAGACCCTCCTCTTCTCATCTAGACCTAGAGAGAGCCGTCACCGCAGCCGGAGAACCCCGCCAGGCCGTCCAAACTGATCCCGACGACCGCGACCCCGCGCACTGCAGATTCCCACACGAGGTACCTTTGTTCCGGAGTTATTTTTCGTCGACTTGCTCAACCAAACGCCGTTCCGTCTTCACCGGTATGCTCATCCCTTAACCCTCTTCCATATCTGTATGATAGCATACCTCTTACAACACGAAACCCTAGACGAAAATAACGTCAAAGTTGGCGCAAGCAGACCGAATTCTGGGATTGCAGAAAACTGCGATGACCACCCATGTTGCCGAGTTCGTATCTTCTACCACAGAGATCCGAATTCGGTGATTCTTTTTTGTATGTGTAGACGACTTGACCTAGTTTAATTTCTGTTAAATAACCCTAGATTATTAACTGCTGTGGACAGAATTAAATTCGTCACAAAATCCCTCGAACCCACTTTTCCAGATTTTCAAAAGTTGTGAAACGGAGCGTGCCCCGCCAAACGGGACCGCCCCGCCGTGTACCAAGTGTACCGAACGGTGCACGTAGCATAATCGGATACGTAAAAATTCATGAAAACTGATTCGGACGCGTGTGCGCGCTGGAATCAGCCCGTATCCGCAGATACATCCAGTATCACAACTTTTGTGGAAGTCACACGCATTTTGTGCACGCTCGTCAGATTGTGACGAAACTTGCGCCACTGGACTCGTGGTAACGCGCTGGTCCTGTGACCCAATTTTCATGCAATTCTGAGAAAGTTGACCAAGTCGCCAATTGGTAGGCCCCACTGTTGACTTTTTGGACGAAATTGTGTTCGGCTCATCGGAATCCATATTTGGACATACCGTTGGGTTCGTATTGACATTTAGAGTTGTTTGACCTATAATTTCTCCTATTTAGAGACTGTTACCCCCGGCACGCTTTTCGGTACAAAGTGGGCCACACGTGGACTCCACTTTTACCCAAAATTACCGTTTTGCCCCTGTGTCCAAATTGGACGAAAGGAAAGTACTTTTTAGCTATTTTTCTTATTCTGGGAACATTGGTGATGTTTATTTCAGCATCCGAAGACATTTGTTCTGCGGCTATAGCTTTTGATCCTGTGTGTTTGACTTCTAGACAGTACACCTTGCAGCTTTCTTACCAGGCAAGATACCTTGCCAAATTGCTTACAGTATTTTGCATACTTAGTATATTTCTGTATATTTATTACATTTCTGTATATTTATTGCATGTGTAGTTCCTTTCTGTCATTACCATATATTAGATATGTTGACACACACTTGACACTTAGTATCATAGAGGACAATCATTAGGCGTATGGCTTTTAACCACTCTGTTAAACCATAGTAACTAGCACACACTATGGTGGTCGTGTCCGATGGTCGCTACCCCAGAGGTGTCGATTGATGGAGTCCGAGGGTCGCTACCCAGAGGTATGTCTGCTGATGATGTCCACTGACGAGCGCATGAGTTGTGAAGATTAGATCGAGTAGCCTACCCTTGCCCATACGTCGAAAAGTTGTCCTCATTTGCATTCATATAAATTGTCTTGTACAGCGTACTTATTTATTTTCAAATTATATGCATGTTTACTATATTCAAGTTGGCTCGCTTTTCTGTATCTTGTTACGTCCCTCTGAGGACCTGGTCCCCTGCCAGGTGTATCTGTTCTTGAGTATTTGTAGGAGCGCAGATTTGGATGGTTACATATGTTTCGAGGATGTCTTCTCTTCGATGCCGTGGTCGTTAGCTGGTATTCTTATATTGTGTTTATTGTGTTGTACTTTTCCATTCGAGTTGGTATTGGATTTGTTTTCATCCAACTATCATCTTTAGATACTTCTTAGTGAGATCTAGTTACATAGATGCTGGTTATTTATTTATATTTGATTTCATGGATGAGATTTAGATTATACCCTGTATCTTGTGACATATATTTATACCACTGGTGGATTTTATATTCATATTACAGCGTACGTATGGGTTATGATTTCCATATATTGGAGTTTCCATATTCATGCGGCTGGCATGCTTACTTGTCCTAGTCCTATGTATTTTGGGACTGGGGCATGACATATTTTTGTGGTGGCCCATGCAGGTCGAGAGCATATTGTCTCGGTTACGTTACTGTGCCGAGCAAGCCTGCACCTAGGAATAGAGCATAGGATCTCATCCATAATTGACTATGATTCGTCCTCCTTCCAATCCATTCTATCTGAATAATTACATCCTGCTTGATTCATGTACTTCCCTAATAGTTCTTTGAGTATAGCCTTATGCTAGAATATAGGAACCCCTGTTATTAGGATGATAATTATGGTAGCACACCTATTAAGAATACAACGAGAATATAGACACACCACTAAGTTTAGAATATCTAGTGAACCCTAAAATTCCTTATCTATAGATTGGTTTACCATTACCCCTTGATGTATTATGAAGACTTGAGAGTAGTATAGATGCTACTAGAGTTAGTTAGAAGTTTTACCATAATATTTGACCCTAGTATTGAGAAACCAATAGAAAACCAAAATTGAATATTAGGACTGAACCTAACCTTCATAGTTAGATAGTATTGGAGAACTATAAACTTAGATCATTGTCTTATTATTAGTAGACAGCACCTAGGAGACCAAAGAGAATGAATATAACATTTTTCTTGATCATACCTCGAACATAGCAACTAGCATATCACTCCTCCTTAGAAAACCATGATGCTATCTAGAGCCCTATTTTAATTTCATATATTGTTCGTCTGCGACCTTAGCGTTCGCTAATTGCGCGACGACTGATTACGTTTTTTCTCTTCATCTTTCAACTCGTGCCATCTGACACTTCTGATTATAGACCAAGTATTTTTATTCTATGATTAGGATATATAGTTGCTGGGATTATAGTTATAAATGTTAAATTTTGAAATTGTGTGCTTAGTGGTTAGAACTTGATGGTTTAAGCTATTCTTGAAGATTGAGACCTAGTGCTTATTCCTTAGTTTTAAATTGTGTAATATGTACCCCACCTCAATACGAGTTATATCCCCCTTTTCCCTTGAAGGCCCATAACTGTTCCGTTCTTACTATTGACACTTGCACTAAGACTAAGACTTAGGACGACCATGACCTATGTAATATAAGAGGATACCCTAATAAGTGCCAAGACCCCTTCTCGTAGACCTTAACAAGAGTTTCTATGTTATCCTTAAGACAATTACAGTATTAGTTTATTCTTATAAGTTAGGTAGTATACCTCACAACCTAGTATCACATAGTCTTTTGCCCTATTATCGAAGTATGATTGAACAACATTAACTGTATGCTAGCTTAGGACGACAGTGTGTTTTTTCAGACTGCAGAACTTAGAGGCTATACCCCTACTTTTTCGACTATCGACTTAGACAAGGAATTATTATGACAACTTTAGAGATTATGGAGTCTTATCTTTTGTGAACTTGAATTGTTATGTACCTTCTTTCATCATAATCCAGCGTATTTATGTTTGCTGTACTACCTTGACTTATGCTGCTATTATAGCCTAGTTTTTGCAAGCTTATTCTTTATCGAGCTTGCTCATGTCATATGTATTATTGGGTGCACACAATGATACAATTGCCTAATCAGAATCGGTGTATTAAGGTCTAGCTAACCTTAGTGCGCTTGGTTCGCTCTTCGCATGACTACTTTACGTGGATTAAGATATATGGTAGTAGACGGATATACTTGTCCCTAGACATGTCTGACACATCGTATCGGTTATATAACTGTACTGATACGAGCATGTAAATAGGAAATTACCAAAAAAAATAGGATTTTAATCCACAACTGTCTTGACAACTCTCTTTTCGAATTCTTTAATCTCTTTGAACCTCGTACTTGTATTCTATCACCTTCACCTTGAATTCTTTATTACTGCTTTCCGTCTTCCCTTATTTCGGAAAGACGAAACCTCGTGCTGGTATAAGTTGACACTGATAGTACTAGATATACCCCATAAGGCTAATCACATGACTTAGTGACTCTCTTTTATAAGTGATGAAGGGCATATCATAGGTGATATGTTTGGTGTTAAAATTTTAAGGATTAAATAACCTGATTAAATAATTTAAGGAATAGTTTTTCTAGATGTATAGTCTTAGGTGATAGATGGATAAATTTTAAGTTCGGTAGATTGTGAACCCCTCACCCAAAATTTGACTTACTTGGCTGAGATAGGGAGACTAAGGTTAGATTGAGTCCAGTTAGAGATAGAAAATAATATATTTTATTTAATTTTACAATATTGTATCACTTAGCGCACCTTATCATGCTCCGATAATTGGAGCACTACACTAGCCACTGTCTTCCTACAAATTCCACATCCTTATCCTAGACGTGCCCATCATCCAATTCTCATCTTTGTGCAATTTTTTAATTGTTGGGCGCTTTTATGTAAAAGAGCATTTATGTGTCCACACCATTGGACATGACACATGAAGAAACCTATTTTTTTTCTTCTTTTCGCTCATGTGGATTTTTTTCATAATTTTTTTTCGGGATGTGCAACACGCAACATCGCCCACCCCTTTAAACCTAGCCTTGCATTTTAAACAATGTAAATCTTATACTATCCTTGACTTTCTACCGTTGCTTAATTTTAATTTCGAGGACGAAATTTTTATAAGTTGGGTAGAATGTAAAACCCCTTCCTAAAAATTGTATATACCCCTTTTTTATTAATTATTAATTTAATTATAGTAATTAGTGGCTAAATAGGAAAAATAGATTTTTAATAATTTTTATTTTAGGTGTTGGTGCACTTAGAGGATTTATGGGACCATCAAAAATTTTTCGGAATTTATTTCATGTAGGAGATCCCTTGAGCAGTTGCTAGCTTAACGGTGTGCATTAATATAATCTATAAACTTTCTTATGAGTATATATATATATATATATATATATATATATATATATATATATATATTTAAAAAGAAAAAGGAAAAGAAAAGAAAAAAATTAATAATAAACTACTATTACCAATAACTAATAACCAAAGCAAGTTAGCAAATCTTAAGCAAACCAAAGTAACCACTTTGCCTTTAATTCCACCAACGCCACATTCCTAGCAAAGCACACAGCCAGCGCCCCTATTCCATCCCAGACCCCCCCGCGGACCTAAACCAAACACTCTCTCTCTCTCTCTCTTTCCTATTTCTATATATATATATATATATATATATATATATATATATATATATATATATTATATTTATAAAACCCTAAACCTAATCATCCCAGACCCTCCTCTTCTCATCTAGACCTAGAGAGAGCCGTCACCGCAGCCGGAGAACCCCGCCAGGCGGTCCAAACTGATCCCGACGACCGCGACCCCGCGCACTGCAGATTCCTACACGAGGTACCTTTGTTCCGGAGTTGTTTTCCATCGACTCGCTCAACCAAACGCCATTCCGTCTTCACCGGTATGCTCACCCCTTAACCCTCTTCCATATCTGTATGATAGCAGACCTCGAACAACACGAAACCCTAGGCGAAAATAGCATCAAAGTTGGCGCAAGTAGACAGAATTCTGGGATCGCAGAAAACTGCGGTGACCACCCATGTTGCCGAGTTCGTATCTCCCACCACAGAGATCCAAATTCGGTGATTCTTTTTTGTATGTGTAGATGACTTGACCTAGTTTAATTTTTGTTAAAAATCCTAGATTATTAACTGCTGTGGACAGAATTAAATTCGTCACAAAATCCTGCGAACCCACTTTTCCAGATTTCTAAAAGTTGTGAAACGAAGCGCGCCCCACCAAACGGGACTGCCCCGTCGTATACCAAGTGTACCAAACGGTGCATGCAGCGTAACCGGACATATAAAAATTCGTGAAAACTGATTCGGACGCGTATGCGCGCCGGAATCAGCCCGTATGTGCGGACACATTTCGTGTCGCAACTTTTGTGGAAGTCGTGCGCATTTTGTGCACGCTCGTCAGATTGTGACGAAACTTGCCCCACTGGACTCGTGGTAACGCGCTGGTCCTGTGACCCAATTTTTACGCAATTCTGAGACAATTGACCAAGTCACCAATTGGCGGACCCCACTGTTAATTTTTTGGCAAAATTGTGTTCGGCTAATCGAAATCCACATTTAGACATGCCGTTGGGTTCGTATTGACATTTAGAGTTGTTTGACCTATAATTTGTCCTATTTAGAGACTGTTACCCCTGGTACGTTTTTCGGTGCAAAGTGGGCCACAAGTGGACTCCACTTTTACCCGAAATTACCGTTTTGCTCCTGTGTCCAAATTGGACGAAAGGAAAGTACTTTTTAGCTATTTTGCTTATTCTGGGAATGTTGGTGATGTTTATTTCAGTATCCGGAGATATTTGTTCTGCGGTCATAGCTTTTGATCCTGTGCGTTTGACTTCTGGACAGTACACCTTGCAGCTTTCTTACCAGGCAAGATACCTTGCCAAATTGCTTACAATATTTTGCATGCTTAGTATATTTCTGTATATTTATTAAATTTTTGTATATTTATTGCATGTGTAGTTCCTTTCTGTCATTACCATATATTAGATATGTTGACACACACTTGACACTTAGTATCATAGAGGACAATCATTAGGCGTATGGGCTTTAAACCACTCTGGTAAACCATAGTAACTAGTACGCACTATGGTGGTCGTGTCCGATGGTCGCTACCCCAGAGGTATGTCGATTGATGGAGTCCGAGGGTCGCTACCCCAGAGGTATATCGGCAGATGATGTCCACTGATGAGCGCATGAGTTGTGAGGATTAGATCGAGTAGCCTACCCTTGCCCATACGTCAAAAAGTTATCCTCATTTGCATTCATATAGATTGTCTTGTACAGCGTACTTATTTATTTTCAAATTATATGCATGTTTACTATATTCAAGTTGGCTCACTTTTCTGTATCTTGTACGTCCCTCTGAGGACCTGGTCCCCTGCCAGGTGTATCTGTTCTTGAGTATTTGCAGGAGCGCAGATTTGGATGGTTACATATGTTTCGAGGATGTCTTCTCTTCGATGCCGTGGTCGTTAGTTGGTATTCTTATATTGTGTTTATTGTGTTGTTGTAAACCCCTGATTTTTCAAAAAATATTAAACTTGGATTTTACACAATTTTCTGGATTTTTTTGGGAAATTTCTGTAATTAAATTTCAGGGTTTTTAATTATTAAATGATTTTTAATTGATAATAGATAACATTAAAATATTATGAAAATAACATTTCTGGGTGTAAAATGGAAAACTGGACTTAGGGTAATTTTTCTGGAATTTATTGGGCCTCGGACCTAATTTAAAATACCGAAAAACTAATTAAATTAATTATTATCTATTATTATTATTATTATTATTATTATTATTATTATTATTTATTATTTATTTGTTTTAACCATTTTTCCCGGCCCAACCCATTTACCCTGGCCCAGCACATTGGGCCCAGCCCAGCCCAGCCCGCAATCGGGTCGGGTCGGGTCGGCCAGACCCGGACCGCCCGAGACCCGACCCGGCTGACCCTTTCCCCTCCCCCGCGATCTGATGACCGCGTCCCCCGCCGTCCCCTCCGGCCACGTCACTGGCGACCTCCGCCCACGCCATGACCCCACGACCCAGACTCCGTCTCCGCCTTCCCCGGCCACCCCCGGCTCCCCTCCACCTTTAAAAACCCCCATCTCCTCCCCCTTCCCCCCCCAAGCCAGCACCCTGAGCCGCCGGAACCCTACTCCGGCCGTCCCCTTCCCCGGCGCCGACCTCCACCTGCTCGCCTCCTCCTCTTCCTTTTCCGCCGCTCCCCCAGAACCCGACGCCGCGGCCACCTTAGCCGACCCTGCCCTCTCCCAGTCCAGCCAGCCCCAGCGGCTTAGCCCTCCGGCCCCGACGAGCTCGACCACCACCACCTCCGGCAACAACGCCGGCCAGCACCGGAGCCCAGCGCGCCACCGCGTGCCTCCGGCGACGCCAACCGAGCCGCCCACCTCCGACGGTCTCCGTCAGTGTCCAGGAGCCCTAACCCTAGACACAGGACACAGTGTCCGTGTCGAGTCGGACACGGTGTATCCCTGACTTTTGAGCCCTGTTGAGGTACTCCTAACTTTCTGCTCGTAACCCCATTTTCAATTCCGTCAATTGCAACGCGTAGCCTGCATGACCCTCTCGGTGCCCGGGCAAACCGCTCGGGGCATCGCGTCCTGTGGTGATCATACACCGCGATCCAAAAAATAGGAAAAATAACGACCCGATTTACCCCAGAACTGGGTACGCCCCGCCAAACGGGATGACTTGGTCGCGCGCGGTCTTTCACAGATACGTGCGCGTCGTTGATACGGACGTGTGGGATTTCGCAGAGGTCGATTCGGGTGTGCGTGCACACCGGGATCAACGCGTATCCGCGGACCCCGCCCCGTATCCGTCTTTCCTGAATCACGCCCTAACATTCTGTACACACATCGGATTGAAACGAAACTTGTACCATCGGACTCGTAGCGATACGCTAGTGTTGTGACCCAAGTTCGGTTCGATTCTGAGAATATTGACAAAATTGCGTGTCGTGGGCCCCACAGGTCCCGTTCGACGGGCGATTTTGTGATCGGCTCATCGGAATCCAATTTTGGAAGTTCCGTTGGGTTTGTATCATTGTTCCTGACCTGTTGACACTAAGTTTGGTGAATTTGGAGACCTTTGACCCTGACACATTTTTCGGTGCAAAGCGGGCCCACATGTGGACCCTGTTTTGACCCAAAATTGCCGTTTTTGCCCTTGTCTCCAAATTGGACTCAAGGACAGGCATTTATAGCTATTTGATATCTTCTGAGCATGATGGTAATGTTTATTTCAGCATCCGGATACATTTCTGGAAATTTCCCGATGATAGAACTCTAGTTGGGATCCAAACATCAGGCAAGTACCTGTACTTCAAGTTTATTCTTTATATTGTGATAATTAATTCCTTGCTCTACTAGTACTATTGGATGATTACACGTAGTGTTAGAACATTGGATTTCATGTCTTACTTTTCGTGTCGGGTGGGAGAATACTAGGAGGCATGTAGTTTATCCTTCCCCCTGTCGTGACTGCTAGCTGTTGGTACGCGACTGTACCCTCAGCCTTATACTTGATTATTCCTGACTGCTAGTCATCTATGACGGCCTTATTAGCCTTATAACCCCCTACATGCCAACTATGTATTCTAAATACATAATTTTACACACATAGCTTCTTGTCTTGTTGTAGTTCCATTTTCCTGTCATATTTTATTCCTGTGTTACTCATATTCCTGTTTTACAGCAATTAACTCTTAGTTATTGTTACTATTTATTATGCATATTCTCAACATGATACTTAGTCAGTTCTTTTCTACTTGTCATAATTATTTAGTTTAAGCTTTGTTGTGTATTGGTACTTTGATCCTTTTCTGACTGGATCCGTTGATATTAGGCGATGATGAGGACTATGCCCCCACCTTTTATGGCCCCTATGAGGTAGAAGATGATACTTTTGAGGAGCCGGTTCCTACCCAGGAGGCTACTTTTGAGGAGTAGTAGCCAGTTTGTTAGTATTTTTCTTTCATCCTAGTAATCGGGTTTGTCCCCAATTTATTTCTGGTTCTGTAATAAACTGGGGATCTGTTGGTCACATTTAATTTATGAAATCTTAGCATTCCTATTTCCTGTTCTTATCCTTGCCTATTTAATTATTGTGAATGAGTTAGATTTTAATTTAACTGTGGATATGACCTAGACAGCGTACTACCGCTGACACTGCGGCGTAGGCTGGACGTACCCACGTACTCGTGCTCGAATATCCGGGTGTGGGTCGTGACACGTTTTTATGGTGGCCCATGCAGGTCTAGAATCCTTAAATAGGGTAATATCCTAGGACAGAGTATGAAATAAGATTGAGGATTTTAGGAAAAGCTCATTCACAGAATATGATCTTTTATTTCAAATCTTGATATCATTCCTAGTAAAATTTTCCTATCGCCCTTGATTTCCAAGTAATCTATTCTAACCTGCTATCCCTTAACCTTTCAGAATGGTTCAGACAAGGAATACCGTAGGAGGCACCTCCGAACCCGCCGAACAGACTGTGCCTGAAACCCTTGCGCTCCCTCCGCCTTCAACTACTCCGATAGTTACTATGGATGGAGCACAGCTACTCGGAGTATTCCAGGGACTTATAGAATCCCAGAAGGAACAGACTGCCCTGCTGCGAACTAGCCTTTCAGATGCTCTTCGATCCCCGGAGGCACCACAAAAGAGGCCAGGAAGTGCCAAGGACTTCAAGAACCTTGGACCCTTGGAATTTTATGGGACTGAAGGTATTCTCTATGCCGATGAATGGATAGAGAATGTGGAGCGACTTCTGAAGACTGCTCGGGTCCCTGATGATCTTAAAGTGGAATCTGCAAGCCTGCAACTGTTCGACATAGCTCGGACTTGGTTTAGAGATGAACCTCAATTATCTGCTCCTGAGCTCACTTGGGAGGATTTCAAGAGGCTGTTCAAGGAGAAATTCTATCCCGAAGTGGCTCGGGAAGCTCTCGAAAGTCAATTTGAGAGGCTGAAACAAGGTAATCTTTCTGTTGATGAGTACACTGCTGAATTTAGCAGACTGAGCCACTTTGCAGAATATATGGTTCGTACCCCTGAGGATAGAGCCCGTAGATTCAAGAAGGGGTTGTCTTCTGATATTCGCCTTGCTGTCACCACTAGCCGAGCTCGTACATACGAAGAAATCTTGAGCGTGGCACAAGGTGTTGAGAGAGACATGGGACATAGACTAAAGCGGAAGAGAGATACTGGAAGTATGGGACCCCACAAACGCCCATTCCAACCACAACCACAGCAGAGGGCCCCGCAACAAACCCAGCGTCCTCTCCCTCGAGCCACAACACCCCAACACCAAACTCAAGGACAGAACCAACGAGCTCCCACTTGTGGCTTTT
Organism: Iris macrosiphon; assembly: GCA_036927795.1. Classification (NCBI taxonomy): domain Eukaryota; kingdom Viridiplantae; phylum Streptophyta; class Magnoliopsida; order Asparagales; family Iridaceae; genus Iris; species Iris macrosiphon. The sequence goes on from JAYESA010000007.1 coordinate 156,391,688, forward strand.
GTCATAAACCAGGTCACACTTGGCAAGTTTGTAGAAGGAGGCTAGGTGCCTGTCTATATTGTGGCTCAGCAGCACATCAAGTGAGGGACTGTCCTGCTGCTCAAGGACGCGGACAAGCTTACGTGATGACCGTGGAGAACGCGCAGACTCTTGGAGCAGCTAATGCGCGTAAGTGATTTGTAGATACCTTTTCTAGTATTGTTTAGCTCGTGCCTATTGGTTCGTGACCTCAGCCCCAACCTAGTAATTTTGAACTTGCTAATAACCTGGTATGCTTTTATATTTGATAACTATAGAGATTGTAGAGTCTTTTGCTATTGTGCTTATTATGTTTTTGTTTTGTGAACTTAAATAATTTGTACCTCCTTTCATCATCATCTAGCGCACTTAATTTTGCTGTACTTGACTTATGCTGCTATTTTATAGCCTAGTTTTGCAAGCTTACTCTTTATCGAGCTTGTTCATGACAAGTGTATTATTGGGGAGGCCCACAATAATACATTTCAGAATCAGTGTATTACGGTCTGATCAACCATAGTGCGCTTGATTCGCCCTTCAAAATAATACTTTACGTGGATTGAGATATGTAGTGATTAGTAGACAAATATACTTGCCCCCTAGATATGTCCGAGCATATCGTATCAGTTACATAACTGTACTAATATGAGCATGCGAACAAATGATTACCAGAATAGAATTTCAATCCATAACTGCTTGATAATTCCCATTTGAATTCTTTAAACGCCCTGATCCCGATATTTCTGTTCTATCACCTCATCCTTGAACTCTTTATTATTGATCTTCGTCTTCCCTTATTTCAGAAAGACGAAACCTCGTGCTTGGTATAAGTTTGATATATAGACAGTACTAGATATACCCCACAGACCGGTCGTATTGATGATGACCCTTTATGATTAAGGGAATACCATAGGTGATGTGTTTGGTGTTAAAGACTTAAGGATTCAATACCATGATTAATTAAGTTGGGACATAGCTTTACTAGTTGTATAGCCTTAGAGGATAGATGGGTAAATTCTAAGTTGGGTAGCGACCGCAATGTTCACCTGAGAGGAACCCTTTAGACTGTAATCAAGTGAGATTGGATAGAGAGAACCCTACCATATTTTAATTTCGAGGCCGAAATTTTATAAGTTGGGTAGATTGTAAACCCCTGATTTTTCAAAAAATATTAAACTTGGATTTTACACAATTTTTTGGAATTTTCTGTAAATAAATTTTAAGGTTTTTAATTATTAAATGATTTTTAATTGATAATAGATAATATTAAAATATTATGGAAATAACATTTCTGGGTGTAAAATGGAAAATTGGACTTAGGGTAATTTTTCTGGAATTTATTGGGCCTCGGACCTAATTTAAAATACCGAAAAACTAATTAAATTAATTATTATCTATTATTATTATTTATTATTTATTTGTTTTAACCATTTTTCCTGGCCCAACCCATTTACCCTGGCCCAGCCCATTGGGCCCAGCCCAGCCCGCAATCGCTCGCGGGTCGGGTCGGGTCGGCCAGACCCAGACCGCCCGAGACCCGACCCGGCTGACCCTTTCCCCTCCCCCGCGATCTGATGACCGCGTCCCCCGCCGTCCCCTCCGGCCACGTCACCGGCGACCTCCGCCCACGCCACGACCCCACGACCCCGACTCCGTCTCCGCCTTCCCCGGCCACCCCTGGCTCTCCTCCACCTTTAAAAACCCCCATCTCCTCCCTCTTTCCCCCTCAAGCCAGCACCCCGAGCCGCTGGAACCCTACTCCGGCCGTCCCCTTCCCCGGCGCCGACCTCCACCTGCTCGCCTCCTCCTTCTCCTTTCCCGCCGCTCCCCCAAAACCCGACGCCACGGCCACCCTAGCCGACCCCGCCCTCTCCCAGTCCGGCCAGCCCCAGCGGCTTAGCCCTCCGGCCCCGACGAGCTCGACCTCCTCCACCTCCCGCAGCAACGCCGGCCAGCACCGGAGCCTAGCGCGCCACCGCGTGCCTCTGGCGACGCCAACCGAGCCGCCCACCTCCGGCGGTCTCCGTCACTGTCCAGGAGCCCTAACCCTAGACACAGGACACAGTGTCCGTGTCGAGTCGGACACGGTGAATCCCCGGCTTTTGAGCCCTGTTGAGGTACTCCTAACTTTCTGCTCGTAACCCCGTTTTCAATTTCGTCAATTACAACGCGTAGCCTGCATGACCCTCTCGGTGCCCGGGCAAACCGCTCGGGGCATAGCGTCTTTTGGTGATCGCATACTGCGATCCAAAAAACAAAAAAAATAATGACCCGATTCACCCCGGAACTGGGTACGCCCCGCCAAACGGGACGACTTGGTCGCATGCGGTCTTTCACAGATACGTGCGTGTCGTTGATACGGACGTGTGAGATTTCGCAGAAGTCGATTCGGGTGTGCGTGCACACCGGGATCAACGCGTATCCGCGGACCCCGCCCCGTATCCGCCTTTCCTGAATCATGCCCTAACTTTCTGTACACACGTCGGATTGAAACGAAACTTACGCCATCGGACTCATAGCGATACGCTAGTCTTGTGACCCAAGTTTGGTTCGATTCTGAGAATGTTGACGAAATCGCGTGTCGTGGGCCCCATAGGCCCCGCTCGACGGGCGATTTTATGATCGGCTCATCGTAATCCAATTCTGGAAGTTCCGTTGGGTTCGTATCATCGTTCCTGACCTGTTGACACTAAGTTTGGTAAATTTGGAGACCTTTGACCCTGACACATTTTTCGGTGCAAAGCGGGCCCACATGTGGACCCCGTTTTGACCCAAAATTGCCGTTTTTGCCCTTGTCTCCAAATTGGACTCAAGGACATGCGTTTCTAGCTATTTGATATCTTCTGAGCATGATGGTAATATTTATTTCAGCATCCAGACACATTTTTGGAAATTTCCCGAGGATAGAACTCTAGTTGGGATCCAAACATCAGGCAAGTACCTGCACTTCAAGTTTATTCTTTATATTGTGATAATTAATTCCTTGCTCTACTAGTAATATTGAATGATTACACGTAGTGTTAGAACATTGGATTTCATGTCTTGCTTTTCATGTCGGGTGGGAGAATACTAGGAGGCATGTAGTTTACCCTTTCCCCTGTCGTGACTACTAGCTGTTGGTACGCGACTGTACCCTCTGCCTTATACTTGATTATTCCTGAATGCTAATCATCTATGACGGTCTTATTAGCCTTATAACCCCTAAATGCCAACTATGTATTCTAAATACACAATTTCACACACATAGCTTCTTATCTTGTTGTAGTTCCATTTTCCTGTCACATTTTATTCCTGTGTTACTCATATTCCTGTTTTACAGCAATTAACTCTTAGTTATTGTTACTATTTATTATACATATTCTCAACATGATACTTAGTCAGTTCTTTTCTACTTGTCATAATTATTTAGTTTAAGCTTTGTTGTGTAATGGTACTTTGCTCCTTTCCTGACTGGATCCGTTGATATTAGGCGATGATGAGGACTATGCCCCCACCTTTTATGGCCCCTATGAGGTAGTAGATGATACTTTTGAGGAGCCGATTCCTACCCAGGAGGCTACTTTTGAGGAGTAGTAGCCAGTTAGTTAGTATTTTTCTTTCATCCTAGTAATCGGGTTTGTCCCCGATTTATTTCTGGTTCTGTAATAAACTGGGGATCTGTTGGTCACATTTAATTTATAAAATCTTAGCATTCCTATTTCTTGTTCTTATCCTTGCCTATTTAATTATTGTGAATGAGTTAGATTTTAATTTAACTGTGGATATGACCTAGACAGCGTACTACCGCCGACACTGCGGCGTAGGCTGGACGTACCCACGTACTCGTGCCCGAATATCCGGGTGCGGGTCGTGACAGTTGTACTTTTCCATTCGAGTACTTCTTAGTGAGATCTAGTTACATAGATGCTGGTTATTTATTTATATTTGATTTCGTTGATGAGATTTAGATTATACCCTGTGACTTGTGACATATGTTTATACCACTGGTGGATTTTATATTCATATTACAGCGTATGTATGGGTTATGGTTTCCATATATTGGAGTTGCCATATCCATGCGGCTGGCATGCTTATGTGTCCTAGTCCTATGTATTTTGGGACTGGGGCGTGACACTACCAGCACATACTCTTTTAGATCGACCAATCAATCATACGACTTGTTATGTGAAGTCTGAGTTATCTCAGAAGAATAATGCAATATTGGAATCCTCAGATCATATTGATGATGAGGCGGGCTAGTCGAGCCAATCAATGCATAGCACATAGTGTGTAAGCACCAGTCCCTCATAAGGCCATCGCACAAGTAATCATGTAATAATATACAATATAACCGGATACTACACTCTACTACTGTAGATGATATACAGTATCCGTTGGGGACCAACATGACGTCCAAGGACATGTCCTAACGGTAGCTACCTCGCATGATCTCGAGATTATATTCCCTCCCAATGCTCTATAAGTTTAGTTGCTTAATAAGCCCTAAAATTATTAGAATATCATGTTGTGGTTACAAGATTATCCTCGTTAGATGATGCACCATGGTACGTGTAGGCTAGGTACGAATCCATATTAATGCTTGTAAGCCAAATCTGGATTTTCTCCAAGCGTAATACAACAAATCAATCCAACAAACATCCTAACCACTCTACGGTTTCTGACCAATCACTATGCCCGTGCCAGGAAAATTAGAACGAGTAGCATGTACACTTAGTATGATCAATTTGCATCAATGCATATGTATGCTACAAGTTAGCAGATAGTCATGTTCAAAATGTATTAGCATGGATACAATGAATCAGGTCAAGATACCAGGCATATCAGTCGGTCAGACAACTATATTAACTAGGTCAAGAGTCTCATAGTATGTTACATCTAGCAAGGTTATCGCACTTCAGTGCATAAGTAAAATTATGTGGCACACTTGATGTGAAAGAAGTATTAACTAGGATACAGTTGTTCAGGTATATAAATTAGTCACCTGAATCTTCTTATCATATTGAATCAGGTTCATAAGTTATCGGTCAAATGAAAGCCTTAATTTATGTGAAATCCTCGAATTATTAATTGTGCCGCCGAACGTGAGTAAGGGAAAAAGTGTGAACTACTCTAGAGCATATCCACAATCCTTAAACCAAATAGAGACTGGAATTACAGATCGTCTTCTGAGCAGAACTACGCCTCTCACTTTATTCAATGACAAAGACAGAGGTAACCAATCTACTAATCATCCTCAAATTAACAATTATGCAATGCCGCCAGAAGAGAGAAAGGGGAATTGTATGAACCACTCTGAAGTAGATCGATGACCCTTAAACCAAACAAGGACCGGGGTCGCAGACCATCTTCCGAGTAGAACTACACCTCCACCCTATCCAACGGAAAAAGTAAGATATAATCCACATATCTGAGTCCACTTAGCAGGTACTGATTCTGTATGACACTCACATCTAGTAGGGTAAACATAATGTTATGTTATGCACATAGCCAGTTTGAGTGCATAAGTCTAGTTTGCTAACTCCACTCTTCCTTAGGATCAATCACAAGCAATTGTCAAGACCAACCACAAAGAATAAAGAAATATTCCAAATAAAATAATTAAACCCAAGAAATAGTAGAACGTGTATATATATTACTACGGTCGCATAGGATCACATACGTGCATTAGAAGTGCATGCATGAATTTGCCTCATGGGTCAGGCCGTATACACAGATCTGCGCATGAGCAACTGGCCGCATGGACGTGCTGGTCAGATAGATAAGTTGGCCGCACGAACAAGCTAGTTGCATGCTCCTGTCAAAAGTCCACTATCTTGGAACAAGTGCTGAAGTGACGGGCAATTAATAAAATGTCAGTGATGTGACATAAAGTGACTGATGTAATAAAGTATATCAGAAAGAAAAGACAAAACCAAAAAATTGTGGCCGCATGAGTGTCGGTGCCGCATGGGTTGTCTCTTAGACTTAGCAAAATTCTCATTCGTTCAGTGAGTGAAAGTACAAGGTGTTCCAGGACACTTGTGTAATTCAGCAGACATGCGTCCAACAAGATAGATATATGCTGTCAGTATACGGCAGGAGTTTAGACCGCATAACCCTCTTAGGCCGCAGGGCACTCTCAACCGCATAACTCACTGGCCACATGCAAACTTCGTCTTCTCCATATAATTTACTTTATTTTAACCCCGAATCAAGTGAAACAAAAGCCAAAATGCTCAAAATAAAATGCTTTAACATAAGGAACAATTAGTTTTCGAAAACACTAAGTTTTAGTAGATCAAAACCAAGAAAAACTCATAGAACATATAAAAACTCTAAACTTGAAACTCAAATCTATAAAAATCTATACATCAAAATCTAAAATTCTAAGAACTAATTATGATCAGCATCTCAAGAAGAATATTTTTCATCAAATATATTTTTGAAACAACATATATATAAAAATTCAAAATTCTATGCCTTCACCACTTTGAGCAAGATATACTTGCCTTGGTGGACTAAAAAACCTCTTCCTAGAACCAAGTCTAGGGATAAGGATTAGGATTTCAGTTGGGAGCTCTTGAAAGAAGGAGGAAGAAGAAAGAAGAAGGGATGTGGAATGAGAAAGAATGAGAGAGGAGAGAGAAAACCATATATAAATACCAAGTGGAGAAATGGGGTCAGCCCTAAGATTAAGTCATGACACTCTCTAGCCAAATCTCAACCATCCAAAATAGGCTTAGTTGTTCCAAAGGTGAACCGGGTCTGGTATCCATCCTACATACGGGTCCTAGTACGGGTCCATGACAATTGCCAAGGTGTTAACTACTGGTCTCAGGTAGTCTCCCACAATAAGCAGACATACAATTAAATAAAATGCATCATAATTAACAGGAATCAACATGTAAAATATAACATGAATACATCTACAGGAAATTTTAAATATCACAAATTCAATAATACTAAATATGGGAACGGGTATGACATCTCTACCCACCTTAAAAAAATTATGTCCTCGAAATTCGCTAGGCTAGTCGAACTAATCACCACGCAAGAAAACTCATAAACCAAGATGAAGACTCATGATCCAATCAGAAAACTCATGATCCTGAAAACCTCATAAACTAAAAAATCTCATAAACTACAGCTAACTGAATACCAAGCATAACGAAATAGGCAGGTAATAAAAGCAACAGCAATATAAATAAAGGCACAAGCAATCCACAAAATCTAAAGGAAAGAGAAAGAACATGAGGCATACATATACATATCTCTCTTGAGTCAGCCAAAATAGGAACCCGTCCTCGCTGGCCTATGGTGACTCCCAAAAATTGACAGGGATCAAGTCTCAAGATAAATCGATACCAACGACTTATTCAAGAACATGACTCTGCCCAGGACGTACCTTCGTAGTTGTGACATATGATATATATCATGTATCATAAGATACGAAGGCAGATGAGTGCGACCAAAGATCATCTCCACTTGCCGAATATACGAAACCCAAAAGATAGATAAATTTGGAAGAACTCAAATCTCACCCTTGGGTTGACCACCTTCTACTAATATTTGTTCTAGTACACCAAACTCAGCTTGCTCACATCTCGGTTCTGTTGGAACTCTGTCATGAGGATGTCTCTGCTTACCAAACTGACGTTGCCTTGGGTGAAACACCTATGCTTGCGTCAACATCGGACGTTGGGCTAACGGCCGCACTGCTAAAACTGGCTCTTGATACGAAACTGCTCCTGGAGCTAGCAACGCTAGAAATTGTTGATATGGTCCTCCCTACCTCTACATTTGTGGGTAAATAAGTATCATGTGGTCGGAACCCCCATATTTCAAGCATCTTCCACTTGCCATCCTATATACATCCTGAGTGTGACCTCTTTTACCACAATAGGTACATCCTATTGGATTCTCCAGACGTTGTTGATGTTGTCTCGGCTGTTGTTGACAAATTGTCATTATCTCATCAGATGCCACTGACTCCAGTGGTGCCAAATCATGAATACGCATGTCGGGTGCTAGTCCTCCACCTATGTTATGGGCATGAGACCTTTTATGTCCTCCAGTCCTTGAAGCTAACCTCTAGATGGTAAGCTCATGTCTCCTGGATGCTATCAATACGGCATCGAATGTCTGGTAGTCATGTCCTTCAACTAGTTGCAAAATCTCGATATAAAGCCCTTACTGGAATCTCATAGCCCTTGCTTGCTCCGTCCTCACCATAGTTGGAGCAAATTTTCTCAACCTACAAAACTCTGCTGCATATCCATCCACTATTCTGTCGGATTGCATAAGATCAATAAATCTCTGCTGCAGCTCGTACTGCACCACTAATCTGAAATACTTGGCTCTGAACCTGGTCCTAAAGTTATCCCAAGAGATAGGATGCCTCAAGCCGATTTTCTCGGTCGTCCACCAGTCACAAGCAAGATCTTATAGCTGCAATCGGACTTGGTCGATTTGCTTCTCTGTTGGAATCTTAGTTGCCGCTATGATTGCCTCAATGTCGTGAAGTCAAGCATCCGTCATAATAGCATCCTCTGTGCTACTGAAATAGCTCGGGTTGAGTCAACAGAATCTGTATGACGTCCCATAATCTTCTTCTTCACTCTCCTCTAAAGTCGTTTGCAGTCCTTGGTTTAATAGGACATTCTGCTCCAGTTGTCGAAGCTGTTGGTGCTACTGCACTACTATCTGATGCTGTTGTGTAGCCATCATACCTCTGATAATTTTTAACAGTGCCGGGGTATCAAGTGCTGCTGGTGTTACTGGAACAACCGGGGGTACCGGGATCTCTGGTACATATTGCCCACCCATTGGCTCTACTCGAAGCTGATCTTGCTAGCGCTCAATAGAATCTTGCTTTGCTAGGTGTTCTACTATATCTGCAGCTCTAACAGGTCAGAAAGAGGTACCCTTGAAGGAAAAGGACCCCAAGACATCAAATGACAGGACATAAAAGAACCAGGAAGCAAACAGTTGATAGTTCAAGCTCGGTGTCGAAGAAGATAATTTCAGGATATCAAAGCAAACAGTTTTGATTGAGACTCCTATAATAAGATACCCCACAAGTCTGAAAAGACAGACCTGCATGGGCCACCACTAAAACCTTGTCATGCCCCAGAACAAGAATACTGGAGAGCGGAGGAGTGACTTAGCCAACCATACCTTGTAGAATATCGAAGTAAGCCATAATGTGGTAAGTTTGTCTAGAGGGGGGTGCATACTACAATCAAGTTACCTAGGGTAAAGAATCTCTATGTCTCAATCATCAACCAAAAAACAATAAGAATGAGCATGTAAGATAAAGCAATTAGGCGTCCTTGATGCTCTATCAGAATGATCATGAAACTAGTTATACAGGATGGTACACTAGTGCATTTATAAGAGTACATGACTGTAAGTCAGCTGCGGTTTGAATAATATACAATCATGTAGAGAAACTAATGTCCAGATAAACCGGCTAACAGGTGCCCTCGGCTAAATGCCAAAAAGGTAATGCAAAATAATACTCATAGTGGGGAAGAAGAAACCCACTCAAGTTCCTCGGCGGACATCCTCCTATTGTGCTTCATCGGTCAGATACATGATAGGATCCTCGATCTCTGCTACTAAACCTGGAAAAATAAAACCAGCGGGGTCAGGCCCCGATAGCAAGTACCACAAAGAAGCATAAGTGAATGAAGCAAAAACCAATAAAGTATATAAAATAGGAAATTTTGTGCCAGAACGGCAAGCATATGACCTTTCATCGGATTACTATGACACATCTACAACCAAACAAGGACAAGAGGTGTCGCACTACTCTGAGACAGGGTACGACTCACCAATTATGAACACGATGAAGATACAATATATCAATATAATCCAGGACACACATGCCATAATATAAGCTGATATATATATATATATATATATATATATATATATATATATATATATATATATATATATATAATATCCAGATTCGGCATATAACCTATTGTGACACATTGGCGCAACCCTACAACCAAACAAGGACAAGGGTTGAACCGTTGTACCACAATAGTTTATGTCCCTAGACTAACATCACATACTCTTTTAGATCGGCCAATCAATCATATGACTTGTTATGTGGAGTCTGAGTTATCTCAGAAGAAAAATACAATATTGGAATCCTTAGATAATACTAATAGTGAGGCGGGCTGGTCGAGGCAATAAATATATAGCACATAGTGTGTAAGCACCAGTCCCTCGTAAGGCCACCGCGTAAGTAATCATGTAATAATATATAATTTAGCCAAATACTGCACTCTACTATTGTAGATGATATACAGTATCCGTTGGGGACCAACATGACGTCCTAGGACATATGTCCTAACGGTAGCTACCACGCATGATCTCGAGATTCCATTCCCTTCCAATGCTCTATAAGTTTAGTTGCTTAATTAGTCCTACAATTATTAGAACATAATATCGTGGTTACACGATTATCCTCCTTAGATGACGCACCGTGGTACGTGTACGCTAGGTACGAATCTATATTATTGCTCGAAAGCCAAATCTGGATTTCTTCCAAGCCTAATACAATAAATCAATCCTACAAACATCCTAACCACGCTACGGTTACTGACCAATCACTATGCCCATGCCAGGAAAATAAGAACGCGTAGCATATACACTTAGTATGATCAAGTTGTATCTCAATGCACATGTAGGCTACAAGTGAGGTGATAGTCACGTTCAAAATGTATTAGCACGGATACAATAAATCAGGTCAAAATACTAGGTATATCTGTCGGTCAGATAACTAAATTAACTAGGTCAAGAGTCGTATAGTTAGTTACATCTAGCAAGGTTGTTCCACATAAGTGCACCGGTAAAATTATGTGGTACACTTGTTGTGAAAGCAGTATTAACTAGGATACAGTTGGTCAGGTCTATAAATTAGTCACCTGAATCTTCTTATCACATTGAATCAGGTTCATAAGTTATCGGTCAAATGGAAGTCCCAATTTATGTGAAATCCTTAACTTAATAATAGTGCCGCCGAACGTGAGTAAAGGAAAAAGTGTGAACTACTCTGGAGCAGATCCACAATCCTTAAACCAAACAAGGACCGGAATTACTGATAATCTCTCGAGCAGAATTATGCCCCTCACTCTATTCAGCGATTAAAGGCAGAGGTAACCAATCTACTAATCATCCTCAAATTAACATTTATGCAATGCCACCAGAAGAGAGAAAGGGGAATTGTATGAACCACTATGAAGTAGATCGACGACCCTTAAACCAAACAAGGACCGGGGTCGCAGTCCGTCTTCCGAGTAGAACTACACCCCTCACCCTATCCAATGGAGAAAGTAAGATATAATCCACAGATTTGAGTCCAGTTAGCAAGTACCGATTCATTATGACACTCATATCGAGTGGGGTCAACATAATGTTATGTTATGCATATAGCCTATTCGAGTGCATAAGTCTGGTTTACTAAGTCCACTATTCCTTAGGATCAATCACAAGCAATTGTCAAGACCAAACACAAAGAACAAAAACATTTCCAAATAAAATAATTAAACCCAAGAAATTATGGAACTTGTACATATATTACTAGGGTCGCATTGGATCATATACCGCATGAGAAGTGCACACATGAATTTTTTGCATAGGTCAGGTTGCATGCACAGATCAGGTACATGAGCAACTAGCCGTATGGACAAGATGGCCGCATGGACAAGATGGCCGTATGGACAAGCTGGCCGCATGCTTCTGTCAAAAGTCCACTCTCTTGGAACAAGTGCTAAAGTGACGGACAATTAATGAAGTGTCAGTGATGTTACATAAAGTGACTGATGCAATAAAGTGTGTAAGAGAGAAAAGACAAAACCAAAAAAATAAGTGCCAAGGGTTCAGAGCCATGTGTCCAAGGAAAATAGTAGCTGCATGCTCACCAGGCCTCATGAGTGTTAGTGCCGCAAGGGTTGTCTCTTGGACTTAGTAAAATTCTCTTTTGTTCAGCAAGTGAAAGCACAAGGTGTTCATGGACACTTGTGTAATTCAGTAGTCATGCGTCCAACAAGATGGACACATATTGTCAGTATGTAGTAAGAGTTTAGGCCGTATAACCCTCTCAGGATGCATGGCTCTATCAGCCGCATAGCTCACTGGCCGCATGTGAACTTTGTCTTTTCCAGACAGCAAGTTCAGCCATGGCAGAAAAAGCTCCAAAACCCAAAAATTATTTTCATCATAAATTTTTTATTTTAACTCCGAATCAAGTGAAACAAAAGCCAAAATGCTCGAAATAAAATTCTTAAACATAAGGAACAACTAGTTTTTGAAAATACTATGTTTTCGTAGATCAAAACTAAGGAAAACTCATAGAACACATAAAAATCCTAAACTTGAAACTAAGATCTACAAAAATCTATATATCAAAATCCAAAAATCTAAGAACTAAATATGATCAACAACTAAAGGAGAACATTTTCCATCAAATACGTTTTTAAAACAACATATATATAAAAATTCAAAAATGAATGGCTTCACCACTTTGAGTAAGATGTACTTGCCTTGGTGGACTAACAAACCTCTTCCTAGAACCAAGTCTAGGGATAGGGCTTAGGGTTTTGGTTGGGAGCTCTTGAAGGAAGGAGGAAGAAGAAAGAATAAGGGAAGTGGAAATGAGGAAGAATAAGAGTGGAGAGAGAAAACTATATATATATATATATATATATATATATATATATATATATATATATATATATATATATATATATATATATATCAAGGGAAGAAATTGTGTTAGCCCTAAGATTAAGTCATGACACTCTCCAACAAAATCTGAATCATCCAAAATAGGCTTAGTGGTTCCAAGAGAGAACCGGGTCTGGTATCCATCTACATACGGGTCCTAGCACGGGTCCGTGACAATTGCTATGGTGTTCACTACTGGTCTCGGATAGTCTCCCACAATAAACAGACATACAATTAAATAAAATACATCATAATTAATAGGAATCAACATGTAAAATAGGGCATGAATACATCTACATAAAAAATTTAAATATCACAAATTCAAGAATACTAAATCTGGGAACGGGTGTGACACTACCACTCGATACTCATATACACTACTAATTGACACACATGAACACAAATATCAGGAGGGTATAGTTGTCTTAAATTATTTTTTTAAGTCTACACACATATGAACGTCATTTAACTTGGATAATTGAACGAGCAACACATGATCATATCCAACCCCAATCCAACTACACCTAGAAAAAATTTTAGTCCACAAGATGAGTTGAATGGATTTAACACTACAAATTCCTAATCCAATAACACCTAGACATCATGACAATCACTTTATGAAAAGAGAAAAGTAGCAAGTAAACTCTATAAATGATTCTTAAGTTACAAACCCTAATTTGTAGCACAAGCATAAGGCCCATAGGCGTTCACCTCCCATTGTAGTGTGTGTCCGTGTCAGTGTTAGTGTCACTGTGTCCGTGATATTGTCATTTCGAATAGGCTATAAATGTGTTAGTATTAGTGTCAATGTGTCTGCACTAGTCACCCCACACACACACACACACACTCTCCATTTCAGTGTTAGTGTGTTTGTGTCAACGTCAGAATAATTAGTGTGTGTGTCCGTATCAAAATATCTGTGTGTGTTCGTATCGGTGTCATAAAAATTAGGGTTAGGATTTACCTGATCGAGGAGGGGGCTGACTGCTCGAGAGTGGTGGGAAGGAAGCCGGAGCGTCAGGGGGGGGAGCCGGAGGGGGTCACGGAGCCGTAGCGCCGAAGGGGGAGCCGGAGGGGGTCACGATCGCCTGGGTCTCGAGTCGCCTGGGTGTCAATTGGAGGGGGGGGGGGGGGGCTCCAAAATTATGGGAATGAAAACGAATGGAGGAAAGTGAAAACCCTATATTAAAATTTGAGCGATGTATCAAAAAGACGTCGCTAAACGTTACTTTTTTTAATATACTACGACGTAAATGTTACAATGTCGCTAAATACGTCGCTGTAATTAAAATATTAGCGACGTTCAATGACTTTTACCGGCGTCTATTTCCATAATAATAATTTTAGTCCCTAGACATCGCTGGACGTCGCCCAACTGCGACGTATTACGACATTTTCTGTTGGCATCGATAAATTCTTAGGATTTACCGACATTTTATTCTGATGTCGTTAATGACGTCGCTAATTGGATAATTTTTTGTGTGTAACTCTCTTCTAACTCCCTTGAAATTGTGTTCTTTTCTTTCAAGCATAGAGTGCTAGAGTAGTTACTTAAATAGGGGAGCAATCTTCTGAAAGTAGCCATAATCCACTAAAGACGGGTCCAGAAGACCAGAAAGTAAATTCCAATTAAGTGGGATGGTTACCAACACTAACTCCTTATAAGTAGAGTTGTTACAGAACTAAGCAACTCCAGATGCAGCAAAACCACGATGCAGAAACAGAACAGGAGTTTCATAACACTACTTAAGAAGTCTTGCGAAATTGCGCAACTGAAGTCCCGTGGAACTGCAACACCGAAGCTCCGCGGAACCACAATACTAAAGTCCCGTAAAACCACGACACCGTGAAGTTGATCAGAGCCTTCACTACCATATGCCGACACAGTACATGCCTAATGCGAAAAAAAAAAAAATATAGCACACTTGTGTCATTTCAGTACCTAAAAATAATGAAGCTGGCTCGTTCAATTGGAAGAAGCAAAAAAAGTCAAATAAATAATATAGGCTTAAAATATGATCTATTTCTAAACACTACTTTGTTTTATATGCTTTACAACCTAGTTAGTACGTATGAGGAGAGACTAGTCTTCTTCTTGGCTACTGACCCAATGAGAATTCAATTTTAAGTCGATGAGAATCGACAATAGGAAAGTTCCAAGTGGTTCAATATATTACTGTCATGTTCTCTAGGGTTTAGTCTACTTGCGGATGAGTCCCTAGCTAGCTAGCTAGTAAATTGTATTATTCTTGATACCTAACTACCAAGATGACGAAGATGATATTATAATATGTTGATGCTGATCCTTACAAAGTATCTTTCGAAATTGAAAGTAGATCTTACTTATGTCAGCCAGACCGGCTCTGGGGAGGCGGCTTCAGGGGAGGCGGACTAGACAGTTGTCTAGTACCTTATTTTCTAAAGGATCTCAATTTAAAAAAAATTTAATTATTAAAAAATAGAAAACTATGTCCTACTAAGATTGCAGAGACCATGAAAGAATCATTATCGTGTTAGCTATTTCTTCCGCAATGTACTTGACGTTTCGTTTACGATC
Organism: Iris macrosiphon; assembly: GCA_036927795.1. Taxonomy (NCBI): domain Eukaryota; kingdom Viridiplantae; phylum Streptophyta; class Magnoliopsida; order Asparagales; family Iridaceae; genus Iris; species Iris macrosiphon. The sequence continues at coordinate 156,406,986 of JAYESA010000007.1, forward strand.
ATCGATTGGAACCAGCAACCCATCGTCCGTCGTCACCTCGATCTATCACCGGATGCCATCCACCTGAAGTAGTTAGAAGTCGCCGGCTACAAATCATTGAAATATCTTTGTATCTTTTAATTGACTAATTTTGCAGATCAGCAAACGAGAAGAGTATGCACTTTTCTTTCTTATATTTAATTTAGTACTATTTGGTTTTATTTAAGAATATAACAAATTTAGGAGTTGAAGTTACTTAATTTAGTTGATTTTGATGATAATTTATATGTATTCAAAACTAATTGTATTATATTTTAAATTTATATATTGGATTTGTTGGATTTTAAATTTATAAAAAAGTTATAATAAGATGCTGACCCATTTTTGGGAATTATCTTAGGTTCCAAAATATTGGAGCCGGCCTGATGTCAGATCCACGCAACATTAGCTTAGACTTTTTCCACCTTCAGGAAATTAAGAAGGCTCTTGCTAATGCTGATTGATAATTAAATGAAGTGAGAATTTTGTAGAAAGAACCATACAGATTACAATACGAAGTAGAGTGAAATGTAACAGTGAAGTTTGGAGACGGAGAGGAGAAAAAAAGTAGGAGAAGAGAGAATATGAGAAAGGAGTTTGCAAGGACCTTAAACCCTAGGTTGCATCTCATGTCTATTTATATTGATATGCAATACACCCACAATTACTATTATATCCTCATATGATAAATAACAAAATAAAATAATTCTAACACCCTCCCTCAAGCAGGAGCATATAGATCAGACATGTCCAGCTTGCTACATAAATCAGAAAATGGACCACGAGCAAGTGGTTTGGTGAGGATATCACCTAATTGATCCTCTGACCGAACATAAGGAGTGACAATATGTTTCGTCAGCAACAAATTACGAACAAAATGACAATCCACCTCGATATGCGTCGTGCGCTCATGAAACACCGGATTACTTGCGATAAACATTGCCGACTGATTATCACAATACATCTCCATCGGAATAGGAATCATAATTTTTATTTCATGAAGAAGAGACTGCACCCACATCATCTCAGAAGCTATATGAGCCATCGCACGGTACTCGGCCTCTGCACTAGAACGAGCCACAACATTCTGCTTCTTACTACGCCACATGACAAGATTGCCACCCACAAACGTACAATAGCCAGAAGTAGACCTCCTATCATTGCGACTGCCTGCCCAATCAGCATCACTGAACCCAGTCACCGTAAGCAACTGGGAAGGTTTGTACAACAAACCCTTTCCAGGTGCACCCTTCAATTATCGAAAAATGCGAGAGATAGCCTCCCAATGTGATTGCCGAGGGGCATGCATAAACTGACTAACTACTCCAACTACATATGTGATGTCTGGTCGAGTAACAGTAAAATATATAAGTTTGCCAACCAAACGTCTATAACATCCAACATCCTCAAATAACTCTTCCATGTCAGCATCAAGCTTGTCATGATAATCCATAGGAGTCTCAACTGGCCGACACTTCAACATCCCAGTCTCGGAGAGCAAGTCTAGAATAGACTTGGGTTGTGACAGATACACACCTTTCTTAGATCGAGCAACCTCAATTCCAAGAAAATATCGAAGAAGACCCAAATCCTTAGTATGAAACTGACGACTAAGGTAGGTCTTCAAGTCCACAATTCCAGCATAATCACTCCCAGATATAATGATATCATCAACATAAATAATCAACACGATAATACCTGCTGAGGAAGAATGACAAAATACTGAATGATCTGATGTGGTACGCCGAAAGCCATACTGACTGAGAACTGAACTGAACTTGTCAAACCAAGCACGAGGTGACTGTTTCAGTCCATATAATGCTTTCTTCAATCGACATACGAGTCTTTTATTTCCTGCTACAACATATCCAGGTGGTTGATCCATATAAACCTTCCCCTGTAAGTCACCATACAAGAAAATATTCTTTATGTCCAGCTGATATATAGGCCATTGGTGATTAACCGTGTCACTACCCCATTTCTAGAGCCGAATATTTTTTTATTTTAATTTAGTTAATTGTGTATTTATTTATAATTAATTGTATTTATATTTAATTAATGATTGTATTATTTTTATATTGATTGTTTTAGGGTTTTGGCTAGCCTGGACCCATGTCAGACCCTAGTGGACCCATGTCCAACCCAGCCCACACCCTTGTGAGGATTATTTTTGGGTTTAGAATATTTATTATATTTTTAGTGGGTTAGTTGGAGAGATTTGGAGTTAGTTTGAGTGCTTTTGGAACCCGAAACCCAAAACCAAGTGAGAGGGGGGCATTTTGGGCAGTTGGAGATTTGTGAAACCCCTTTATTACACCTTGGCCGACCAAACCAGCCCCTCACCCGCATATAACAGCAGTCACAACCCCATTTCACTCTTCTTCTTCACTTCTTCTTCTTCTCCACTCCTTCTTTCTTCTTCCTTCCTTCTTCCAAGTAAGTGTTTCCATTTTTCTTCCTTCCTTTTTCCATTCCTTCTTCTTTATGTGAACCCTAACCCTACATTCTTCCCCAACCTAGGTGGGTAGAGCTTAGATTTGGTGTTGGAGCTAGATTTGGGATCTTGGAAGCTTGGTTTGGTGGATTTGGAACTTTTTGGAGATTTTGGCTTGGGATTCCAACTCCCAAGAGGTAAACCCTAATTTTTCCCCTTGTAATTACTTTTATATAGTATAATTAATAGTTTAGAACCTTTCTAGACCCTTAGACTACCCGTGGGAGGAAGTTGGAACTAGTTTGGTAGTGTTTGGAGACTTTAACACTAGGTTTTGTGTTAATTTCGGGTGAAATCCGAATTTGGCCCAATTTTGGGTGATGCCCTAGGTTAGATGGACCTAGGTAGACGTTGTCGGGTGTCTTGAGGGTGAGTGCGTGTCTCCGTTCGGACACGTGAAGCCGTGTCGCAGAGAAACGGGCATTTCGGGAGAATTTGGAGTTTTCGTCGTCGCTGATTCTAAGTGCGTGCGTATTTTCGCCACGGGCCTAGAATCGACGCGGTAGCATTTTTTCTAGGATGTAGGTATCGTTTAGAACCCGTGGGTAAATTTTGGGCCGATTTCGAGTTGGTTTGGTATGCGTTTTAGGAGGTTTTCCGAACCGCACACCGCGTGTTCGTCGAAATGACCGAACGACCATTTCGGCGTAGTTTTTTAGTTTCGGGCTTGTGCGCGCGTTGGGTTAGCTTCGGGGAGTGTGTGCTAGAATTCTTGGGCTATATTTTATATATTTATAGGTGTTTGTGCTTGTCGGGGTCGTTGGGCGTGCGTTGGTGAGCGTTGTGGGCGTTGTGTGCGTTGTGTTGTGTGTTGCGTGTGTGTTATGTTTATATATATATATATATATATATGTGTGTGTATATATAAATTTGTGTGTGTTTCTATATATATATATATATATATATATATATATATATATATGTGTGTGTGTGTGTGTGTGTGTGTGTGTTTTTTTTTATGTGTTTGTGAGTGTGTTAGTGAGTGTGTGTGGGTGCTAGTGTATGTGTGTAGGTGAGTGTGTGTGTGAGTGTGAGTGTGAGTGAGTGTTTATATATATATGTATATGAGTTTGTGTTTGTGTGTATGAGTATATATATGTATATATATATATGTATGTGTGAGAGTGTGTGTGAGAGTATGTGTTAGTGTGTGTGAGAGTGAGTGTGTGCGAGTGAGTGTATAGATATATATATGTTTGAGTGTGTATATGTATATATATATATATATATATATATATATATATATATATATATATATATATATATATATATATATATATATGTGTGTGTGTGTGTGTGTGTGTGTGTGTGTGTGTGTGTGTTTGTGCATATGAGTGTGCGTGTTAATATGTGTGTATAAGTATATATGTTAGTATGTGTATGAATATATATATGTTAGTGTGTGTATGTGTGTAGATATATAAATATATAGAGTGTGTGTGTATATATATATATATGGTTGTATATATATATATATATATGTATATATATGTGTGTGTATGTGGTTGTGTGTGTGTGTGAGAGTGAGGGGGGGACTGAAACAGAACCGCGCAGCAGCAGCTGCTGTGGGGCAGCAGCCACCACAGCAGCAGCTAGGCAGCAGCTATGCTGCAGCAGCAGCAGGTTGAAGCACAGCAGCAGCAACAGTTTATGTAGCAGCGCAGCAGCAGTAGATAAGCTAGCAGCAGCAGCAAATGCGAGGGAGAGAGAGAGAGAGAGAGAGAGGTATATATATATATATATATATATATATATATATAGATAGATTGCTATATAGATAGATAGATGATAGTTAGATGGTTAGATAAAATTTTAGTTAGATATTTAGATAGGTATAAGATAGATAGATAGATAGATATCTATAGATAGGTAAATAGATAAATAGATACGTAGATAGTTAGATAGATAGATACTAGGTAGAGAGGTAGTTTGATAGTCTAATAGATAGATTATTAGATAGATAATAGTTAGCTAGAGAGAGATATATATAGATACTAGATGGATATATAGATATAGATAGATAGTTAGATTATTAGATAGATAGATAATAAGATAGATAGGTAGGTAGGTAATGGATAGATAGATAGTTATATATATATATCTAAGGTATAAATATATATACCTATAGCTATATATATCTATAGATATATAGAGAGAGAGATAGATAGATTTATAAATAGAGATATACATAGCAAGATAGATAGTTAGATATCTAGGTATAGATATATATATTTATGTATAGGTAAGGTAAGGTATTGGGTATATATATATATAGGTATATGCCTATATGTATTAGATATCTATATTTTAGCCTAGATTATATCTAAATATATATATGTTTATGCATAGTTAGTTAGCTAGAGGGGTAGTCGGGTTGAGTTTAGAGCGGTATCTCAATACCTTGAGATACCGAGGTATATCAATACCTTGAGATATCCAAGGTATTGAGTTTCGAGCGGGGTTTTTGAGCAATAGCCTAGGAATAGTATTGGAGTAATTTTTATATGCTTATGTGTATATATTTACGCGTGCTAGCATAGGTTTTAGTGGGTATAAGCGGGGTGCGTGGCCTAGGGCGAGATATCGGATACCGAGGGTATCCCGGTATCTCAAGGAGGCGACTTTGAGAGTTTTCTAGCTTAATGAGCTCGGTTTGACCTAAAATTTCAGGAGTACCCTAGTTTGACCAAGACTTGACCGTAGTTGACTCGGTTGACCGCCAAAGACAAGTTTTGACCTAGTTTTGACCTAGGGTTGACTTTTTGGACCCGAAGTTGACTTTTTGACCCAGATTTTACCGGTTTGACCCGTTTGACCTAGAACGACCCTAGAAGCCTATTTTTAGTTATTTTATATCTGTTTAACTCTTTAGAACTCTGTTTAACCTTGCTTTTCGCAATAGGTCCTTGCGACACCAGTTCGGATCGCTAGTTGCTCAGGACGTCAAGCGAGTACATTCTCTGATAGTTTTTATTATCTGATGATTATTATGATTCAGCTTCTAGTATAGTATCATCTGATTATTCTGGCATAACACGGGACACTGACTGGTATTTCTGGATTTATTTACTTACGACACTTATATTTCATGTTTCTGGCCTCTATTCTGGAATCACTACTGGCATCACCTACAGGCATCACTCATGTTCAGGCTGGACTCATCTTGATTTATGTGTCGGGTCTTGGATCCACTTGTATTAGTCGTGGCGGGGAAATACTCGAGTAGACATATAAATATTCCCATCTAGAATTATCAGGAATCACTCCCTCTGGTCTAATATGAAATGATAGCAGTCGTGCACCCAGTGCGCGGTGAGCCGTACTTACCCCTAGCCGTTTACATGTCGAAACAAGTATTTCAAAGACACTAATTTCATTCTTTATAGTCTGGACTCACTTGCATTCTTGTTGGTCTCACTTACATGTTTCTGGACTTGATTCACTACATGTATTTCTTGTTGGACTCACTACACGTTCATGTGCACAGACTTACTCTTAGTGTAGATTTCTTGTATCTTGCAGTCATTACTATCTTGCTCTGATATCCATGCATCTTTACCTTTATGCACCAGTGATTTATATATTTCTTGTTTTATACATGATTTATTCTTCTTGCTACTTGCTATAACTGTTTTATAGTTTTTATCATTTAAATGGAACTACTGTTAGAGATGTACTTGCTCCAGTCCTGACTGGACATATTTTTCAGAGTATCCGGAGGATTGGTGTCCGATATTTTATGGACCTGAGCCTGTCGATGGTGCAGACAGGGACCCTATAGTTTAGGAGTGATTTCTGGGTTGGTAGCCGGGATCACTAGGACCTTGTATTTGTTTTTATTAGCTTTTAGCACCGGATTTGTCTCCGGTTTTGGTTTGAAACCTTGTTTGTATATTATTTTGGATATTTTTGTATTATTATTTGATGTTGTGGTTGTTGTAGTAGTTGATGTTGGTTAGACTTTGGAGTTGTTAGTCTTCTTTATTATCTTATCGTGCTTAGATTCGTGATTGAGTACTTGATTATCAATTATGATATTGCTCCTCCGTTTGGAGTTGAGATCTTGACAGGTTTATATATTGATTGTGTGAGATTGTTAGTTGACCTAGACAGCGTTCTACCACCGATGCTGCGGCGTAGGCTGGACGTACCCACGACTCATGCCCAATTTTTCGGGCATGGGTCGTGACACGTTTTTGGTGACGGCCCCATGCAGGTCTCGATTCGCAATTAGTGCGATATCGTGGTGGTACAATAATTTAGTTGTACTGCTGTGAGCCTGCTATAGGATCTAGGATTTAGGATGAGAGTGTACTCAATCACGACTAGGAACAATTCCAATCTAATTATTTTAAAATTGTTTCTTTTGAAATATTACTGTCCTTCTTTGATGATATCGTATCTTACGCCGTATTGACTTCTTTTGATCTGTGTTCAGGATGCCTCCGAAGACACGATCCCATCGTACTGTTCCAGCAGTTGGTACGGAGAGGTCTGCTACCTCTCGTCCAGCTCGTATTCAGGCAGCTGCTACCGCTCCGCTCACCACTCCTGCGGTTGAGGGAGCTTCTGTTTCTCTCGGGGATCCTCCTTCACCTGTCGATCCTAGGACTACCCCAGTCGTTCCGGTGGTTCCTCCACCACTTCCTGCTCCAGTAGATGCCGCGCAGTTGTTTGCGTTCTTCAGGGAGATGATGGACGCGTAGCACCATCAGGTAGATGTGATGAGGCTGGGCATTGAGAACGCCCACCAGGTGGCCATGACGGCAGTGGACAGGATGGCACAGATTCAGCCACAGGCAGATCTTATTCAGCATCCGAGGCCGGGCAGTATCATTGACTTCCAGAGGATGCGGCCCAAGGAGTTCCATGGTACAGAAGGGATCATGTACGCTGATGACAGGATAGAGCAGATCGAGGGAATCTTCAGGCTGGCACAGATTCCAGACAGCATGCAGATAGAGGCAGCGAGCAGTCAGATGTTCAACCTCGCTTTGACATGGTATCGAACAGATACGAGGATCGCAGCGCCAGGGCTTACTTGGGAGGCTTTCAAGAGACTTTTTAAGGAGAAGTTTTTCCCAGATGTGGCGCTCAGTGCTTTGGAGAGCCAGTTTGAGGCACTCGTCCAGAGGAGCATGACGGTGGACGAGTACGCAGCGGAGTTCTGCCATCTGGGCAGATTTGTAGATGGCTTGAGTGAGGCAGCTAAGGCGAGAAAGTTTCGCAAGGGCTTGGTTATGGCGGTCAAGTCTTTGACTAGGAGTGACCGCGCGGCGACTTCAAGCAGATAGTAGGAGATGCTCAGAGAGCAGAGGATGACTTGGAGCTCAAGTCCAAGAGAGGCAGGGATGATTCAGGCAGTGCGAGTGGTAGTGCGGGACCAGCTAAGCGTCCCTATGTGTAGAAGGTAGCGCAGCAGGGTCAGGATCAGAGAGTGCCCACTTGTGCCTACTGCAGGAAGGCAGGACACACTTGGGATATTTGCAGGAGGAGGCTAAAGGTGTGTTTGTTCTGTGGATCCGCTGCTCACCAGATGCGAGATTGCCCCACTGCACCTCCATTGGGTGGAGCACAGGATCAGAGAGTTGGAGCTAGGCCACTTGTGGCACAGCATCATGTCCCGCACCAGCAGAGGGATACACTCCAGCAGGGCAGGGCTTATGCGTAGACGGTCGAGGAGGCCGATGCTACGGGTGTCGGGTTAGCAGGTCTGTCTCTTTGTTCTTCTTTCTGTCCTTTTCCATTCCTTGTGGTGTGCTTCATTAGTACCTGTTAGACTTTCTTTGTGATATGATAGATAGTGTAGTGACCCTGATTAAGACTGTGATAATACGACCAGTAGGACCATGATCGTGTATGTTGCTTAGGTAGAATTTCTTGACTGTGATTGTTGGGGGTTTGACCTAGAAGGAGTGTGATTGACTTTAAATTTCGAGGACGAAATTTTCTAAGGAGGATAGGCTTGTCACTACCCCATTTCCAGAGCCGGGTAATTTTTTTTTAATTTAGTTAATTGTGTATTTATTTATAATTAATTGTATTTATATTTAATTAATGATTGTATTATTTTTATATTGATTGTTTTAAGGTTTTGGCTAGCCTGGACCCATGTCAGACCCTAGTGGACCCATGTACGACCCAGCCCACACCTTTGTGAGGATTATTTTTGGGTTTAGAATATTTATTATATTTTTAGTGGGTTAGTTGGAGAGATTTGGAGTTAGTTTGAGTGCTTTTGGAACCCGAAACCCAAAACCAAGTGAGAGGGGGGCATTTTAGGCATTTGGATATTTGTGAAACCCCTTTATTACACCTTGGCCGACCAAACCAGCCCCTCACCCGTACATAACAGCAGCCACAGCCCCATTTCACTCTTCTTCTTCACTTCTTCTTCTTCTCCACTCCTTCTTTCTTCTTTCTTCCTTCTTCCAAGTAAGTGTTTCCATTTTTCTTCCTTCCTTCTTCCATTCCTTCTTCTTTTTGTGAACCCTAACCCTACATTCTTCTCCAACCTAGGTGGGTAGAGCTTAGATTTGGTGTTGGAGCTAGATTTGGGAGCTTGGAAGCTTGGTTTGGTGGATTTGGAGCTTTTTGGAGATTTTGGCTTGGGATTCCAACTTCTAAGAGGTAAAACCTAATTTCCCCCCTTGTAATTACTTTTATATAGTGTAATTAATAGTTTAGAACCTTCCTAGACCCTTAGGCTACCCGTGGGAGGAAGTTGGAACTAGTTTGGTAGTGTTTGGAGACTTTAACACTAGATTTTGTGTCAATTTCGGGTGTAATCCAAATTTGGCCCAATTTTGGGTGATGCCCTAGATTAGACGGACATAGGTAGACATTGTCGGGTGTCTTGAGGGTAAGTGCGTATCTCCGTTCGGACACGTGAAGCCGTGTCACGAAGAAACGGGCATTTCGGACAAATTTGGGGTTTTCGTCGTCGCCGATTCTAAGTGCGTGCGCGTTTTTGCCACGGTCCTAGAATCGACGCGGAAGAATTTTTTCTAGGATCTAGGCATCCTTTAGAACCCGTGTGTAAATTTTGGGCCGATTCTGAGTTGGTTTGGTATGCGTTTCAGAAGGTTTTCCGAACCGCACACCGCGTGTTCGTCGAAATGACCGAACGTCCATTTCGGCATGGTTTCTTAGTTTCGGACTTATGCGCGCATTGGGTTAGCTTCGGGGAGTGTGTGCTAGAATTCTTGGACTATATTTTATATATTTATAGGTGTTTGTACGTGTCGGGGTCGTTGGGCGTGCGTTGGTGTCACGACCCGTACCCGATGTAAGGATACTAGTCGGAAAAAACGCCCAGCCTACGCCGCAGAATCGGCGGTAGAACGCTGTCTAGATAGTCTATCTAAAGTAATGAACCACCAAAAATGATAGAATACTCAATCACAGAACTAAGATAGAATGAGCACGAATCAGATAAGAATATAATAGTCATCATACAACTCATGAGTTTAAAATAATATATCAATGAGTCTGAAGAGTAACAAAAATAAGCTGGAGACAAATCCAGTACAAAAAAATACTATCATACTACAAAGCTACACTCCAGGGTCAACTGTCTCAGTTGGGATAAGTCCCTCTTGATCCAGGGTCTCCGAATCTAAACCCACAACATCCTGGGGTCCATAATAGGTAGGGTACTCCTCAGTGTCATCTGAAAAAATATATCCAGTCAGGAAAGGAGCAGAGTACATCTCTAATAGCAGTTCTAATCCATGATAAAAACTATGTAACAGTAAATAGCTATGGATAAACAAGATGCACAATAGATACAAGAGATATATAGACAATAAGAAAATACTGGAAAGAAATACAATAATGAACAATATGCCAATGAAACAATAATACTAATGACTAAGTGTGTGAGTACTAGCTTAACATGTGATCGGCTTGGGCAAGATACAATGCGGCCTGGCTAATCATACGTGCGGTGCATGATCAACACTATTCGCTTACCAATACTTTATTCAATAGGGATTTGATCACATATCTATACTAATACTCCCCACCCCCAACTGGTATAATAGATCCAACCACGGTATGCTATGGCACTAGATTCCTCAAGAAAAGAGCGACTCCTACCGAAAATCGGTGTCTGTACATGTACAAGATAACCAATGAACAATACTTGCACCATATACACCATATACCAAGGAATAACATCTCATGACGAGATCCGGATATACCAATCCGTGTAACCATAGTGTCAAGAGAAACATGTATATCTACACTAGATACAACGAACATAGAGGATATCATAAATGAGAAACTATCAGAGAATGTACTCGCCTGAAGTCCAAATGAAAAGTCTCACAGATGTCTGACTTGGTGCCTCGAAGACCTAGATATGGAATACCACATTAATACAAGGTCCCGGAAAGAGAACAAGTCAAACTAGTCAACTTCTAGGTCAATAAATCAATTCTAAGTCAAAAGTCAACTATGGTCAACTCTAAAGTCAACTAAAGTCAAACATGGTCAAACCAAGGTCAACCTCACAAGAAATCTATATAAATAATATAGAAAATAAAATACAACAATTTAGGAATCAAAATTAGATCCCAATTGGTACCCACACAAAGTATACTAATAATACAATTAAATACTATTAGTTACAAAACATAATGCACATATTAATGTACGTATTTTACATGGCTAGAAGCACACATAAAAATACATTCATTAAATTAACAATTAAATATATAATAATTATAAATAATATAATTACACATTTAAACACATAAATATATTTTATAAAACATTTATGTATAATTTATGTTATTAACATAAGTACTTATATATTTGCATGCAAGAAAGCTACATACATATATTTATACACCACATTAGAACACATAGAAATGTATAGATCTATGCTACAATAAATACCATAATAAATACACTAAAATAATATATAATATCTATATATATTTACTAATTATAAATGAAGAATTTAAAGTATATATAATTAGATCTACACAAAAACATACCAAATTGGAGAGTATCACACCGTATCCCACTAGATCTAGGATACGCATGTGACACGAGTCCAACACACAACCAAATATACCCCGAAGGACACAAACAAGTCACAAATAATATTTATGAATAAATCAAAGTGTCAAAAGTAGATCTATGTGTCCGTGTCAAAATGCGACATGTACAAAGCCCCGTGTCGGAGGGAAAACACCCAAAATGACACGTATCACCAAATAGTTGGGATATGAACCACAAGTACCAAATATGGACACGACACAAGCCCCAAACACATAAGCACATGCCCAATTGATCTATAGGATCAATTGACACACACAACAAAATGTAAATTCGGAATTCCAACAAAATTGACACAAAAAGTACCATAACTTTCTCTATGGGTCTCCTATGAACACAAAAAAAGTCCTATGGATAGTACATACATATAGGTTGATTTTACATGATTAAATCTCAGATTAGAAGCTATTTTAATGGGAAAAACTGAATTATACCTATTGGGAGATGGATTCCCAATGAAACCTCCAATTGAGATAAACTTGCTTCCAAATTGTAGATCCTTGCTCCTCTTTGTAGATCCTTGCTTCCTCCTTCTAGATCCTTACTTCTCAACTTTCTAATGGTGAATTAGGAAGAATTTGGAATGAATTTGGTGATGAATTTGGTGGGAAATTGGAATGGGAATGGAAGGAATTTGGGAGTGGGAAATTCTAGATCTAGATTGGAAATAAGAATGAGAGGAGAGAGAAATTTCCCCCCCTCTAATATAGGCCGGCCATGCCCCCTTCCCAAGCAAATTGTAAAATGTCCAATGTACCCCTTGGGGCCTCTCATGAAAAAATAATTAAGGAAGGAAGCTTCTAGTCTAATCACTTAATTAATTTAATCCATCTCCTTAACCATGGGCTTTCTAAATGGGCCAAATCTAACTATTTAATTCATGTTGGTCCATGGGTCCAAAATACACTAGTTGGGTCTACTAAAATAAGTCCAAAATAATTAAATAACATCCAACAACAATTAAATAATATAACAAAAATTATTTACCATGCACAATATTTATTTAAATAGGAAATTACTAAAATACCCTTTTTCCTAAAATGTGGTAGTGACAAGTCTACCCTCCTTAAAATAATTTCGTCCTCGAAATTTAAAGATGAAAACTACCCCAAAAAAATCACAGAACAGAACTAAAGAATCACAATTAACTAATGAACAGAACATAACTAGAAAATAACATACCTCAAGGTACAAACAAATATGGATAACGCTCTCGCATGTCATCCTCTCTCTCCCAGGTAGACTCCCCCGGAGAGTGATGCCTCCATGCGACGCGCACCAAAGGAATAGTCTGGTTCCTCAGCACCTTCTCTCTCCAATCCAGAATCTCAACTGGCTGCTCTGGATAGCTAAGAGTAGGGCCCACCTCTATCTCCGAGTGATCCAATACATGACTAGGATCTGCCACGTATCGTCTCAACTGCGACACATGAAACACGTTGTGCACTCCCTCCAATGCAGGTGGCAAGTCTAGTCTATAAGCAACTGCACCGACCCTCTCTAGAATAGTGAAAGGTCCGATGAATCGCGAACTAAGCTTTCCGCCTCCACCGAAGCGAATCGTGCCTTGTGTCGGAGAAATCCTCAGAAACACCAAACCACCCACCTAGAATAAAACACCATCTTAAGAAATTAATCTATAACAAACAAGAACAAGCACAAATAAAATCTAAACTATACCTCAAACTCCAAAGGTCTTCGATGGCTATCGGCCCAATGCCTCTGTCTGTCCTGCGCCACTCGAAGTCTGTCTCTGATCAACTGAACCTTCTCCGCTGTATCCACAACCATCTCTGGCCCAAGCAAAACTCTCTCTCCAACATTGTCCCAAGAAAAGGAGTACGACACCTCCGACCATATAGAGCTTCAAAAGGTGACATCTCTATACTGGCCTGGTAACTGTTGTTGTAAGCAAACTCTACCAAATGGAGATGGTCCTCCCAAGAACCCCCGAAATCTAGTACACAAGTGCGCAACATATCCTCGAGAGTCTGGATAGTCCGCTCTGACTGTCCATCTGTCTGGGGATGATATGCAGTACTGAACCTGAGCTGAGTGCCCAAACTCTCCTGCAAACTCCTTCAGAAATGAGAAGTGAAACGACTATCCCGATCTGAGACTATACTGACGGGAACTCCATGTATCCTAACGATCTGCCTCACATACATCTCTGCCAACTTCTTCGTAGATAAATCTACCTTGAAAGGCAAAAAGTGGGCCGACTTGGTCAACCTATCAACAATGACCCAAATTGCGTCTTTCCCTCCTGGAGATCGTGGAAGTCCGGACACAAAATCCATAGTAATGTGTTCCCACTTCCACTCTAGAATGGGTAATGGCTGAAGTAAACCTCCTGGCCTCTGCCTCTCGGCTTTCACCTGCTGGCACACTAAGCATCTGGATACAAACTGTGCCACTTCCCTCTTCATGCCATACCACCACACACTCTCTCGCATATCCCGATACATCTTGTTAGCACCTGGATGTATGGAATACTGAGAGGGATGCGCTTCCTGCAACACCTCCTCTCGCAACTCCCCACTAGGCACACACAATCTAACTCCATGCCTCAAAGATCCATCCTCTGCAATAGTAAAATCATCCTCCAATCCTGCCCTCACTTGAGCTCTGATACTCCTCAAAGATACATCATCATACTGTGCTGCCTTAATCCTATCCATCAAATCTGAGTGTATCTGCAGTCCCCACATCTGCATAGCATCACCAGGAACAATCACCTCAATGCCCAAGCTCTCCAAGTCCTCCAATAAATATTGATCCTGCGTTAAGAACATAGCTACCGGATACCTGCTCAAAGCATCGGCAACTATATTGGCTTTCCCAGGATGATATTGCAAAGAGATATCAAAATCTTTCATCAGTTCCAACCACCGACGCTGCCTCATGTTCAACTCCTTCTGCGTGAAAATGTACTTCAAGCTTTTGTGGTCTGTGAAGATCTCCACACGCTCTCCGTACAAATAATGTTTCCACAACTTCAGGGCGAATATGACAGCTGCCAACTCCAAATCATGGGTAAGATAGTTCTTTTCATGAGGACGCAATTGCCTGGATGCATAGGCAATCACTTTCCCATGCTGCTGAAGAACACAACCTAAACCCTTTCCCGATGCATCGCTATAAATAGTGAAACCTCCGGACCCTGATGGCAACGTCAAAATAGGAGCAGACGTCAACCTCTTCTTCAACTCTTCAAAAGCAACCTGGCAATCCTCCGTCCAAACAAACTCCACATCCTTTCTTGTTAGTCTGGTCATCGGCTCGGCAATCCTCGAAAAATCTTGCACAAACTTTCTGTAGTAGCCTGCCAATCCCAAGAAACTCCTGATCTCTGCTACCGAACTCGGAGTCTTCCAAGATTCCACTGCTGAAATCTTCTTCGGATCCACTGAAATACCATCACCAGTCACAACATGCCCCAAAAATTCTACCTTGTCCAGGAAAAACTCACATTTGGACAACTTTCCATACAACTTCTCCTTCCTCAGCACATCCAACACAATCCTCAAATGCTCCTCATGCTCCTCCGGTGTCCTCGAGTATATGAGTATGTCGTCGATGAACACCACCACGAACTTGTCAAGGTACTGGTGGAACACCTTGTTCATCAAGTTCATAAATACCGCCGGTGCATTAGTCAAACCAAACGGCATCACCATAAACTCGTACTGACCATACCGAGTTCTAAAAATAGTCTTCGGTATGTCCTCCGGCTTCACCTTCACCTGATGGTAGCCTGATCTCAAATCTATCTTAGAAAATACCTTCGCACCACTCAACTGTTCAAACAGATCATCAATCCGTGGCAAATGATTCTTATTCTTGATAGTGAGATTATTTAAAGCCCTGTAATCGATGCACATGCGCACCGATCCATCCTTCTTTGGTATAAACAATACCGGGGCTCCCCATGGTGAAGAACTCGATCTGATAAACCCCTTATCCTGCAATTCGTTCACCTGCTTCTTCAACTCGACCAGCTCGCTGTTGTTTACTCTATAGACATGTTGCGAAATTGGTTCTGCACCTGGCACCAAATCTATAGAAAATTCAACATCTCGATTTGGTGACAATCCTGGCAATTCCTCAGGAAACACATCCAAGAATTCTGCTATCAACGGATGTGGAAACTCCTTGTCTTCTACCATAGCTCCACAAATAATGCCTTCCTCCTGCTCCGCAGCTCCTCTAGCAAACTCGAACTCTGGCTCTCCTGATGAACCAAACAAAACTCTACCTCCTCTACAGTCTATGCTAGCACGGTGCCTACTCAACCAATCCATCCCAAGTACAATATCGTAGCTCGAAAGTGGCATTACAAGTAGACACGCACTCAACTCTCGGCCTCCCAGAGTAACTCTCTGATCCTTGCAAATATCATTAACCAGGATAATGCCTCCCCCGGTCATGATCTTGCAAGTCCTAAGCAAAGACTCAGCTACCAAACCATGCTTTAGAGCAAAAGAAACAGATACAAAACTATGGGAAGAACCACTATCAAACAAAGCTAAAGTTGGAATGGAATCAAGAAGAATAGAACCTGCGATGACATCTCCGGTGGGTTCCTCCTCTTCGACGGTCATAGCAAACGCTCGTCCCTGTCGAGCACCTCCCTGCTGTTGATGCTGGACAAAACGCTGCTGCTGTGTCGGAAGCGGTCCCCTCGGCTGTGCTGCAGGTGGTCTCGTCTGTGTCCTCGGAGCTGGAGCTACTCCCTGAACTGCACGACGAGGACACTCCCTCGATTGATGCCCTTCAATACCACAATACAAACAAACTCCTAGCCTCCTCCTGTAAACTTCCTAGATGTGGCCGGACTTCTTGCAGAAGTTGCATGAAGCTTGCTGTAACTGTCTCTGCTGCTGAGGTGCCTGGTGAAAAGGCGCTCTGGAGTCTGGTTCTGCTGTGGCTGCTGGAAAGGTCTGGACTGGAAATGAGGACGTTTGGCAGATACTGCAGTGCCGTTGGCCCCCAGAAAAGAATCACGGTCTCTCTTGGTCTTCAAACCCAGATCTCGCTCAACCTTGCATGCCTCCGCAAGTATCTCCGAGTATGTCTCATAAAAAGACGGAATGAAGATCAATATGGCACAAGATGTAAGACATCAAGGAAAGGATAGTTTAAGGGATCAAGTATCAATGTCAAAGGAGAATAGTTGAATCAAAAGAATTTTCCTAGATGTGATTGAGTATCTCAGCCTATACCCTATATCTTATTACAGGCTCGCAGTAGTACAACTAAGTTGTCGCACTACCACGACATCACATACTTGTGAAGCTAGACCTGCATGGGCCACCACCAAAAACGTGTCACGACCCGTACCCGATGTAAGGATACTAGTCGGAAACAACGCCCAGCCTACGCCGCAGAATCGGCGGTAGAACGCTGTCTAGATAGTCTATCTAAAGTAATGAACCACCAAAAATGATAGAATACTCAATCACAGAACTAAGATAGAATGAGCACGAATCAGATAAGAATAGAATAGTCATCATACAACTTATGAGTTTAAAATAATACATCAATGAGTCTGAAGAGTAACAAAAATAAGCTGGAGACAAATCCAGTACAAAAGAATACTATCATACTACAAAGCTACACTCCAGGGTCAACTGTCTCAGTTGGGATAAGTCCCTCTTGATCCAGGGTCTCCGAATCTAAATCCACAACATCCTGGGGTCCATAATAGGTAGGGTACTCCTCAGTGTCATCTGGAAAAATATATCCAGTCAGGAAAGGAGCAGAGTACATCTCTAATAGCAGTTCTAATCCATGATAAAAACTATATAACAGTAAATAGCTATGGATAAACAAGATGCACAATAGATACAAGAGATATATAGACAATAAGAAAATATTGGAAAGAAATACAATAATGAACAATATGCCAATAAAACAATAATACTAATGACTAAGTGTGTGAGTACTAGCTTAACATGTGATCGGCTTGGGCAAGATACAATGCGGCCTGGCTAATCATACGTGCGGTGCATGATCAATACTATTCGTTTACCAATACTTTATTCAATAGGGATTTGATCACATATCTATACTAATACTCCCCACCCCCAACTGGTATAATAGATCCAACCACGGTATGCTATGGCACTAGATTCCCCAAGAAGAGAGCGACTCCTCCCGAAAATTGGTGTCTGTACATGTACAAGATAACCAATGAACAATACTTGCACCATATACACCATATACCAAGGAATAACATCTCATGACGAGATCCGGATATACCAATCCGTGTAACCATAGTGTCAAGAGAAACATGTATATCTATACTAGATACAACGAACATAGAGGATATCATAAATGAGAAACTATCAGAGAATGTACTCGCCTGAAGTCCAAATGAAAAGTCTCACAGATGTCTGACTTGGTGCCTCGAAGACCTAGATATGGAATACCACATTAATACAAGGTCCCGGAAAGAGAACAAGTCAAACTAGTCAACTTCTAGGTCAATAAATCAATTCTAAGTCAAAAGTCAACTATGGTCAACTCTAAAGTCAACTAAAGTCAAACATGGTCAAACCAAGGTCAACCTCACAAGAAATCTATATAAATAATATAGAAAATAAAATACAACAATTTAGGAATCAAAATTAGATCCCAATTGGTACCCACACAAAGTATACTAATAATACAATTAAATACTATTAGTTACAAAACATAATGCACATATTAATGTACGTATTTTACATGGCTAGAAGCACACATAAAAATACATTCATTAAATTAATAATTAAATATATAATAATTATAAATAATATAATTACACATTTAAACACATAAATATATTTTATAAAACATTTATGTATAATTTATGTTATTAACATAAGTACATATATATTTGCATGCAAGAAAGCTACATACATATATTTATACACCACATTAGAACACATAAAAATGTATAGATCTATGCTACAATAAATACCATAATAAATACACTAAAATAATATATAATATCTATATATATTTACTAATTATAAATGAAGAATTTAAAGTATAAATAATTAGATCTACACAAAAATACACCAAATTGGAGAGTATCACACCGTATCCCACTAGATCTAGGATACGCATGTGACACGAGTCCAACACACAACCAAATGTACCCCGAAAGACACAAACAAGTCACAAATAATATTTATGAATAAATCAAAGTGTCAAAAGTAGATCTATGTGTCCGTGTCAAAATGCGACATGTACAAAGCCCCGTGTCGGAGAAAAAACCCCCAAAATGACACGTATCACCAAATAGTTGGGATACGAACCACAAGTACCAAATATGGACACGACACAAGCCCCAAACACATAAGCACATGCCCAATTGATCTATAGGATCAATTGACACACACAACAAAATATAAATTCGGAATTCCAACAAAATTGACACAAAAAGCACCATAACTTTCTTCATGGGTCTCCTATGAACACAAAACAAAGTCCTATGGATAGTACATACATATAGGTTGATTTTACATGATTAAATCTCAGATTTAGAAGCTATTTTAATGGAAAAAACTGAATTATACCTATTGGGAGATGGATTCCCAATGAAACCTCCAATTGAGATGAACTTGCTTCCAAATTGTAGATCCTTGCTCCTCTTTGTAGATCCTTGCTTCCTCCTTCTAGATCCTTGCTTCTCAACTTTCTAATGGTGAATTAGGAAGAATTTAGAATGAATTTGGTGATGAATTTGGTGGAGAATTGGAATGGGAATGGAAGGAATTTGGGAGTGGGAAATTCTAGATCTAGATTGGAAATGAGAATGAGAGGAGAGAGAAATTTCCCCCCCTCTAATATAGGCCGGCCATGCCCCCTTCCCCAAGCAAATTGTAAAATGTCCAATGTACCCCTTGGGGCCTCTCATGAAGAAATAATTAAGGAAGGAAGCTTCTAGTCTAATCACTTAATTAATTTAATCCATCTCCTTAACCATGGGCTTTCTAAATGGACCAAATCTAACTATTTAATTCATGTTGGTCGATGGGTCCAAACTACACTAATTGGGTCTACTAAAATAAGTCCAAAATAATTAAATAACATCCAACAATAATTAAATAATACAACAAAAATTATTTACCATGCACAATATTTATTTAAATAGGAAATTACCAAAATACCCTTTTTCCTAAAATATGGTAGTGACAGTTGGTGAGTGTTGTGGGCGTTGTGTGCGTTGTGTTGTGTGTTGCGTGTGTGTTGTGTTTATATATATATATATATATATATATATATATATATATATATATATATGTATATATATAAATTTGTGTGTGTTTTTATATATATATATTTATATATATGTGTGTTTTTATGTGTTTGTGAGTGTGTTAGTGAGTGCTTGTGTGAGTGTGTGTGGGTGCTAGTGTATGTGTGTAGGTGAGTGTGTGTGTGAGTGTGAGTGTGAGTGAGTGTTTATATATATATGTATATATATATGTATATGAGTTTGTGTTTGTGTGTATGAGTATATATATATATGTATGTGTGAGAGTGTGTGTTAGTGTGTGTGAGAGTGTGTGTGTTAGTGTGTGTGAGAGTGTGTGTGCTAGTGTGTGTGAGAGTGAGTGTGTGTGAGTGAGTGAGTGTGTATATATATATATATATATATATATATATATATATATATATATATATATATATATATATGTTTGAGTGTGTGAGTGTGTATATATATATATATATATATATATATATATATATATATATATATATATATATATATATATATGTATGTATATATTAGTGTGTATATATATATATAGATATATGTGTGTATATATATATAGATATGTGTTTGTGTATATAAGTGTGTGTGTTTGTGCATATGAGTGTGTGTGTTAATATGTGTGTATAATTATATATGTTAGTATGTGTATGAATATATATATATTTTAGTGTGTGTAGATATATAAATATATAGAGTGTGTGTGTATATATATATATGGTTGTATATATATATATATATATATATATATATATATATATATATATATATATATATATATATATATATATATATATATATGTTGTCGTGTGTGTGTGAGAGAGTGGGGGGGGGGGGGACTGAAACAGAACAGCGCAGCAGCAGCTGCTGTGGGGCAGCAGCCACCACAGCAGCAGCTAGGCAGCAGCTATGCTGCAGCAGCAGCAGGTTGAAGCACAGAGCAGCAGTTTATGTAGCAGCGCATCAGCAGCAGATAAGCTAGCAGCAACAACAAATGCGAGGGAGAGAGAGAGGTATATATATATATATATATATAGATAGATTGCTATATAGATAGATAGATGATAGTTAGATGGTTAGATAGAATTTTAGTTAGATATATAGATAGCTATAAGATAGATAGATAGATAGATATCTATAGATAGGTAAATAGATAAATAGATACGTAGATAGTTAGATAGATAGATACTAGGTAGAGAGATAGTTTGATAGTTTAATAGATAGATTATTAGATAGATAATAGTTAGCTAGAGAGATATATATATATAGATACTAGATGGATATATCGATATAGATAGATAGTTAGATTATTAGATAGATAGATAATAAGATAGATAGGTAGGTAATGGATAGATAGATAGTTATATATATATCTAAGGTATAGATATATATACCTATAGCTATATATATCTATAGATATCTAGATAGAGAGATAGATAGATTTATAAATAGAGATATACATAGCTAGATAGATAGTTAGATATCTAGGTATATATATATATATATATATATATATATATTTATGTATAGGTAAGGTAAGGTATTGGATATATATATATAGGTATATGCCTATATGTATTAGATATCTATATTTTAGCCTAGATTATAGCTAGATATATATGTTTATGCATAGTTAGTTAGCTAGAGGGGTAGTCGGGTTGAGTTTAGAGCGGTATCTCAATACCTTGAGATACCGAGGTATCTCAATACCTTGAGATATCCAAGGTATTGAGTTTCGAGCGAAGTTTTTGAGCAATAGCCTAGGAATAGTATTGGAGTAATTTTTATATGCTTATGTGTATATATTTACGCGTGCTAGCATAGATTTTAGCGGGTATAGGCGGGGTGCGTGACCTAGGACGAGGTATCGGATACCGAGGGTATCCCGATATCTCAAGGAGGCGACTTTGAGAGTTTTCTAGCTTAATGAGCTCGGTTTGACCTAGAATTTCAGGAGCACCCTAGTTTGACCTAGACTTGACCGTAGTTGACTCGGTTGACCGCCAAAGTCAAGTTTTGACCTAGGGTTGACCTAGGGTTGACTTTTTAGACCCGAGGTTGACTTTTTGATCCAGATTTCACCGGTTTGACCCGTTTGACCTAGAACGATCCTAGAAGCCTATTTTTAGCTATTTTATATCTGTTTAACTCTTTAGAACCCTGTTTAACCTTACTTTTCGCAATAGGTCCTTGCGACACCAGTTCGGATCGCCAGTTGCTCAAGACGTCAGGCGAGTACATTCTCTGATAGTTTTTATTATCTGATGATTATTATGATTCAATTTCTAGTATAGTATCATCTGATTATTCTAGCACAACACGGGACACTGACTGGTATTTCTGGATTCATTTACTTTCGACACGTATATTTTATGTTTCTAGCCTCTATTCTGGAATCACTACTGGCATCACCTACAAGCATCACTCATGTTCAGGCTGGACTCATCTTGATTTAGGTGTCGGGTCTTGGATCCACTTGTATTATTCGGGGCGAGGAAATACTCGAGTAGACATGTAAGCATTCTCATCTAGAATCATCAGGAATCACTCCCTCTGGTCTAATCTGGAATGATTGCAGTCGCGCACCCAGTGCGCGGTGAGCCGTACTTACCCCTAGCCGTTTACATGTCGAAACAAGTATTTCAAAGACACCGAGTTCATTCTTTATAGTCTGGACTCACTTGCATTCTTGTTGGTCTCACTTACATGTTTCTGGACTTGACTCACTACATGTATTTCTTGCTGGACTCACTACACGTTCATGTGCACAGACTTACTCTTAGTGTAGATTTCTTGTATCTTGCAGTCATTACTATCTTGCTCTGATATCCATGCATCTTTACCTTTATGCACCAGTGATTTATATATTTCTTGTTTCATACTTGATTCATTCTTCTTGCTACTTGCTATAACTGTTTTATAGTTTTTATCATTTAAATGGAACTGCTGTTAGAGATGTACTTGCTCCAGTCCTGACTGGACATATTTTTCAAAGTACCCGAAGGATTGGTGTCCGACGTTTTATGGACCTGAGTCTGTCGATGGTGCAGACAGGGACCCTATAGTTTAGGAGTGATTTCTGGATTGGTAGCCGGGATCACTAGGACCTTGTATTTGTTTTTATTAGCTTTTAGCACCGGATTTGTCTCCGGTTTTGGTTTGAAACCTTGTTTGTATATTATTTTGGATATTGTTGTATTATTATTTGATCTTGTGGTTGTTGTAGTAGTTATTGTTGGTTAGACTTTGGAGTTGTTAGTCTTCTTTGTTATCTTATCGTGCTTAGATTCGTGATTGAGTACTTGATTATCAATTATGATATTGCTCCTCCGTTTGGAGTTGAGATCTTGACAGGTTTATATATTGATTGTGTGAGATTGTTAGTTGACCTAGACAGCGTTCTACCGCCGATGCTGCGGCGTAGGCTGGACGTACCCATGACTCATGCCCGATTTTTCGGACACGGGTCGTGACAAACCGCCACAGAAATAAAAATCCGAACTGAATTCAGCCGAGCCACTAGAGAGAAAGTCTCCATATAATCCACGCCATATGTCTGAGTATACCCTTTGGTAACCAACCGTGCCTTGAGGCGCTCAACAGAACCATCAGAGTGATATTTAACAGTGTATACCCATCTACAACCCACTGTTTGTTTTCCAACAGGAAGTGATGTAAGCTCCCAAGTCTGATTTTGATGTAAAGCATACATCTCCTCATTCATTGCACTTTTCCAACCAGAAGATGACATAGCCTGCTTGTAAGTTTTGGGAATAAAAGTAGAAGACAATGAAATAACAAATGCATGGAAAGATGATGAAGCACGGTGTAATGAAACATAGTTAGAAATGGAATGCTTATTCTTTGTGGTACAAAGGCGTTGTCTTTTTCTGAGAGCAATAGGAAGATCATCTGGATCTTGTCTTTTTCTGAGAGCAATAGGAAGATCATCTGGATCTGTGGTGATGGGAGCAGAAATCTCAAGCACGAAAGATGATTGGTTGAAGGCTGAATTTTGCAGAACCACTGGCCTGTCCTTGGATCTCTGATAAACCTGTAAATGGGGAATGGAGACAGAAATTGATTCAGGAATGACCGAAAGTGGTATGGAAGATATCAAATCTGTTGTAAAATGAATACAACGATTTCCATTCAAATAATTTAATAGTAACAAAGAGCAAAACCTTAAGTAAATTAGTCTATTTTTATTCACCCACCAAAATTTGGATATATGTTCACTCTTCTATTCAAATATTATCATATATTAAAATAAAGATCAAAATTATTTTAGATGTTCACAAAATTACTTCCAAAATAGTTTTATTTTACATAAAAATGACACGTGACAATATTTGAATGGAAGGTGAACATATATCCTAGTTTTAGTGGATGGAAAAAAATTGTCCCTCCAAACATTTAGTATTCTTAATCACCATCTTGGGGTGCTTAATATTTAAGAATAATGCAATTAATTTCTCCATATTGTCCCTCCAAACTAGTCATGTTTATGTGGCAGCCAACATGCCGGTTAACATTAAAATTAAAATTAACATTAAAATTTATATTTATATTAATATTAATATTAACATTAATACTAATATCAAAAGCAAAATTTGATGATTAATTTTTTGGATTAAAATTTAACTTGTTAGCTGTCATGTTAGATGTAATATAATACTATTTAACATGTCATTTCAGTGATCACATAAAAAATAATTTAGAACTTTTGACTTGAGTCCCACTTAATAATATAATTTTAGACTTATATTCCTTTTTTTTTGTTTATTAGACTTATATTTTTTTTTGTCATAAACTATATTTGATGACAGTTTTTCGTGACAAATTAAATATTTTTTGTGATAAAAAGTGGAATATAAATCAAATAAACAAAAAAATGTGGAATATAAATTAAAATTATATTATTAAGTAATACTAAATTTAAAAAATTTACAAAAAAATTTGGAAGAACCGTTTGGAGCATTACTCTATGTTTAAATTCTACACAACTGAGACGAGCGTAAATGGTGGGATAGTTTATTTCAATTTGTGCTTATAAATGGCCATTAGGAACACATAATATGTTGCTTTTATGTTTTTCTTTGGTAATGATTGCTCTCCTTGTCCTTATGAAACCAGACCAGCTCCCTTTGTTTATGTGACTTGTTCTTCCATTACGAGTAGATGACACTTCTTCATGTGCACACGTTTGGTATTAAGTAACAATTTTTGCGTGCATTAGGCAGTTAATTAAGTGTTAGTTGACCAATAAGAATTAATCACTATATAATTAACTATAAATTCTAACATTAGAAATGCTTAAGTAAACTTTGTTAGAGCATCAACAGTTGGAGAGGTTTCAAGTGCTACATTTTAATTTTAGTCAATTTTGTAACACTTGAAGGCTGAAGTGGGTACTTGTCTATACTTGAAAATTGTTAGAAAGCCAAAAAACATTTCAGATTTGGAGCATGCCCTAGCTCGACTACATTAATTTTTGGGCCTACCAAAAGGGAACAAAAATAAAGAGAAAAAATAGGAAGGGAAAACATTACCAAACAGGAAAGAAAAATAGGGAGAAAAAAGAGAAAGTTAATTTGGAATATTTATTTAGGGTGTACCAATGTGGACACTCTAAAAGTAGTAATTTGCACAATAAGAATTTGAAGTATGCATTTGGAGTGTCTAGGACGAACGCTCTTATGGAAAATTTGAAAAAATCCATACAAAGTATGTGAAAGACCAAACCATAAAAAGTGAAAAACAAGCAAGTAAATTTGCTAATAATTTTCACAGCAGCAAAAATCGCTAATTGCTAGATGTGAAAATGAAATATAGTAACAAAGTTGCTTATTACAGATAAAGCTCAATACCATTTAAGAATGGATAAAAATTGTCGCCTACTTGGGTGATGAAGATCATCCTTGCTCCAAATAAGATTCGACCATCTCCGTCGATCTGTTTCTAGGAACCAGATTTGAAAGAACTTCTGGAATGCTCTTTGTAAGTGACCACCCTTCTTACGGACAAAGAACTGACGTACTGAACAATGGCACTCGGAACAAACACTCGGATTTAAGAGATCAAACTCCTCTTCATCTCTTTTCTGACTCCGTTGGATTTATGTTTTGTTTTTTCCCTTCGAAGAGAGACTGCTACCAGCTACTTAAATAGGGTAGCAACCCTTGAGAGTGGTAACCGTCCACTAAAGGAGTGGAAGGAAGACCAAGGAGTAACTCCAATTAAGAATGGTGGTTACCAGCAGTACCTCCCTAAATATAGGGCAGTTAAAAAACTAAACAACCGCAACTGCAACAAAACTGCAACGTTAAGCTAGAGCAACAGTTTCACGACACTATCTAAGTACATATGGGGAACCGCATTTCTGAAACCCCGCGGAACCATAACACCATAGAACTGTGCTAATGTGTCCCCACATACCCACTACCCCCCGGTACCGCACCATTGCTACCACATTCTCTCCACGAAAGTGTGTCACCTCTGTGCCCAATTTGTACGTGCAAAGTGCATTATCAAAGATTCATTTTGTTTCCTTCGCCAATGTCTGAGTCATTTGATACCTAGATCGAAAGGGATTTCTTAAATAAAATATTGGTGACAAAATAAATGTTTATTGTGGGATTTGAAGCGTGCCCACTAGAAAATACCCCATCATATTAACTACTTGAGCTGACATACCTCATGTGTAGAAGACAATAAATGATAACTTAATATTGAAAAACACATACTTATGGTTTTCCTCAACATGGCATTGGGGAATCGAGTCACATTAACCAAATTCAAATAAATCCCAAAAATCTTCACATATTCACATATGCGTTCCCATAGTGAGTGTACATCGTACATTAGAATAGATGTTGCTTTTGACTTGAATCTCATGGGTCGAACTAAAGAATGATATAGAATGGATTAAGCCTTGAATTCAGTACTAAAGCTACAAATATTCTATAAACTAACATAATTACATCAACTATATACGTCTCTAGTCACATATTAAAGGCCCTACCCTGGTTTGGTTTATGTATATGCATCTTGGTTGTCTATAAGTTTACTCTTAAGTGACATCTACATCTCTATTCATAAACATATGTGAGTTATTTTTTCAAGAGTATAAGGGCATGTTTGGTTTGGCTTTATAACTCAGTTTTCTGAGTTATAAAGCAGCAGGTAGGAGAAATAACGTTTTGACAAAAAAGTTATCAATGTAATATTTGGATTTTTTTTCAAACTTAACGTTTAAACACAACTTTTAAAACGTTGGTCAGAACTCTATTCCCAACATACGTTTTAGAAAAAAAGGTGGTCCCCACCCTCCCCCCTCTATTGTTTCTCTCTTCTCTCTCATTCTCTCTTTCTCCATAAAAAAAAAGAATCCTGGAGCTCATAACATCGACTAACATCTCTCATCTCCCCATGGGAGGAGTTCACCATAGAGGTTGGCGGGAGGAGCTGATTTAGCTCGTCGTCGAGGATCCGGTCGAGGAAACTCGGATGCGGCACAAGCGAAAGATCGACTCGGAGGAATATCGACCAAGGTCGGGCGAGGTGCCTAGTCAACGATAGAGGACCCCTTCGACTACCTGGTCGATGACCGAGGACCCCGCCTGGTTGGCGACCGAGGACCCCGTCGACCGCCTCTTCCAGAGGAAAATCTATTACGATTTCGGCGACCTAGGACGCCGTCGACCTAGGGTTAGTTTTAGGGTCAACGACCGAGGACCCCACCTAGTCAAGGTCAACGACCTCGACCGCCTTGTCCAGAGGAAAAGCCATAGCGATGTCGACGACCGAGGACTCCGCCTGTTCGACGACCGAGGACCCCGTCGTCTGCCACGTCTAGAGGAAGAGCCATGGTAACGTCGACGACCGAGGACCCCGTCTGGTCGACGACCGATGACGTCGTCGACTTTCACTCCCCATTCCCGATATACGTATTTGGAACATATTATTTCTGGCTTGCATGATAATTAGGTTACATGGAGACTAGACCCATTCTTTGGTTTAACTTGGTTCATAGTTTATTAGTATGGTTGGGTTTGGTCATGGTTTGAACCCATGGTCTAAACCTCAAGCCCTAGATATATAAGCCATCAACTTTCTCTCTCTTCCCTCATTCTTTACTTTTCTTTTCTCTTTCTTCATTTAGGCAAGTACATCTTGCATGAGAATGGAGAAACATAAATTTTTTATTTCTTTGATTTTGCTTGTATAGTAGTAGTCTAATATGTGTGCCATGAGTTTCTTAGCATGTTTAGTACTTGGAGTTTTTGGTTTTGATGAATGGATTTGAGTATGTCTATATTTTTAGTTCAGAGTTTTCATAGGTTCTATGAGTCTCTCTTGGTTTTGATCTCTTTAAACATGATATTTTTTTAGGTGATAGATCATTCCATTTCAGGCTTTTGGCTTTTGGTTCACTTGATTTGGAGTTAAAATAAAGATTTTATGGAAAAAAAATAAGTTTTCGAATTTTTGGAGTTTTTTTATGGAGTTCGTGCTATTTTGGGACAAAGGAGTCTCATGTGGCAAGACTTCATGTGCCACTTCAGCATGCGCCTATCTTAATTTGGATGCAAGGTTGTCTCTGTATATGTGTTCTTATGCCGAATGCATTGAACACTGAACGCATGAGATTTTTCAAGGCCAAAGAGCTCATGCGCCCAGAGTGCATGTGGCCAGCTTGCCATTCTACTTAGAAAAGACATATAGATCTTTCTTTGTACGTCTTTTCGTGCACACCTTTTAATGCTTTTATATTTTCTTCTGACACGTATTTATGATATGTCACATCAATCACATCCCCGATATGTATTAGATGCCCATCACTTATCACTTGTCCTGAAGAGTGGACTTTGCCTCGCATATGCGTCCCTGATCTTATGCATCCCTGATCCTATGTGCCCCTGACTCTGTGTATCCCTGATCCTATGCGCCCCTGACTCTATGCATCCCAGATTATTATACGGCCCTAGGCATACATTTTATTAGTTTGATTGGTTTGGATGCTTTATTGGACTTTGTGATTTATATGTGTAATTTTGATGACAGTGAGTGTATGAGAACTAAGTGACCATGTGTTAGACCTGACTACGTGCCTTACCCAACTATAAGCAGAACTCGATGCGCCAAGTGACTATGTGTACCAATGTGCATGACATGACCTATATGTTGCAATTTGCTAGGACTCATACGAATGACTGATTGGTAACTTGACTACTCATATCTGTGCTGATGCATTCACTACTTTCTATGTGTTCCTATGTGCTATGTGTTGCATGTGCACTGAGGTACGGCGTATCTTCCAACATGCTATGTGTTACATGTTCTAGGTTGTGCACCGGGTTGCCCCTATCCTAGGACACATGTGATACTATATTACTTCTCCAACATGGACATGATAGTTAGTCAATAGCCAAGCGTGGCTAGAAAATTGTTTGATTATTGTATCACGCTCTCGTGAATCCAAATTGAACTATCAAGTGACAAAGTTGATTCGTATCTAGCGTGCTAGTACTATAGTACAACATATAAGGGGAGTAACATGTGACCACGCCATATGATTCCAGATAACCGCAGGGTTAACTAGGTAACTAAAACTTGTAGAACATTGGGAGAGATGAAATCCCTAGATCGTGCATGTAAGCAACCTCAGATAATCGTCATGACATGCAAGGCTGGCCCCCATGGATATTGCATCCCGTTCGCACTAGTGGATGACAATATCCGAATACTATATTATAAAAGTGTTCTACATGATTTAGCATGGTGGCCTTACGAGGGACCGGTGCATATACAACGTGCTACATGATTTACATGGATCGACTAGCCCCGCTTAACAGCTCACGATCTAAAAATTTCTAGTTATGCATTAATTCTGGGATAACCAAGACTCTACCTAACAAGTTATGCAATTGATTAGCCGATTATGTAACTGAGCTTGATTGTGTATTGTATCTTCTTTCAAATAGTTTAGGGACATGGACTATTATGATACGGTGGTCTAACCCTTGTCCTTGTTTAGTTGTAGGATTATATCGTTGTGTCACGATAGTCTATAGACCGAAACTACGAGACATAATTACATAATATTTATATATTACCTTGGTTTTGTTTCTTCATTTGTTCTCCCTTATAGGTACTTGCTATTTAGGGTCTAAGCCCATTGGTTTTGCATGGCCAGGTTTAGAGTCAGCACCCGAGGATTTAGCTTACTTTCCCCTTAACAATGGCACTTACCAGACGGATTGCCATCGAGAGACACGAGTGGGTTTCTTTTTTCCTGCTCGTTATTATACATTTTACTCTTTTGGACGTTTATCCATCGAAACATATTAGCCGGCATGTCTGAACATTTATTTTTCTTTACATGATTGTATTTAATCAGACTACAGCTGATCACGATCATGTACTTTTGTTACTCAGCTAGCTCCTCATTTTATATATCTAGTTTCTAGAATATTTTGACAAAGCGTGTAGGACGACTTTCTTCTTTATCATACAGGTTATATGTTTACTGCTTCTTGTTTGATTCTCTATGTGACTCTAAGTGACTTGATTGTAGCATACACCCCCTTGTCTTTCTACAGTCGTGACCATCGTATGACGTTATATACCTTGTATGGGAGAGCTGGCCATGTTCGTCTCCGTATTCCGGTACTGGGGCATGACAAAGTATTTGTGGTGGCCCATGCAGGTCTGTATTTTTTAGATTTTTGGGGTTTCATGTTCAAAGGAGTCTCAATCAAACATGTACCTTTCAAATCTTGAATTCGTTCTTCTCGTTGCCCTGCTTGACTATCAAAATAATTGTTTTCTTGATCCTTCCCATCATATTCTTGATATTTATTATCCTTTTCTTTAGGGCTTCTTCAGTTATTAGGACAACAGATCTGGCAGGTCGGGGTCACCCTGGGCTGCAGCAAGAGGTAGCACCTACTCAGAGTCAAGTCCGGGTTAAGCCAGTGATTGATCAGGTTGAGACAATAAAGATAGTAGCGGATCATGTTGAACAACAGATCCAAAGATCCCAGTACCTCCAACAGTACCAGCGGTACATGACACTATGGCATTATTGAAAACCATCCGAGTGATGTTAAGAACCCAGCAACACTAGCAATTTCAGCAACATGAGCAAAATGTTTTATTGAACCAAGGGTTACAAACAGCTCTAGAGAGAGGTGGAGGGACAGATTCGGGGGCATCGGTCTAATTTTGTTGACTTAAATCAAGATACTTTGATGGCACGGAGGAGGCCATCACAACAGACGCATGGTTGCAAGACATTGAGGTTATTCTGGCTGCAGCGAAGGTTCCGGTTGATGAACAAGTTGACCAGGTCCGATTGCAGCTTCATGACCTTGCTTGGGATTGGTGGACATCTGTAGAGGCTAGCTTGAGGCGTCCTATCTCTTGGGACAGTTTCAGGACCCATTTCAGGGCTAAGTATTTGGAGTTGTAGCACAATATGAACTCCAGCAGAGGTTTATCGGCCTCAAGCAGGCCAGTAGGACAGTGGATGGATATGCAGCAAAATTATATAGGCGGAGCAGATTTGCTCCGATAATGGTGGCTACAGAGTCAGATAGAGCGATGAGGTTCCAGCAGGGACTTTACTTAGAAATTTTATAAACGGTAGAGGGGCAGGCACGATTACCAGACTTATAAAGAAGTATTAATAGCAGCAATGAGGCATGAGCTTACCATGTAGAGGTTGTCAGCAAGGACTAGAGGCCATAAGAGGTTTCAAGCTCAAAGCGAAGGAGGTGGAAGAGGATCAGTACCCCGTTCGTCAGCACCATCCCCTGGCATTCATATCTATGATTCAGTAAAGTGGAGGGTGGCAGTTTTGGCAGTGACGATACCGGCTCGACAACAACCAAGGCAACAACAATAACAACAACGACAGGGAGCACGGACGAGATGTACTTACTTTGGAAAGGGAGGTCACACTAGAGATGTATACAAGGCGGCCAATAGGTTGTGTCTAAGGTGTGGGAGTCCAGATCATCAGATTTCTACTTGTCCTTTGATGTAGAGGACAGGAGGGCCAGTTCAGCAGTTTCTAGCATTGCCAGTATCAGCGGAAGCACAGTACAGAGGGCCGGCAATAGCAGTGCAGTTGATTACTCAGCATCCGTTATCGACACAAGCTCAGATATTCCAGCAACGAGATCAGAAGCAGGGCCAGTAGAGGCTACAACAGTGTTTCCAAGGGAGGCATCAGCACGGAGCTCAGCAAGGCCAGGGGCAGGCGTTCACTTTGTATCTAGAGGAGGCGTTGGCATCAAGCGACATGGTGGCAGATAACATCTCTGTCATATCTCATCCTGTTGTAGTATTATTTGATTCGGGTGTATCTCATTCATTTATAAGTGCATGATTTACGACACGTATTAGATTGGAGTTTGAGGCATTGCCAGAAAGGTTAAATATACTCACTGGTAATGGGCTCGTAGAAGTTAGTAGAGTGTGTATAATATGTCCAGTCATAGTATATGGGCATTCATTACCTGTACGATTGATCGAGTTTCTTATGGGTAACTTTGACGTTATCTTAGGCATGGACTGGCTGAGAGACAGTCATGCTACAATAGATTTCCATAATGGTAGTATATTGTTTAGTAAACCGGGCATGGAAGACTTCATATTTGATAAATCTGTGGGAGACCGGTATGAAGCGAGGTTCGAAGCGGCATTAATAACAGAAGAATAGCTTCCCGAGTTAGTCAAGGAGTTCCTACATATTTTTCCAGAAGAGCTTCCAGGGTTACCCCCAGTAAAAGATATATAATTTTTTATATAATTGATTACCGGAGCAGGACCAATATCTTGTAAGGTTCACCAAATGGCACCGTCAGAATTGGATAAGCTGTGCCAACATGTAGAAGAGCTAAAGGCAAAGAAGTTTATCCAAACCAGTGGTTCACTTTGGGGAGCACTAGTGGTTCAAGTAAAGAAGAAGGATGGATCAACACGGTTATGTATCAACTACAGGCAATTGAGTATGGCGACGGTGAAGAACAAGTACCAATTACTGAGGATAGACGACTTGTTTGATCAGTTGAGCAAGGCCAAGATCTTCTCCAAGATCGGTCTTCGATCAGGATCATCAAGTGAGAGTTCGAGAACAAGACATAACCAAGACAACATTTAGGTTACGATATTGGAATTACAAATTCTTAGTTATGCCATTCGAACTAACTAATGCTCCGACAATATTTATGGATTTGATAAACCGCATCTTTATGATTTACCTAGATTAGTTCATGGTAGTCTTTATAGATGATATTCTTGTATATTCTAGTAGTGAAGAGGAGAATGAAGAGCATCTTCGAAAGGTCTTGCAGATTTTGAGAGAACACCAGTTTTATGCGAAGCTCAACAAGTACGAGTTTTGGTTAGATCACGTCACATTTTGGGGATACATCATCTCGGGAGTAGGAGTGGTAGTAGATCTGAAGAAGATTGAGGCCGTAGAGAGTTGGCCATTTTCGAAGACAATAGCAGAGGTGCATAGTTTTCTGGATTTGGCAGGATACTATAGAAGATTTATAATAGACTTTGCAGGAATTTCAGCATCATTGACTCGATTGACGCACAAGGAGGCTAAGTGTAAACCCCCTCACCCAAAATTAGACTACTTGGCTTAGATATAGAAACTAGGGCTAGTTTGTATCTAATTAGAAATAGAACACGACATATATTTAATTATACAATATTTATATCACCTAGTGCACCTTACCGTTGCTTCGATAATTGGAGCGCTACACTAGCCATTGCCTTCCTACAAATTTCACATCCTTGTCCTAGATGTGCCCGCATTCTATTATGACCTTTGTGTAACTTATAATTATGCTCCCTTGTGCTACAATTTAGTCGCACAGCTTTTCATCGTAGACGTTTATATTTAATTCTAAATAATTCTAACTTTGTATCCTTGTGCGTTCCAATCAAAATTGGAGACACAATCTTGACCCGTTTTGTACAACCGAATTTATGATAATATTCTACTCTGAGCCCTCTACGTCCATGATACTTGTGTCCCACCTAATTTTAATCCCATGTACTTCTAATTAATTCCAGAACACCTTACGCATTTATTTTAATTAATTTAATCTAATTTCTATCTTTGTGTAATTTTCTAATTGTTGGGCACTTTTATGCAAAAGTGCATTGAGATGTCCACACCATTGGATAATACATAAAGAAATCCAACTTTCTCGTTCATAGGAGTTTTTTCATAATTTTTGGAATGTGCAACGCGCAACATCGCCCCATTTATTTTAAACCTATCCTTGAATTTAAACAATATAAATTATAGCCCTCCAACATCCCCACGTGAGCCCAAGGCCCAAGCCCAAGGGTGTTGACCAAGCCCAACCATTGGGTCAACACAAACCCTAGTTTACACATATATGTAAATACAACCTTTTCTTTCTTTTCCTTTCTTTATTCTTCCTTTTTCTACCAAACCCAAACCCATCCCTAGCCGTCTCCTTCCTCTCGTAGCCGGAGCTCCGATCACCCTGACCACCCTCGCTGGAGCCACGACCAGAGCAGCCCTCGCCTGACTCGTCGTAGTAGCCTCTCTTTCGTCGAGCCCGGCCAGTCCCCCACCGACTTCTCCCTGCTGAGTCAACCCGCCTGAACCATCTCCTCGACTCTTTCCTCCCCGCTGGACCTTCGTCCTCTCCTCCCTCCGGTGAACCTCGACAGCGAGACCTGACGGCCACCTTTTCTGTCAATGCTACCACCATCTCCTCCTTCAACCTCCCTCAACCCAGGCCTTATCCCCGGCATCCCCGAGCCGCTGTGTCGACCTCGCCCCTGAGTCAAACCACCCTCGTCGTTCTCCTCCCGATCACCCTCCAACACCAGCACCAACACTGTCCGCCGGGATCCTCCCATCACCCGGCCAACACCAGCAACACCACCGTCATCACGACCACCACCGCTGCTCACCTTTCCTCGACTCCCATACGACCTCCACTATCATTCCTCTCCTCTTTCCTCCTTTCCTGAACCGCCTTGCCACCACCACTGTGCACTTCTTCCTCGTCGGAGCCGTTGTGCACCGCTACACCAGACCTCGAGCTCCTCCTCCTCCTTGCCAGACTCCCCTGGCCGGAATGGTAATGACCCCATCACCAGCACCATTGCCATTATCAACACCATCACCATTAACATCATCCACATCATCCTATCCTAACCTAATCAACATCCTCATCTCATTACCATCATCACACCATCATCAATCCATCAGCATCATCATCATCATCCTAGTCACCATCCACATCATCACCATCATTCGCATTATCACCCTCGTCGTCAACCTCATCATCGTTATCGTCGTGCTGGTGCGCACACCCCAAGGTTATCGGATTATTCTACGTGACTTCTGGAGCAGGTTATTGGTACTACGCAGCTTTCTTGTCAGGCAAGTATACCTTGCCTTGTTGTACTGTTTAAATTTTAGTTATTATTTAGTTGCATGTTTATTATTTTAGATTTTATAACTGTGCGCGTCCGAGAGAGACTCGGGTGCAGTCAATTAAGGCATTGACGTTAGGACTTGTGTCTGACCTAGTGTCTAGTAGACCCACCTAAAGTTGTGGAGTTATATGTATGACTCCCCAGGCCTTGACACGTATCATTACACGTCACAGAGTGAGTTCATGTAGGGACGCGTGCCTCATACTCGACTGGCCATCGGTGTGAGCAACACGTGTGACGGTATTTAGCTTAGTTGGTTATTTTTATAGAGACTTGCATGTTAGTACGAGATATCCACGTCGTGTTCGCGACTTGTATCTACATTGGGCGGGGAGGATGACTAGTAAGCATATGGGACACCCACTTCCTTTACACTGATACCACACTCGACGGAGTGATATGGACGATATATACTACATTCATTCCACATTCTTCGGAGCGATATGGACGATATACTATACAGATGCCATTCTCTTTGGAGCATTTCTGTAATTATTTTATAACCAAGCTAAGAATTTACGTACCGTATTCGATTACCAGTTTGCTTTTAAATTCTCGTAGCTATTATCGTGCTTTACTTTTAATTTTGGGGACAAAATTTTTTTAAGTTGGGAAGGATGTAAACCCCCTCATTTATTTCTATAGATAGACAGGTTGTGGGTTAGAAATGTTTGGTTTAGCATCTGATAATCGAGGTTTAGAATTAAGGTTGCAGATGTTTGATTCTTTAATTTAACCCGTGGTGCACCCTACCATTGTTGCAATACTCGGAGCCCAACAATAGCCTATAATTTCCAACTAATTGTTGCACTCTTGACTTAACGCGCCAACTTAGACACTGGACTTTTTCGTCGCTCAAAATCATAATCCCTTGTGCTATAATTTAATTGCACAACTTTCCGTACCCGAAACCTATTCTTTAATCCTGTGTCGTACACATTTGTCGTTGTCATCAATTTTGAGACACAAACTCAACTCGTTTAGCCGGACCAATTCAAGGGTCCAAGACTGATACCAAGCCTACACCTTTCATGACCTTTGTGTCACTCCAAATTGAGAGCCCATGTGCCCCCATTTAATTTAAGAGCACATGACATTTTATTTTAATTAAATTGGGGATACCAACTTTGACTAATCCTAACTTAACCCCAATTTAACCCAAACCCTTATTCATTAAGCCCATGTAAAATACACAAAATCCTTTCACTCTATAAAATATCAAACACCACTTCCCACAATATTTTTCCTCATTTTATG
Source organism: Iris macrosiphon (assembly GCA_036927795.1). Lineage (NCBI taxonomy): Eukaryota > Viridiplantae > Streptophyta > Magnoliopsida > Asparagales > Iridaceae > Iris > Iris macrosiphon. The sequence continues at coordinate 156,443,600 of JAYESA010000007.1, forward strand.
TGTTTGTGCAAATACCCAAAATTAAGGGGCTTATTTATAAATATTGCATTAGGTGTCATCACCTCATTGGTTCAAACCAATGAAGAAGCCACCCCTCTCCTTTGACCGGTTCAACCCAACCCCACTCTCCCCTTTGTATGAATAAATTTCCTTCATGTGAAATCTAAGCCATACATTTGAATTTGGAGCTCATCCTCACCACACAATCCTCACATAACTCCCTATAAAATCACTCTCACACCCTTCCCAAGAAGCAGGCCCTAATTCCCAAACTTTCGAAACCTCCCCACTCTTTCTCTCCTTCCTCTTCCTTATAATCCAGCCGAACTCCTTCATTTTTTCCTTTCTTCTTCTTCTTCTTCTTCTTCTTCTTCTTCCTCTCCTCTTCTCCTTCTAAACCAAGCTTCAACCCCTCGAATGGCCCCCCTACTCTGGCCAGCCGAGTATCTCGATGACAGCACTCCGCTACTACCGACATTACCACCTCCACTCGTCCATCCCGCCGTCTCCTGACCACCCGCTGCACCAGCACCTTGCCGTCGACATCACCGCGCCACCACCACCACCACCACCACCATTCCCGCTGCACCCGACCAAACGACCTTGACCCCCTCAGCCGAGCTCCACTGTTCCACCACCCAATGTCGACCACACCACCTCTCCCTCCTCCATCACCCCACACGACTGAGGTGCCCATTCGATACCCGCTAATATCTTCAGCAACCTACCACGAGCTCCACCACCTCGAGCTCCCCCACCGGCCGTCCCCTCTGCCGACTGCACTCCCTCGACCTGCACTTCCAGTCGACCGGCCCCGCTGCCTCCAGTCGCCACCCGCCAGCACCAACCCCTACTCCGGCCACCCTTCATCGTCGTAATCATCACCATCAACACCCACACCTCCAAGACCTCCCCCTCCGGCGAGACTCACCACCGTCATCGCCAATGCAACCGGCCAGCACCACCACCACGCCACCAAGGTGAGATTCTCCCCCTCTCCTTGTAGTGTAGCAGTTTATATTATTTGTTTACTTAAAACTTAGTTAGGGTTCATGGTTATACATTGAGATTAGGGTATGAACGAAATAGAATTAGTTAGGGTTACATATATGTATCAAGATGTTAGTGTTATATATGCTATGCGAGATTTTAGGGTTTATTATATGCATTTGATGGTATGCGTATGCATTGTTATTTTGGTTCGATGTTACGAAATATCTGCTTTTGATGGTTGAAATGATATAAATAATAAGTTTAGTGTTTAAAATATCATAAGAGATTTAGGGTATTGTTCAATGTAAAATATGCATATTGATTCTTGTTGAGGAACAAATTTAAAATTATTGTGAAATGATGTGTAATATCAAACCATTAGTCAATGATTGATGACTGAATAATAATAATGAATTTAATTAAGGAGAAGTTTTATTATGGAATGAATATTGATTGTATATAATCGACGGTTTAAAAATATAAATAATTATTTATTCGAGGATGACATTTAAATGTGCATGTTAACGTCTGCAAAGACCAGGGTAAAATCTGAGGAATGAATGTACTTGAACTACTGAACCTCGTGATGAATATAGTAAGATTGAGGATTTGTTTGATGATATTGTACAGGTGAGTAATAGAATTTGACGTAACGAACCCTTAGTCAACCTTGGTCAACCCTCTAGCTTCGTGTCTAGGTGAGTCGTAACAGAGATTGAACTTATGCTAGACGTGTGTCATATCTTATTTTAGCCGCGTGATAGTCTATTGATTAAACTTGTATCTAGTCTCTAGGTACTACAGGACATGCAGACTTGGATATTATACCAGAGCCCCATCTTCAGCAGTCGGATCCAGGCAAGTATAAGTATACCTTGCCTTGTTGTACTGTTTAAATTCAGTTATTGCTTAGTTGCATGTTTTATTATTTTATTATTCTATTTAACTGTGTGCGTCCGAGAAAGACTCGGGTATAGTCAACGAAGGCATTGACGTTAGGACTTGTGTCTGACCTAGTGTTTAGTAGACCCACCTAAAGTCGTAGTGTTATCAGTATGACTCCCCAGGCCATGACACATTTCTTATACGGGTTGTGAGTCTCATGTAGGGCACAAACTTGCGTATTCGGTTGGCCACCTGTACGTGTAGGTCGTGCGACGGATACGGTATAACTGTTAATAGTGATGCATGTTAGAAGACTTAGAAGTTATTAGTAGTCCAGGAGCATAGACTATTGTAGTACGGTGGTCCATTCCTTGTCCTTGTTTGGTTGTAAGGTTGGGCTATTGTTCTAACGATAGGCTATGAGCCAAAGTTATGACGCCGATACTTGCACTCCGTCTCGGCGTAGTAGCTAAAGGGTTTATACGACATGCATAAAGCATTGGGCGGGGAGGACGACTAGTAGTTATGGGACACCCACATCCTTTATACAGATACCACATTCTTCAGAGTGATACAGGCGTATATATTTGCAGATACCTCATTCATCGAAATAATGGATGTTACATGTACAGATACTACGCTCTTCGGAGTATGGACGTTATGCCTACACCTATCCATACGTACCAAGGTTGTCCTCAAATTGCATTCACTTAGCTGGTTAGTTCACCCTTGAGTTTTCACAGTATTTACTTTATGGCATGCATTTTTGTATCTTGTTACGTCTCTCTGAGGACTTGGTTTCCTTCCAGGTTATTTGTGCAGTTTGCGAGATGCTTGATCTAGTGCAGTGTGTACATTATTGCAGGTATCTTTACATTTTTAGCTATTACAGTCATGTACTACTTTCCATTTCTGATTCTGCTTTTATAGCCTAGTGTTTATAGACCTATCTTGTTCTTCTGGTCTATTCGAACGGATGTATTATTGGGCTGCAGAATAATGATGCGTATCGTTCTTTCTTGAGATTATTTACCATAGATTGAGATTTAGTTTACTTGTTGTATGTTAGAAATAGATTATCAATTTGGTTCACTTGACCATGGACAGCGTAAGTGCGCTTCGTTGGGTCCATTAAATTGGAAAGCCCTACGGAGTCATACCAGTTGGCCATTGCCACATGTCTGGTCCCATAGATTTTGGGATTGGGGCGTGACAATACGTCGGTCCGTTCAATTTCCTCGAGCGGGTAGGAGATGTTGCTTATCGTCTTGCCCTTTCGCCTTTGCTATGTGAGGTGCACGATGTATTTCATGTGTCTCAGTTGCATAGGTATATTCCAGATTTGAGTCATATCCTAGACCATTCTGAGATTAGTTATTGGAACTGACTTATCTTATAAGGAGCAACCCGTATCCATTTTGGACTGAAGGGAGAAGGTGCTCAAGAATTGGACTATTCGTCTTGTTCGGGTTGCTTGGGGTTATCACTCTTTAGGAGAGTCGACGTGGGAGCATAAGGAAGATATTCGATCTCGGTATCCGCACCTCTTAAACTCGTAAGGTATATTTATTCTTGTGCCTTCGTATCTCGAATCCCATGATTCACTTACCCATGTAGTTGATATTTATTTTCTTCATTATATGATTGGATTTGATTGCATGTATAAATGTGCTTGAAGTTAGCCTATTGCTTATTCTTATTTCTCTAGCTAGCCTTGGGTTTAAATTTCGAGGATAGAATTTTTCTAAGGTGGGTAGAGATGTCACTCCCCATTTCCGATATACGTATTTGGAACATATTATTTCTTGCTTGCATGATCATTAGGTTGCATGAAGACTAGACTCATTCTTTGGTTTAACTTGGTTCATGGTTTATTTGTATGGTTGGGTTTGGTCATGGTTTGAACCCATGGTCTAAACCTCAAGTCCTAGCTAGATAAAATATCATCTTTCTTTCTCTTCCCTTATTGATCACTTTTCTTCTCTTTCTTCTTCATTTAGGCAAGTATATCTTGCATGAGAATGGAAAAATATGGCATTTTTGTTTCTTTGATTTTTTTGTTATTATTAGTCTAATATATGTTCCATGAGTTTCTAAGCATGTTTAGTACTTGGAGTTTTCTGTTTTGATGATGAATTTGAGTATATCTACATTTTAGTTAAGGATTTTTATGGGTTCCATGAGATTCTCTTAGTTTTGATCTCTTTAAACAGGCGTTTTGGCTTTTTGTTCACTTGATTTGGAGTTAAAATGAAGGTTTTGCAATAAAAATAAGTTTTTAGGTTTTTGGAGTTTTTCTATCGAGTTTGTGCTGTTTTGGGACGAAGGAGTCTCAAGCGGCAAGACTTCCTGTATACCTTACAACATGTGCCTATCTTGATTTGGGTGCATGGTTGTCTCTGCATTTGCGTTCCTAAGACGAATGCATAGAATACTGAATGCAAGAGATTTTCCAAGGCCAAAGAGTTCATACGCCCAGAGTTCAGGCGGCCGGCTTGACATTCGACTTAGAAATAACATATATATCTTTCTTTGTACGTCTTTTTGTGCACACTTTTTTATGCTTTTATCTTTTCTTCTGACACGCATTTATGGTATGTCACATTAGTCACATCCTTGACATGCATTAAATACCTGCACTTATCGCTTGCCATAAAGGGTGGACTTTGCCTCGCCTATGCGTCCCTGATCCTATGTGCCCCTGACTCCGTGTGTCCCTGATCTTATTCATCCCTAATCCTTTGCGCCCCTATTACTATGCGTCCAGGATCTAAATAGTAACTATTAGTATAACTCATATTGAATTAGATACTAAATAGTTAATATAGGTTAGTTTTAGTCAGAGTATCTATGAGTTAGAAGATATATATATTGGTATATATGTATACACTAGTTAGTATAGTTTAGTACTTGTTTAATGTTAGTTCTAGTGTTACCTTGAGATACAAAGGTAAGGCTAGGGTTTGGATTTTAGCTCTAGATATTGATATTGGGTATCAAGAGGATAGTTAGGTAGTGTGATATCAAGATGGCTCAAAACCAAGGTATTTATATTGTGTTAGTACTAACTAAGGTAACTAGTATATATATTGTACATTGTATATTGTGTGATACTATATAGCTATGATACTCTAGTATCCTAATATATCTAGTAAAGCCTAGATAAGTAGAGTATGGACCCAATAACCTAGAGATAGACTCATACAACCTAGAAATAGTTAGTTTGACTAGTATGACCTAGAAATGGCTTAGAAAGCATATTTTGACTCATTTAGCATGTTTATTACTTTATTACACCCAAGTGACATGGTATTCATCTATAGGTTTGTGTGACACCAGCTCGGACACCGAGTCATCTTTTTCTCAGGACCAGAGGCGAGTACATTCTTTAATAGTTTCCATTATTTGAATACTACTATAATTCAAGTATTTAGAAATAATACTTATGATTCCATGAAATGATGATACACGGATTGGTATTGTTACTGGATCGATTGTCATAAGATATTACCTTGATTATCGAGATGGTATCGAATACTGCTCCTTGTTAGTATTAGATAACATTGGATATTATAAGTTAGATATTGGCTACATTGACTAGTAACGTGTCATGGTTGGATCCATCGTATCAGTCGAGACGGAGAAAATACTAATTAAATATGTTATCAAGAACTATCGGCAAGTAGTGTAATCAATGGCTACTAACTAATCATACACTACACGTATGATTGAGTTAGCTCTCCTTAGTGTAATCATTGAATATCCCAAGCCGATCACATATCTAGTTAGTATATCAAAACACATGGTATATTGTAGACTCCATTTCAGTTTATAGATTACCTTGTTCTATTTTTGACATTATAGTTCCTTTCTTTCATTCTTGTACGCATTGATTTATATTTCTATTGCTAGTATTGCATGTTCCTTTATTGTTATTAAATTATCAATTATATTCTCATCGTATATAGCATCCTCTATTTTACTATTTTATAGTTTTTGTCAATTAATTGGAACTGCTATTAGGTTGTACTTCACTCCATTTCTGACAGGATATTATTTTTCAGAGGATCTAAAAGATTGGTGTCAGACCTATTACGGATCTCGACCGATAGATGTGCAAATGTGGACCTACTAGTTCAGGAGTGATTGTCGGAAGGTTTATCCGGATCACTAGTCTTATATAGTTAGACTCTATTAGTACATTGGTACCGGATCTATCTCTGATTTATTTTAATTCTGGATATTGTATTGAGATTTGATGTTATTGATATGAGTTGTAGATGTTTAGAGATTAAATATTACTTTAGAATTATTTGATTCCTATCGTGCTTTAGTTATTTTGATTATCATATCATTACTAATATCTTTTATCCTCCGTTCGGATTTTAGGCATTGATTGGATATATATACTGAGTGAGATAGATAGTTTGTATTGACAACCTAGACAACGTTCTACCTTCGATGCTACGGCGTAGGCTGGATGCATCTACGTTCTTTTGCCCTTCACCGGGTATGGGTCATAACACATGGAACTCCTTCACTAAACAAGGACAGAAAATGCCATGCCACCCAAGATAAGGTATGTCCCCTGATTATGGTCAAGCTAGAATTATGTGTCGTAGTTCGGTCCATATTCCATCATAGTATAATCACTCAACTATCCAACCAAACAAAGATAGAAGTTGAACATCATACTATAAAAGTTCATGTCCCTAAGCTACTAGCATAATTACAATCATAACCAAGTCACGTTAGAACGGCCAAATAATGCTACGGCTTGTTATGTGGAGTCTGGGGTTATCCCAGATATAGTAATATTATGCATCCTCAGATAGTGCAATGTCGAGCAGGGCTAACCAAGCCAATTTTATACAAGCAGGAAACCATGATCGCACCAATTCCCCAAAGGGCTACTGTACTAATTGTTGCACCAGTTCCCAGTAGGGCCACAGCCTAATAAATTAGTAACAGTTTCAAACTTCATATATAAAAAATATTGGTTCGGTCTTAAATATAAAAAGGTCGAATATTGTACTCCACTACATGTGGATGATATAAAATATCCATGGTGGCCAGCCTTGCACACCATAAAAAATTATCACGGCACAACCCATCACGCACGATTTCAAGATGTCATTCCCTTCCCATGTTCTAATCAGCTTTTATGTTACCTAATTAACCCTAAAGTGATATGAATTTTCTATCGTGGCCACAGGAACATTCCTCTTATTGATGTTGTACAGAGTACAAGCATATTTGATACGAATCTATTTCATATACGGAGTTATGTCTGGATTCACCAAAATATAGATGCAACATTCAAACAAGAAATAACCTATCCACGCTATGGTTCTGACCCATTCTCATTTTCGTGCAAAAAATTCAGAAATATAATATTATGCACCGAGTAGGAATCATCATGTCACGTTCAGTGTACATGTTGGACAATGTCTCACACTTAGTGTATAATGTAGCCTTTATAAATTGGCGAGCAGGAAAAGTGTGTAGAAGCATAAAAAGTTTCTGCATGCACTCCAGTTAACAGTCAACAAATAAGGAAGAAACGCATAACAGGGGTGGACGCATAACACCCTCGGATACATAAGGTCCCAAGACACATACTGTCCTTTGATGGATCTTTCCAACAGTCACATCAGAACTTTTATGACTAAGACAAAATAGACAGTCATCCTGACCGCCTCGAATCCTATACCGAGGATTGGAATCTGGGATGACGGCTTTGTCATAATTACTTTTGGCAGTATACAGTTGTTCAAACGCCACGAATGCAGAAGAAGACAAAAATCCATGCATCTCTGGCCCAATACGTCCCAGACTCCATACGGTCCATGCATCTCTGGCCCAATGTGTTCCAACTAACAAGATTTTTCCGTTAAAACTAAAGAGATCTTCGTGCAGTTGATGGGGGCTACCCGTCCAATGACCAAGTCATGCATACAACGGGCTAAAATGATCCCAAAATCTTATCAACAGTAAATCCTAACCAAGCTCACATGGCAGCTTTACCGTGACATACAGCCACAGTTGCATCTGCATTATGTGGAATGAACCCTATGCGGCCATCAAACAGGGGAGCATGCGGTATCTATAGCATGCAGTCACAGAACAACTATAAATAACAGGGTAGTAGCCCCATACAAATGGTTGGTTGTCTATCTGTGAATCAACACTCAAGCAAGAGAGAAGAGCTGCTGCATTGATCATCCACGGAGTAAAGAGAGTTGCTACACACTTAACCCTCCATTATCATCTCCCAAAAAATAAATTTATACTTAGATTGTCTTCTAGGACTCTTCTTTGTACTTTCTTAGTTTGTGTCACTACCACATTCCAAAAACAGGGGGTATTTTTGAATTTTTATAAATTATTAATATTATGGTATTTATATTAAATGATTTCTCAATATTTAAATTAAATAATTGCATGAGGTGTGTATTTAAATATATTATATATATATACAGTGTTCATTAATGTCTGAGCTGGTAGACTTGACCTAGAAGCCCACTAGACGAACACCTGGTCGAATTATGGGATTATGTATTTCATTCTTTTATTTAGAATTAAATTATTGGAGGTAGTAATTAACTACCGTAATATAGTTGTTAACTACCGTATTACGGTAATTAACTACCGTATTTAAATTATTGGAGGTAGTAATTAAATTATATTATATATATATACAGTAATTAACTATCGTATTTAACTATATTATATATATATATATATGTATAAATATAACAAATGTAAATTTTTACTAGTACATATATATGTATACATATATATTCAGTATATATATATTCTTAAATATAGTTGTTATGAATAAATGTGTTATGTATATTTATAACATATAAATATATATTTATATACTTCTATTTAATGTATATACACTTATACGTATTTTGTACAAATTACTGATATACACTTATATATATACATTATACGTATTTAATTGGTATATATATTCTGAGTATAAATGTATATTTATATATGTATCCCTACTAGATGACCCTAGTTGACTAAGTGCCATACCTGGCATAGCCCTGAGGCCAGTGTATTTTGATTGTGTGTTAGTGTAGCATCTAATACAAGTGTTATATTTGTGATATGTCTATAGGACTGTTGGTTCATCCAGGCGATACTCTAGAACAGGACATCAGTATTTACCAGCTAAAGACCTAAGGCAAGTACATTCTCTGATAATTTCCAATTCCTTGATAATTTCTATAAGTTCAGTAATCTAGAAATTTTATATCTGAATCCTTGACACTGTGCTACACGGACTAGTATATAGCTTGAATCTGCAGTCATGAGATGTTACATTGATTATTATTTTGACATTGTACACGGCATGTATATTAGACATCGTACATGATAGATTGGATATTGCTCGTTTAACGTGACGTATCATGGTTGGATCTACAGTACTAGTTGGGGGCGGGGAAGTAGTTAGTAAGAAATGTGATCATACCCTTTATACAAGTATAGAACAATATAAGTGTTAATCATGCTCTTCATATATGATTAGCCAGGCCTTGTAGCTCTCGTACATGTTCCCAAGCCGATCATATTTTGAAACTACTATTTCAAATACTTAGAATAGATTATAGTTCTCTATTTAGATCATATACTACATCACCCGTATATGATACTGTACCTTGTTCTCTTTATTTTATATATGCACTGACTGTATTATATTGGCTATATTGCCTGTCTCTTTACATTGCCTATCTTTTTATTTTGCCATTGTATTTATTTACTATCTTCTCATTATCTAGCATCATCTGTTTATTGCTTTATAGTCCTTATCAATTAAATGGAACTGTTATTTGAGATTGTACTTTGCTCCTTCCTGACTGGAAATATTTTTCCAGACTATGCCTTAGAGGACCGGTATCCAACACTTTATGGACCATATGGTGAGTATTTGCAGACTTGGACTTGGTAGTTCAGTTGTGATTCTGGGAGGTCTAGCCGGAATCACTAGTTTTCTAGTTAGTTCCTTTAGTAGACTATTTGGTACCGGATTTGTCTTCGGCATACTTGTTGAGACATGGATAATTGTTGAGTTAGATTATTACATTTAGACTTGTGTTGTATTTAATTTTATTTGTTCGATATTATATCATGCTGTAGTCATGTGATTGAGTATGTGTTCGTATTATTTTGTGTCATCCGTGCCTCCTTATGGAGATTGGATGCTTGTGTGAGATTGGCTAGATAGTATCATGACCTTGACAGCGTTCTACCACCGATGCTGCGGCGTAGGCTGGACGTACCCGCGTACTCGTGCCCCAATTTCGGGTGCGGGTCATGACACATTTTTAGTGGTGGCCCATACAGGTCATACTTCACAAGTTGTGCGATGTCGTGGTAGTGTGGTATCTTTGTTACTCTACTGCGTGCCTACGATAGGATCTCGGATATAGCATACTAGGATGAGAGCGAATACTCAATCACAATTTCTTGAAAGATTTCTGGGATGACCCCTGAGAATCTTGTAATAATTTCCAATTTAAATCATTTCCCTTGATTTCGTCTGTTCTCACTTGTTGATATAAATTGATTATTGTTGATCAGTTATTAAATTAAGATCTTGGTATCTTGTAGAGTTTGATTTCCAATCAAGATGAATTTACAGACTAATTTATGGTATTTTCTGATGACGCTTGTCGATGAGGACAGTGAGAAAGATTAATATTAGAGCTATTGGACTACAAAAGACGGATTTAAATTTTAATCTGAGGATTGAAAATGAATTTCAATTTTTAAGAATTTTGAGGAGTTGAGATATTTGTTATTAAATTTTTGAGGATTCAGATTCAATTCAATGAACATAGACAAAACTGTAAGGATTTTTGGAAGTGATAAAATTTTCGTTTCAGTATTTGAATATTTGACTTTGAGGAAGGTATATGCATTTTACTTTAAATTGATTCGAGGAGTTAGTCTTGAGGACTTTATTTTAAGGAAAAAAAAAATTTATAGTGGAAGAGATATATATTAGTATATAAGTAGATAAGGTGCATGTGTAAGGATCTGTTGGCTTGAGCATGATTGAGATTGCACTGCAAACTGAATTGGGTGCTCATCTAGGTTGTATTAGAGGGAGCAGTACTTAGTATGGTGTGTTGCATTTGATATGCACTTGAGTGATAAGAATAACTAGTATCAACGATTGTAGTAGGTAAGAAAGCTAGCAGTGAGTGTGCTTGTAGTAGAACTGTGGTACCTAAAGGGGTAGAGGTATCAAACCTTGGATGCATCTTTGACCTATGCAATCACAACTAGGATTATTCCAATCTATTTATCTTGAATGTTGCTTCTTTAGAACTTTACTGTCCTTCCTTGATGATATCGTATTTTGCCTAAATTGATTCTTTTGGATCTGTTTTCAGGATGTCGCCGAAGACATGGTCTATGAGAGTGGGAGCATCAGCCTTAGAGGGGTCTGCCACCTCTCCACCTGAGGGACAGACAGACGTAGTTCCTCCTACATCTCCGATGCATGTGGGAGTATCTGCACTTTTCGGGGATCCTCCTCCCCCACCTGTTCAGAGGATTGCCGCAATTATGACGGACAACCTTCCTCCTCCACCGACTCTAATTTTCGGAGGTTTGCCCATTGACGGGGCACAGATGTTTACCTTGATCCAGGGCATGGTAGATGCCCAGAGAGTGATGGCAGACGCTCAGCGAGTTTAAGCTGAGGCTCAGAGGGTGCAAGCAGAAGTGCACCAGGCACAAACCGAGCTGATGAGAGAAAGCATGGAGAATGCTCATCAGGTGACTCTCCAAGCTTTGGAGAGAGTAGCACAATACTAGCAGTTTCCTGGCCAACAGCAGCAGAGATCAGGCACTATAGTGGACTTCAAGAGGATGATGCCTCGAGAGTTCAAAGGCACTGAAGGATACTCTACGCAGACGACTAGCTAGAGGATATAGAGAGGAGCCTGCGATTGGCCCAGATTCCAGAGAGCTTACGAATAGAGACGGCTGGCAGTCAGATGTTCGATATTGCACTCACGTGGTATCGCACGGAACCGAGACTTACTGCACAAGGACTTACTTGGGAGACCTTCAAGGAGCTCTTCAAGGAGAAGTTCTTTCCCGACGTGGCATTGGGAGCCTTGGAAAGTCAGTTTCATGACTTGGTTCAAGGAATCATGTCGGTCGACGAGTACGCTGCAGAATTCTATAGATTGAGCCATTTTGCATCGTCTATGATTCGGGACCCAGGAGATCGTGCCCAGAAATTTAGAAAGGGGCTGACGAGAGAGATTAGGTCACGCACTTCTGGTCGTCGTACCGCTACCTTTGAGGGTATCTTAATGGATGCCCAGATTACAGAAGTGGATCTGGATCTCAGGCCTAAGAGGAGTCACAATGTTTTTGAAAATACGAATGGTAGCGCAGGACCGGCCAAGCGTCCCCGTATTCAGCATCAACAGTAGTACCAAGTACCAGTTCATATTCAGCCATGGGCATTTCAGCATCCACAGCAGTACCTGGCACCAGTTCATATTCAGCAATATCCATGGGTGTATCAGTATCAACAGCAGTACCAGGCACCAGTTCGTGTTCAGCAGGATCAACAGTAGCCTCCGAGAGAGACACAACAGACTTGTCATTTCTGTAAGAAGCCAGGCCACCTTTGGGAGAGCTGTAGAACGAGGCTAGGACTTTGTTTGCACTGCGGCACTGCGGGACATCGAATAAGGGATTGTCTTCTAGCCCCTTATCTTCCCGGCCAGCGTGCAGCTTCAGATTATAGGGATCCAGTTAGGCTACCTGTGAAACCGTATATTGCTCAGCACCCGCGAAGGGAACCACCCCAGCAGGGCGGGACATTTGCGATGACGGTCGAGGAGACTGATACTGCAGGTAATGTGTTAGCAAGTTCTGTTCTTTCCTTCCTTCTGTTCCTTTCTATTTGATTGATTGACTGATTTCCCTAGTACTGTAGTTCGTATGCATGATTTTCTTGTTAGAATGTAGTTAGTAGTACACCCTGACAGAGACTGCAATACCACGACAAAAGACACATGACCGTACATATTTTCTCTTAGATTGCATAGTGAATGACTGTTGGTAGAGTTTTCTCCGACCATGATTATTGGGGTTTGACCATATTAGATTTATGAAGAGGTTATGACTTGACCAGAAAAACAAGATGATTAAAATTCGAGGATAAATATTGATTTAAATAAAGGGTTAAAATTTAACATGACATAATTGATGACTTATTAATTTTAGGAAGGTTATGATATGATTGAAATTTATCATTGAGAACTTGAGGAAATTAAGGATATTGTCATTATAATTATTTGATTGCAAGTTATGAATTTTTTAAATTTTATATTTGGATGTTGCATTTAGAGAATCTATAAGTATCGCATTGTTGAGTATTTTGAGGAAAAAGGAAACCGAGGAATAAGATCATTGATGGATTAGGGTTAAATTCAAACATTTTGGGACGAGATTTAAATTTTATATATGCATTGATTAAAATCAACTAGAGGAGTGAATATTAAATTTCGAGTATTGAATTATTAACTTAAAAATTCGGAGAAAGTTGTGAGGAAAAAATGGAATTTGATTTTATTTCGAGAATTTTTCAGGAATACAATAATTTCAGAATTTTTGAAAATTGTGGAATGGCAAGGTGGATTACTACTTGATTTTGTGGTTGATGAATTTAACTATTGAAGGAAAATAATATAATGAATAAACACTATGAGGATTTTAAATTTCGAGGACGAAATTCTTTTAAGGAGGGTAGACTTGTCACTACCACATTCCAAAAATAGGGGTATTTTCAAATTTTTATAAATTATTAATATTATGGTATTTATATTAAATGATTTCTTGATATTGTATTTAAATTAAATAATTACATGAGGTATGTATTTAAATATATTATATATATATATATATACAGTGTTCATTAATGTCTGAGCTGGTAGACTTGACCTAGAAGCCCACTAGACGAACACCTGGTCGAATTATGGGATTATGTATTTAATTCTTTTATTTAGAATTAAATTATTTGAGGTAGTAATTAACTACCATAATTTATTTATTATTGCGCATTGCCGTTGCTTCGATATTTGGAGCGCTACCTTAGCATTTGCCTTCCAACAAATTTCACAACCTTGCCCTAGACATGCCCGCCTTTCTTTCTGCCATTTTTTTGCAACTCATAATTATGCTCTCTTGTGCTTCATTTTAGCCGCACAATATTCGTCGTGGACGTTTATTTAATTTCTAAATAAATTCCAACTTTGTATGGTTGTGTGTTCCAATCAAAATTGGAGGCAATCTTGACCCATTTTCCGTGTAACCCAAATTAGGGTAATATTCTGTTCTGAGTCTCCTTCACTAATGAAATTCGTGACCCGACCTAATTTTGGCCCCATGTACTCCTACTTAATTTTAGAACCCAGCTTGCATTTATTTCTAATTAAATTAAGGATACTATTTTGTCTGATCCCGTTAATCCCGGTTTAATTCCAGTACCCTGCTAATTGAGTCCATACCAAACACACAACGACCTCTCACCCTACAAAATGTCAAACACCGAATCGCCCACCAAATTTTCATCATTTTATGTGTCTGTGCAAATATCCAAATTTAAGGGGGCTAATTTACAAATTTATATTAGGTGTCAACACCCCATTGGTTCAAACCAATGGAGAAGCCCTAATTTTGACTAATCAACCCACACCCTCATCCCCACATGAAGAATTCCTCGATGTCTAATCTTGGCCATCCATTCAATGGGTGCATCCTCACCCTTCATTCCCACACACTCTTTCCCTATTTAATTTTCCATCATCCCCTCTTCCCAAGGAAACCCTAATCCCCAAAACCTAGGCTAGCCCTCACAAGCCCCAACCGTAGCCCCTCCTTCATTCCAAAATTTTCCTTTCTTCTTTTTCTTCTTCTTCTTCCCTTCTTCTTCTTCTCCTTCTCTTTTTGAATTAGAAAAGAGGGGGGAATCACCACCACTGATCATTATTCCTCGAGCCCGACCCCCGGTCTGCTGCTCTGGCGTGGTCCAGCCACCCTCCGGCCTGCAACCTCCCTACTCCGGTCAGCCGCTCCACTGTGCTCCGGCCTAACCCGAGATCCCTACCTTCTCCATCTCTACCACCACCACACGAACGCCACCCCGCACCCGCACGGCTCCGGCGAGCCTCGCCAACCGCAGCTCACTGCTCCTCTTCCCTGTATCACTCCCCTCTCCGGCAACGCTGCATCCCCGACCTCACGCTGCCTGCGCTCCGGCCAAGCCCGGCGACCACCCCCTGTGAGACTTCTTCCTCTCCCTCCTTCTTTAAGTATATATGTTTATGTAAATACATATATACATATATGTGTGTGTATATGTATACATGTATGTGTATACGTGTATGTATGTATGTATGTTCGTATATTTCTCCCTATATATATATATATATATATATATATATATATATATATATATATATATATATATATATATATATATGTTAATGTATGTATTAGTATACTTTCGTATAGTATGTGTTAATATATACGTATAGATGTATGATATATGTTAATGTATGTATATAACATATTTTTATTTGTGTATATATGTTATATATGTTATATATATATATATATATATATATATATATATATATATATATATATATATATATATATATATATATATATATATACGCGTATATGTATATATATATGTATATATTTATATATATCTCGCGTATTTCTCTATTTTTATATATACGTATTAAATGTATATATATTAAATTATCTGTATATATAAATATATATATGTTAATGTATGAAATGGTATAGATACAAATATGTATTTTTGGTATATGTATAAACATATATATATATATATATATATATATATATATATATATATATATATATATATGTATAAATATAACAAATATAAATTTTCACTAGTACATATATATGTATACATATATATTCAGTATATGTATATTCTTAAATATAGTTGTTATGAATAAATGTGTTATGTATATTTATAACATATAAATATATATTTATATACTTCTATTTAGTGTATATACACTTATACGTATTTTGTACAAATTACTGATATACACTTATATATATATATTATACATATTTAATTGGTATATATATTCTGAGTATAAATGTATATTTATATATGTATCCCTACTAGATAACCCTAGTTGACTAAGTGCCATACCTGGCATAGCCCTGAGGCCAGTGTATTTTGTTTGTGTGTTAGTGTAGCATCTGATACAAGTGTTATATTTGTGATATGTCTATAGGACTGTTGGTTCATCCAGGCGATACTCTGGAACAGGACATCAGTATTTACCAGCTAAGGACCCAAGGCAAGTACATTCTCTGATAATTTCCAATTCCTTGATTATTTTTATAAGTTCAGTAATCTAGAAATATTATATCTGAATCCTTGACACTGTGCTACACGGACTAGTATATAGCTTGGATTTGCAGTCATGAGATATTACATTGATTATCGTTTTGACATTGTACACGACATGTATATTAGATATCGTACATGATAGTTTGGATATTGCTCGTGTATCGTGACATGTCATGGTTGGATCCACAGTACTAGTTGGTGGTGAGGAAGTAGTTAGTAAGAAATGTGATCATACCCTTTATACAAGTATAGAACAATATAAGTGTTAATCATGCTCTTCACATATGATTAGCCAGGCCCTATAGCTCTCGTACATGTTCCCAAGCCGATCACATTTTGAAACTACTATTTCAAACACTTAGAATAGATTATAGTTCTCTATTTAGATTATATACTACATCATCCGTATATGATACTGTACCTTGTTCTCTTCATTTCATATATGCACTGACTGTATCATATTGCCTATAATGCCTGTCTCTTTACATTGCCTGTCTTTTTATTTTGCCATTGTATTTATTCACTGTTTTCTTAGTATCTAGCATCATCTGTTTATTATTTTATAGTCCTTATCAATTAAATGGAACTGTTATTTGAGATTGTACTTTGCTCCTTCCTGACTGGAAACATTTTCCAGACTATGCCTTAGAGGACCGGTATCCAACACTTTATGGACCATATGGTGAGTAGCTGCAGACTTGGACTTGGTAGTTCAGTTATGATTCAGGGAGGTCTAGCCGAAATTACTAGTTTCCTAGTTAGTTCCTTTAGTAGTCTATTTGGTACCGGATTTGTCTCCGGCATACTTGTTGAGACATGGATAATTATTGAGTTAGATTATTACTTTTAGACTTGTGTTGTATTTAATTTTATTTGTTAAAATATCTTATAGTGCTGTAGTCATGTGATTGAGTATGTGTTCGTATTATTTTGTGTCATCCGTGCCTCCTTATGGAGATTGGATGCTTGTGTGAGATTGGCTAGATAGTATCATGACCTTGACAGCGTTCTACCACCGATGCTGCGGCATAGGCTGGACGTACCCGCGTACTCGTGCCCCAATTCCGGGTACGGGTCATGACAGTTTGGTAATCAAATCCAGTTCTCCCAGTTCTCATTTTGATTTAAATAGCAAACACAGTGGCGACTCTGCTGGGGATGTCCTTCTCCACTGTTGAGAAGTCGGTGATACAATTCGATGCGGCCAAGCTTGGCTCAACACAAAAGATGCTGGTGGTTCACTTCGACCAGCAAGGGTTCGAGGACATGCTTTCCGAAGAAAGTGCTAATCCATCGCCAAGGATAGCCAAGCCCAAGAAGAATCAAAGAACGTGGGTGGCCAAGGCCCCTGCACCCCACCCAGCTGTGGAGCAGATACTTCCATCCTCTCACTATGTTGCCAATGACGGTCTTCGGACGAACACCCAGAATATCTACGTCTATGCGTAGCCCAGGCTGATGCAGAAACTTTCCAGTACCCAGACTCTGGCAGAGTAAAATACTATGATGCAAGATGTTCTAGTACCGAGGCAGCTTCTATGCGGCCAAGAAGGAGGCTGCATAAGACTGTCCATGCGGGATCAACTCACAGCCTCAGACAGCAGGCCGCATGCAGCCTTAATAGCAACAAAACCTCTATTTTTGATCGTATCTTATGCGGTACAGATTCTATGTGACCCACTGAGAATGGTAAAAATCCAAATCTGGACTCTTTATACAATGCGCCTGCGGTGGCTAAGCTGAAGAAGTCTAGGACAGTGCGATCCCGTCAAGCTCAAGCAACTGCTCATATGACTGACCGCCAACATGCATCGTTAACTATTACGCGAGCCTCTGACAGAAAGTTGTACAGGACTGACCAATACGTCCAGCCCACAGGGACCAATGGACAGGGTCAGTCTCAAAAGTCTTCTACCAGTACCTCGGGGCAAGTTCGTGTACGAACCCCAGGCCAGGGAGCAAATACAGTACTTGCACATCTGTGTGCCCAGGATACCCGGACTCTCAAAGAGTATGCTAAGGTAAATTATCATTCGCATGATTTGTGTGGCATGATTACTCACAAGTGCAAAGAAAAGAAAATAACTACGGTGCACGACGTGCCCTCTCTAAGGCACAGATGTGCCAACATCATTATCAACTGCTGCTGCAATAAAGCAGCAGTACCCACAGACAGGCAGTCGGCCTTCCAGCGACTCCGCCAAAAAGCACCTACCCAACAATAGCCCCGAGATCAGGTGCAAGTATCAGAGGAGGGGGAGTTGCCCTTCGCATCATGCTACTCAACTAGAAAGATTTTTTCCACCAAGGGAAGAACTAAATCAAATACCGCCAGTCCGGCGCTCTCTATCACTTCAACGCGAAGGCGACCACCGGGAGGGCTGACGACGGGACCTGCAGAAGGCATCTTCCAAGGCACCCTCTTATGGAAGAAACAGTCAGCCCCTGGGGGTAGTTCTTCCTCGGAACCTCTAGGGGTGGCCCAAGCTGGGGGTAATGTCCCCCTGGATGTACATGACAATTCGGCGTTTCGAGGAGATAATAATTCCCAAGGAACGTACTTTGAGATCCCGGAGGGTAGCTACTCCCAACAAGATGACACAATCTTCTATGCCCTCCTAGAAGACTACTCAATAAAAGGGTACGATACAGGAAGCACAATATCCACTGCCCCCTCCGTTTCTTCCTGTATAAGGACGATATATATGGCCGAAGATGACCATGAAGGCCCAAGTGACCGGTAGAGCCTCGAGATGCTCGAAGCCATGATACATATAGTGAGTGCATCAATGCAAGCTTTAACCCAGATAATATTGGACATCAAGGCAAATATGACCTTCCAGCCGACAAAGGCCTCTAGGCAGGCAAACCTGGACCTCGGAACCAACGAGGATTCAAATACGACCGCTCCACTCGCGGGTAGTGATCCTATCCTACCTGGCTCATCGGCACCTTCGAAGTGAGATGAAGCCAAGGAAGCAAGGAGGGTGGTCTGGGAGCTTTGGGCTCGCCTAGAATCCATGAGCAATCGGGACTCACTATGTGATCTCGGGGTACGACAACCATACCCGATAGAGTGGAGGGATGTACTGTATCTGCCAAAATACAAGTCCTTCAACATAAACATGTTTGACGGGAAGTCCCCCCCTCGCCGCTTCATGAGCTACTTCGAGATCACTACGGGACACTTACCCCGCAGCGACGCTATCCTTACCAGGCTCTTCGTCGGGTCATTAGCGGGGGTAGCTTTCGATTGATTCTGCAGTCTTAAAGATAATTGTGTCTCATCACTCGATGACCTCAAGCGTTTGTGGATGTACATGACAATTCTATGAGGCAAAAAATGATATGATGATGTCTTCTCCGATGGACGTCGCCCATGGTGAGAAAGAATTGATGCGAAACTACATCGAGCGGTTCCGACAGGCCACGCTAAGGTTGCCTCTTGGCAATCACGAGTCCACACTAATAGAGATGTGCCAAAAAATATGCTTCTGGAAGTCAACCTCTGGATGGACGAGAGCCAGTTCTAAGACTGGACAACGTTTATTGTAAGTGCTATCAACGTTGAGAAGAAGCTCAAGGATGCTCGACACTTGGGGATCCATATCCCTACTGCTGAGGAAAAGGGCAAGCATCCCAGCATCACCACCACCAACAACAACAACATTAATGGCGGTAATAGCATACGCGATGGAAAGGGAAAACAAGCTATGGTCGCTACCTTTACCAAGAAGCCTGAGAAAAAGCCGACAGAGCCTCCAAAACCAAAAGAGACTTACTCTTTCGAAGATGTTGATGTCAAACCCATCTTTGACATGCTGATGCAGGGAGGCAAAATTCGTATTTCCGACATCAGACGTCAGCCTGAGGCTGCAGAGATTGCCAACCTAAAGTATTGTCACTTCCACTACTACGTCCATCACCGAACGCAGAAGTGCTCTACCCTGAAGCTGTACATCCAACGTCTAATAGATACCAAGGCTCTTTCCCTGGACTTCGATGCTGTGACGGTCGCCGCCAACATGGTGTCCCTCTAATTTGGCAACTTCCCACCGACGGAAGCCCAAGATAGAGTAGTCCCTGTCCCAAGGCGACAATGAAAGTTGTCAACCTTCCACCAGCTCGATACCAGACGGTCGGGCTAATACCTCTACCATACCACGTGGGGAGGTCATGTGGGTCTACTCGACCTCGTTCCTGACTTGACGCAACCGGCGACATCCTCCACCGCCTAGCCCAAAGGCAGAAAATCTAATAAGTCTTGTTACACAGTCAAGGTCAGGCGTAATATAATAACCGATGTACGATAATATGCCCCGGTTGTCGCATCTACCACCACTGGTCCGGGGCTATCTCAGCCTCCGCCGGTGGACAAGTCTAAACAAAAGGAGATGCACTTCAAAAAATTATTTCACATGGACGCACCCTAAGGGCTGGAAAGGCCCAATAACTTTGATATCTTGTCACAATTAGCCAACAATCTGACAAAATTATCGCTATTGAGCTCTTATGGCTCTCTAAAGACACTAGGGCTGCCCTTAGCGAGGCACTACAGAATGTCCATATCTATCTGGCAGGTCAAGCCACCAACCGAAGGTCCTACTGCTTGTCCACATTACAACAACGCCATGTGTCACGACCCGCACCCGGTATAGGGATGCAAGTCGGGAACAACGCCCAGCCTACGCCGCAGCATCGGCGGTAGAACGCTGTCTTGGTCAACTATACTATCTAATTATCTCACAAAATGTATAATCCTCCAATAATATCTCAACTCCAAGAAGAGTAATCAACTTAATTCAACACAATACTCAATCACATTTCTATGGCACGAGAGGATATCACAGAAGTCTAACATAACTATGTAGTTAATATAACAACAACAAATAGAAATAATATCCAAACACAAATATATGCCGGAAATAAATCCGGTACCAAAATGCTAAAGAGAACTAACTATGCTAACTAGTGAATCCGGCTAAATCTCTCGACAGTCACTCCAGAACTAGTGGGTCCAAGTCTGCACCATCTATAGGCTGAGGTCCGTAGTATGTCGGACACCAATCTCCCGGATCCTCTGAAAAATATTTTCCAGTCAGGAATGGAGCGAAGTACAACCCAATAGCAGTTTCAATTAATTGACAAAAACTATAAAGCAGTAGAATAGAAGATGCTATCTACGATGAGGATATAACTGATAATCAAGAACAATGAGAGAATAGGCAATACTAACAACAGAATATAATCAATGATTACAATAATAAAGGAATGAACTATAATGTCAGAATAGAACAAGGTAATCAATGAACTGAATAATGGAATCTACAAAAACTATGTGATTTGAGATACTAACTAAATATGTGATCGGCCTGGGAGATTCAATGATTACACTAAGGAGCTAACTCAACCATACGTGAATTGCATGGTTAGTTAGTAGCCAATGATTACACTACTAGCCGTTAGTTTTTTGATCACATATTTAATTGGTATTTCTCCCGCCCCGACTGATATGATGGATCGAATCATGACACGTCACTAGCCAATGTATCCAATGTTTAATCTACAATATTCAATGTTATCCAATACCAACAAGGACAGTATCTGATACCATCTCCATAATCAAGGTAACATCCCATGACTAACGATCCAATAACAATACCAATCCGTGTACCATCGTGTCAAGAATCATAAGTAACATTTCTAAATACTTGAATTATAGTGGTAATCAAATAATGAAAACTATCAGAGAATGTACTCGCCTGTGGTCCAGAGAAAATGATAAAAATGATGTCCGAACTGGTGTCACAGACCTATATATGAAATATTGCATTAATACAAGTTTTTGGGAAGAGAAATAAATTAAACTAGTCAACTTTCTAGGTCATAAAGTCATTTCTAAGTCAAAAGTCAAACTAGGTCAACTCTAAGTCAACTATGGTCAACTATAGTCAAATTATGGTCAACTACCTATTTCTATGTTGCATGAGTCTAACTCAAAGATATTGGGCTCACACACTATGAATCTAGGCCATACAAATTAAATCTTAAGATACTAAGATACCGTATCTCAGGATACGCAAACAAGGGATAAATATAACACATATGTACATATCAAACAATATTATATATATAAAATCCTAATTACAAATGCTAAATGGATACCTTGGTTTCGAACCAACTTGGTATCGCAATACTAAACCTCTATCTTGATATCCAAACCCAATACCTTGATTATCCTCCAATACCTTGATACTTACCTTGGCATCTCAAGGTAAATTCAAAACCTTATTTATACTAACTACCCAACAATAATTATAAACTACTATGCATTTAATAATTATATAATTCTATATACCTTATTTTAGTCACCTTAATACCAACCCATAATTAGTTTACAACTATCCTATTACTTATGCCAATACCTACTACTCATACCTTGGTATATCTTGATACTTACCTTGATATCTCAAGGTAATTGCCAAAATCTCATATATATACTAACTACCCATCAATAATTACATATATCAATCCAATATAACTCTAGTATGTACTAATAGAATAATACTAACTACCAACTACACACTAACTATTAATACATATATACGTACATACATACCTACAAATATATAATATATAAAAGATACTCATAACAATTGATAAATAAAATATACTAATTATTCTAATAAATTTATATGCTACAACTAAATATATACATATATAGTATACTATAATACAAATAGCAATTAGGAACATATTTATATATATATTAATTACCATATATATACATATATATCTATATATATATATTAATATCTAATATATTAAAAACTGCCAAACTGTCGCTAAATACCCTGTCCACTGTCACAGAAAGCTGCTGTGTTTATAGATACACTGTAGTTTGTGACAGTTTCCTGCACTGTCACTAAAAACTGTCGCTGAAGCTTCTGATATTCTGCTGATACACTGTTGTTTCAGCGACTGTTTTCTGCAATTGTCGCTGACTGCTGTCGCTGAAAAGCTGCTATTATTTGTATTTGTTGCTGTTGTTGCGATACTTCTGGCTCGCTGTTGTCGCTAAAAATATATGTATATATATATACAATATATATATAAATACATATATATAATCCACCATATATATATATTTATACATTATATATTTAAATACATATATATAACCCATAATATATATTTATATAATAAACATATAAAACTATATATAACTATACATACACTTATACATAGTAAATTGTATAAAATACCACATAGTAACATACACACACATATAGTAATATGTATATATAACTATACATATATGTATACATATATATAATCATATAATAATATAAATATATAACAATATATAATATAACTATATATATAACCACATATAAATATATCTACTATATTATATATACATATGCTACCACTTATAAATATATATCTACATACATATATATATATAAATAATCATATATAAATAATCTAATTACTTAATTAAACATACACATATATTATATAAATATATACATATATTTATATCCCTAACATATATTATAACATATATATTAATGCATGTAGAAGAAAGCTACATAATATATATTCTATTAATACATATATAATACATAGATCTATGATACAATAAACACTATAATAAATATACATAATACATATATAATATATATAGATACATACACAATTATAATTCAAGAATTAAAGCACAATTAATTAGATCTACACATAAATACATAATAATTGGAGCGTATCACACCGTATTCCACTAGATCTAGGATACGCATGCGACACGAGTCCACCACACATCCAATTTTACCCCGAAGGACATAAACAAATTACATATAATATTTATGAACAAAACAAAGTGTCAAATATAGATCTATGTGTCCGTGTCAAAATACGACATGTACAAAGTCCCGTGTCGGAGAAAAAATCCCCAAAACAACAAGTATCACCAAATTATTGGGATACGACCTACACGTGCCCAATTGTGGATACGACACTAGCCCCAAACACATAAATATATGCCAAATTAATCTATAGGATCAATTGACACACACAATAAAAAGTTATTTTTGGAATTCCTCCAAAATTGACACAAAAAGCACCATAACTTTCTCCATAGGTCTCCTATGAACACAAAACCAAATCTTATGGGTAGTACATACATATGGGTTGATTATTCATGATTAAATCTCAGATTTAGAAGCTATTTTAAGGGGAAAAATTGAATTATACCTATTGGGAGATGGATTCCCAATGAAACCTCCAAAATTGGTGAAATTGGCCTCCAACTTGTAGATCCTTGCTCCTCTTTGTAGATCTTTGCTTTCTCCTTCTAGATCCTTACTCTTCTAGTCTCCAATGGTGATTTAGGAAGTAATTAGGTAAAAATTTGGTAGGGATTTGATGAAATTTGGTTGAGAAAAATTCTAGATCTAGATTTGGAATGAAAAATGAAGAGAGAGAAAGTTTTCATCCCCTTTATATAGGCCTCACTTGCCCCCTCCCTCAAGCTACTATATAAAGTCTAAAATACCCCTTAGGGCCTCTCATGAAAAAATTAATTAAGGAGGGAAGCTTCTAGTCCAATGGTTTAATTAATTTAATCATCCTCCTAATTAATGGGCTTTCTAGTTGGGCTCAATTCTAACACTTAATACATGTTGGTCCATGAGTCTAAACTAAACTAGTTAGGTCCACTAATACAAGTTCAAAAAAATAAATCTATCATGCTAATAATAAATAAATAATATAATAAATAAATATTTAACATGCACAATATTTAATTAATTATAAAATGACCAAAATACCCTTTTCTAGAACATACGGTAGTGACAAGTCTATCCCCCTTAAAATAATTTCGTCCTCAAAATTTAAAGGTGATCGTACTCCTTCTAGGTCAAACCCCCAGCAATCATTGTCTAATAAGGTCTTATCTCACTAAGAACAGTCCTATGCAAAGAATAACATGTATGGTCATGGTCTCCACCTGTCTTCTGTCTTATTACTGTTGTCTCTGTCAGGGTATTCTATAACTACACTAACTATATAACACAAGCATCCAAAAGGTACTAAAGAATCAATCAATCAAAATAGATGAAAGGAACAGAAAGAAAGAACATACTCTCTAACCCATCACCTGTAGTATTGGTCTCCTCGACCGTCATCGTAAATGCTCCGCCCTGCCGAGGTAGCTCCCTCTGCGGGTGATGAGCAATATGTGGTACTACAGGTGGCCTAACTCCACCTCTCTGGCCTCGATCTGCATTATGGCCTGGACGTTGAAGTGTCCAGAGACAATCCTTCACCATATGCTTCGTTGATCCACAATGTAAGCATGCTCCAAGTCTCTTCCGGCACATCTCCCAAGTGTGCCCAGTCTTCTTGCAATAGGTGCATTGAGGAGCTTGTTGCACCTGTCTCTGAGGCTGTTGTGGTATCTGCTGTATTGGAGCTTGTACTGGAGCAAAAATAGGTTCTGGCATCTAATATTGTTGCTGATAGGCTCCAAATTGTATTAGAAACTGCTGTTGCTGGAACCGCGGCCTCTTTGTCGGTCCCGCACTACTACTGTCACCCCCAAATATATCACGATCCCTCTTCGGCTTCAAGTTCCACTCCCGCTCGACCTTGCGTGCCTCCGAAAGTATCTCAGAATACGTCTCGTAGAAAGACGGAATGAGAATCTTGACTTTCCAATTCAGACCCTCGCGGAAACGGATAGCCCAAACTTCTGGCTCTCTCACCAAGTACTCCGCAAATCGGCTCAGCCTCCTGAACTCTGCGGCATACTTCTCTACGGACATGCTTCCTTGTGTAAGGCTCTCAAATTGCCTTTCTAATTCCAATCTGTCCGTCCGAGCAAAGAACTTCTTCTTAAAGAGATCCTTGAATATTTTCCAAGACTACCCCGCATCAGTAAGAATTGGCTCATTCCTGAACCAAGTGCGGGCAACGTCAAACAGTTGAAGTCCTACCGCCTCAACCATCAGATCCTCCGCAAGACGGGATACCTTCATGAGTCGCTCGATATCTTCAAGCCAATCGTCAGCATAGACTATACCTTCTGTACCCTTGAAAACTTGAGGCTCAAGCTTCTTAAAATTTTGAATGTTGCCTGGCTTGATCTGAATATCCTATGGCTGTGGAGGAGCCTCTTTCTGAACTGCTGTTATAGTTATCTGATGGGCGTTTTCCATACTCTGCCGCATCAAATTTGACTGCATGTGCTGGGCTTCTATCTGTGCCCTTTGTAATTCCATCATCTCTCTAAACAGTGCAACCATCGGCGTGGTATCTCCTGAAAATGGAGGTGGTGGAAGTCCCTCCGAAGCAATTGGAGTAGTCCTCGAAAAAGGTGGAGGAGAACCCCCGAAGGCAGCCGAGACTCCTATATGAACTGATGTCGTAGGTGTAACGCCCTGCTCCGCGCCGACGTTATATATCAAGGTGAGTGGGCAGAACTTCGTTCTCTGATTCTTGTACGCCTTAATAATAACCTGAGTTTTTGCTTGCAATGTTTTCTTAAGAGAATGATAGAACCTGCCTTGCATGTTAATGAACGAACTCACCTATCTTGTCTTTGAATCAATGTCTGCTTAACGAGAATCCTGAATCACCTGCTTAGAGTGCATGAACATGTTCACTATCGTCTATGCTTCGAGAGAACCATACTGTGCCTGAACGTGTTCAAGTGATAAGTCAGATTGCCCCACAACAATGAGTGTATTCTGATGGTTCGTCTCGTCTGCATACTAGAGTTTATTTGATAGTGTTCCATGCATTCGCACGCGGTCGAACAATGGCTTTTGGTGGAGAGCTGAACTGCATGCGTTATAACCACCATGGGTCACAGCTGCCATTAGCATCAGAGAAATGAGTCATTGGTATGCTGTTCCACCAGCTGCCGATCCTGAGATACTCGGGGACCGCCCTGCATATAGCTAAGTCATTGTGTTGGCTTGGATAGTGACTGCCCCTAAGATTGTGCATTGTGTGTCTAGCTTTGCATTTGACCCTGGAGTCGCACGAGACACGCTGCGCACACCCTGAAACATGAACGGTTTGCTTGCTTGCATATTCAATACGAAACTCTGTTTCCAAACATGTTTCCAAACAAGTAAATCGACTCTGTTAGAACTGCATGAAACGAACCTAGGTAAAACTAGAAAGATCACTAGTAATGTAATGTTTTATAACATGATTACTTAGTACCTGTTTGAGTGAATGCTTGTTTCTGTTCAGTTGATTTATCTCACCAGTACTTGTATAAAGTGCTGACCCACCAACAGTTTACTTGCTCGCAGGTACTGGATCGTCCGAGGAAGCGATAGGCGTGCCACAGTCCCCAAGACCCGAAAATCCTGATTTTGATTGATGCCCCGAGAATGCTATCGTATAAGGGGGCATAATGTATGGAACGAACGTGTGCCTTTGCTAATGGAAACCCAAGTTGCCTCGATTGTCCCGAACGCTCAGTTGGCTAAATGCATTACATTGCAATAAGTCCCTTTCCGCTGCTTACTCGATTGATGCGATGATAGCCAACTATCAACTTAAACGATTGGCCTTGCACGGGCGCAACCCCAGGCCCGTGCGGCATCACGTCCCCCGAAAGCTCGAACGGGCCATTCGCTTGGCTCCCTTCCTCCCTCGCACCCGCGGGACGGGCCCGGTGATTCACGTCCGGCGCGCCGAGGCACGGTGATTCGTGCCCGGTTCATTAATTCCCGGCCGCACGGGGCGGGGCAGGGCGGAGCGGTGGCCCGGGCGGGTCCGGGGCGTGACAGGATGGTATCAGAGCAGAATCGATTCTCTGGCCCAAACCGTTGCTATGACTCTGAGATATTATCGATATGGTTTTGCAAAGAGCGTTCCATACAATAAGTCCATAGATATTCTCAAAGTGCAAATGTTTTCTGAACTTGATTTGCTTGCCTGTTTCTATTGAGTACGGCGAGGGACGGCACTATCGCTGCTCGGAATATCGAGAAGTTTATCCTTGAAGTTTCGAGGACGAAACTTTTTGTTGGTTGGTAAGTATGTAACGCCCCGCTCCGCGCCGGCGTTATATATCAAGGTGAGTGGACAGAACTTCGTTCTCTGATTCTTGCACGCCTTAATAATAACCTGAGTTTTTGCTTGTAATGTTTTCTTAAGAGAATGATAGAACCTGCCTTGCATGTTAATGAACGAACTCACCTAGCTTGTCTTTGAATCAATGTCTGCTTAACGAGAATCCTGAATCGCCTGCTTAGAGTGCATGAACATGTTCACTATCGTCTATGCTTCGAGAGAACCATACTGTGTCTGAACGTGTTCAAGTGATAAGTCGGATTGCATCGCAACAATGAGTGTATTCTGATGGTTCGTCTCGTCTGCATACTAGAGTTTATTTGATAGTGTTCCATGCATTCGTACGCGGTCGGACAATGGCTTTTGGTGGAGAGCTGAACTGCATGCGTTATAACCACCATGGGTCACAGCTGCCATTAGCATCAAAGAAATGAGTCATTGGTATGCTGTTCCACCAGCTGCCGATCCTGAGATACTCGGGGACCACCCTGCATATAGCTAAGTCATTGTGCTGGCTTGGATAGTGACTGCCCCTAAAATTGTGCATTGTGTGTCTAGCTTTGCATCTGACCCTGGAGTCGCACGAGACACGCTGCGCACACCCTGAAACATGAACGGTTTGCTTGCTTGCATATTCAATACGAAACTCTGTTTCCAAACATGTTTCCAAACAAGTAAATCGACTCTGCTAGAACTGCATGAAACGAACCTAGGTAAAACTAGAAAGATCACTAGTAATGTAATATTTTATAACATGATTACTTAGTGCCTGTTTGAGTGAATGCTTGTTTCTGTTCAGTTGATTTATCTCACCAGTACTTGTATAAAGTGCTGACCCACCAACAGTTTACTTGCTCGCAGGTACTGGATCGTCCGAGGAAGCGATAGGCGTGCCACAGTCCCCAAGACCCGAAAATCCTGGTTTCGATTGATGCCCCGAGAATGCTATCGTATAAGGGGGCATAATGTATGGAACGAACGTGTGCCTTTGCTAATGGAAACCCAAGTTGCCTCGATTGTCCCGAACGCTCAGTTGGCTAAATGCATTGCATTGCAATAAGTCCCTTTCCGCTGCTTACTCGATTGATGCGATGATAGCCAACTATCAACTTAAACGATTGGCCTTGCACGGGCGCAACCCCAGGCCCGTGCGGCATTACGTCCCCCGAAAGCTCGAACGGGCCATTCGCTTGGCTCCCTTCCTCCCTCGCACCCGCGGGACGGGCGCGGTGATTCGCGTCCGGCGCACCGAGGCACGGTGATTCCTGTCCGGTTCGTTAATTCCCGGCTGCATGGGGCGGGGCAAGGCGGAACGACGGCCCGGGCGGGTCCGGGGCGTGACAGTAGGAGGTACAAACCCTACTGCCTGAGTGAAAGATTGAGAGGTGGCAGACTTCGCAGAAACTGCCCCCGATCAATGGGATCTAGTCTTCGGCGGTATCCTGAAGATAGATCGAAACAAAGGAGATCAATTCGACACAAGATAAGATATCATCAAGGAAGGACAAAAGTATTCAGAAGGAATCAAAATTAGCGATTCAATTCAGATTGGAATTCCTAGTTGTGATTGAGTATCCCTATCTCTTCCAAGTATCCTTGTCCTATATCCTATCGCAGGCTCGCAGTAGTACAACTAAGTCATCGCACTACCACGACATCGCAATATTGCGAAGCCTGACCTGCATGGGCCACCACTAAAAATATGTCACGACCCGCACCCGGTATTGGAATGCAAGTCGGAAACAACGCCCAGCCTACGCCGCAGCATCGGCGGTAGAACGCTGTCTTGGTCAACTATACTATCTAATTATCTCACAAAATGTATAATCCTCCAATAATATCTCAACTCCAAGAAGAGTAATCAACTTAATTCAACACAATACTCAATCATATTTCTATGGCATGAGAGGATATCACAGAAGTCTAACATAACTATGCAGTTAATATAACAACAACAAATAGAAATAATATCCAAACACAAATATATGTCGGAAACAAATCCGGTACCAAAATGCTAAAGAGAACTAACTATGCTAACTAGTGAATCCGGCTAAATCTCTCGACAGTCACTCCAGAACTAGTGGGTCCAAGTCTGCACCATCTATAGGCTGAGGTCCGTAGTATGTCGGACACCAATCTCCCGGATCCTCTGAAAAATATTTTCCAGTCAGGAATGGAGCGAAGTACAACCCAATAGCAGTTTCAATTAATTGACAAAAACTATAAAGCAGTAGAATAGAAGATGTTATCTACGATGAGGATATAACTGATAATCAAGAACAATGAGAGAATAGGCAATACTAACAACAGAATATAATCAATGCGTACAAGAAAAAAGGAATGAACTATAATGTTAGAATAGAACAAGGTAATCAATGAACTGAATAATGGAATCTATAATAACTATGTGATTTGAGATACTAACTAAATATGTGATCGGCCTGGGAGATTCAATGATTACACTAAGGAGCTAACTCAACCATACGTGAATTGCATGGTTAGTTAGTAGCCAATGATTACACTACTAGCCGATAGTTTCTTGATCACATATTTAATTGGTATTTTTCCCGCCCCGACTGATATGATGGATCGAATCATGACACGTCACTAGCCAATGTATCCAATGTTTAATCTACAATATTCAATGTTATCCAATACCAACAAGGACAGTATCTGATACCATCTCCATAATCAAGGTAACATCCCATGACTAACGATCCAATAACAATACCAATCCGTGTACCATCGTGTCAAGAATCATAAGTAACATTTCTAAATACTTGAATTATAGTGGTAATCAAATAATGAAAACTATCAGAGAATGTACTCGCCTGTGGTCCAGAGAAAATGATAAAAATGATGTCCGAACTGGTGTCACAGACCTATATATGAAATATTGCATTAATACAAGTTTTTGGGAAGAGAAATAAATTAAACTAGTCAACTTTCTAGGTCATAAAGTCATTTCTAAGTCAAAAGTCAAACTAGGTCAACTCTAAGTCAACTATGGTCAACTATAGTCAAATTATGGTCAACTACCTATTTCTATGTTGCATGAGTCTAACTCAAAGATATTGGGCTCACACACTATGAATCTAGGCCATACAAACTAAATCTTAAGATACTAAGATACCGTATCTCAGGATACGCAAACAAGGGATAAATATAACACATATGTACATATCAAACAATATTATATATATAAAATCCTAATTACAAATGCTAAATGGATACCTTGGTTTCGAACCAACTTGGTATCGCAATACTAAATCTCTATCTTGATATCCAAACCCAATACCTTGATTATCCTCCAATACCTTGATACTTACCTTGGCATCTCAAGGCAAATTCAAAACCTTATTTATACTAACTACCCAACAATAATTATAAACTACTATGTATTTAATAATTATATAATTTTATATACCTTATTTTAGTCACCTTAATACCAACCCATAATTAGTTTACAACTATCCTATTACTTATGCCAATACCTACTACTCATACCTTGGTATATCTTGATACTTACCTTGATATCTCAAGGTAATTGCCAAAATCTCATATATATACTAACTACCCATCAATAATTACATATATCAATTCAATATAACTCTAGTATGTACTAATAGAATAATACTAACTACCAACTACACACTAACTATTAATACATATATACGTACATACATACCTACAAATATATAATATATAAAAGATACTCATAACAATTGATAAATAAAATATACTAATTATTCTAATAAATTTATATGCTATAACTAAATATATACATATATAGTATACTATAATACAAATAGCAATTAGGAACATATTTATATATATATTAATTACCATATATATACATATATATCTCTATATATATATTAATATCTAATATATTAAAAACTGCCAAACTGTCGCTAAATACCCTGTCCACTGTCACAGAAAGCTGCTGTGTATATAGATACACTGCAGTTTGTGACAGTTTCCTGCACTGTCACTAAAAACTGTCGCTGAAGCTTCTGATATTCTGCTGATACACTGTTGTTTCAGCGACTGTTTTCTGCAACTGTCGCTGACTGCTGTCGCTGAAAAGCTGCTATTATTTGCATTTGTTGCTGCTGTTGCGACACTTCTGGCTCGCTGTTGTCGCTGAAAATATATGTATATATATATACAATATATATATAAATACATATATATAATCCACCATATATATATATTTATACAATATATATTTAAATACATATATATAACCCATAATATATATTTATATAATAAACATATAAAACTATATATAACTATACATACACTTATACATAGTAAATTGTATAAAATACCACATAGTAACATACACACACACATATAGTAATATGTATATATAACTATACATATATGTATACATATATATAATCATATAATAATATAAATACATAACAATATATAATATAACTATATATATAACCACATATAAATATATCTACTATATTATATATACATATGCTACCACTTATAAATATATATCTACATACATATATATATATAAATAATCATATATAAATAATCTAATTATTTAATTAAACATACACATATATTATATAAAATATATACAAATATTTATATCCCTAACATATATTATAACATATATATTAATGCATGTAGAAGAAAGCTACATAATATATATTCTATTAATACATATATAATACATAGATCTATGATATAATAAACACTATAATAAATATACATAATACATATATAATATATATAGATACATACACAATTATAATTCAAGAATTAAAGCACAATTAATTAGATCTACACATAAACACATAATAATTGGAGCGTATCACACCGTATCCCACTAGATCTAGGATACGCATGCGACACGAGTCCACCACACATCCAATTTCACCCCAAAGGACACAAAAAAATCACATATAATATTTATGAACAAAACAAAGTGTCAAATATAGATCTATGTGTCCGTGTCAAAATACGACATGTACAAAGTCCCGTGTCGGAGGAAAAACCCCCAAAACAATACGTATCACCAAATTGTTGGAATACGACCTACACGTACCCAATTGTGGATACGACACTAGCCCCAAACACATAAACATATGCCAAATTGATCTATAGGATCAATTGACACACACAACAAAAAGTTATTTTCGGAATTCCCCCAAAATTGACCCAAAAAGCACCATAACTTTCTCCATAGGTCTCCTATGAATACAAAACCAAATCCTATGGGTAGTACATACATATGGGTTGATTATTCATGATTAAATCTCAGATTTAGAAGCTATTTTAAGAGAAAAAACTGAATTATACCTATTGGGAGATGGATTCCCAATGAAACCTCCAAAATTGGTGAAATTGGCCTCCAACTTGTAGATCCTTGCTCCTCTTTGTAGATCCTTGCTTCCTCCTTCTAGATCCTTGCTCTTCTAGTCTCCAATGGTGATTTGGAAAGTAATTGGGTGAAAATTTGGTAGGGATTTGATAAAATTTGGTTGAGAAAAATTCTATATCTAGATTTGGAATAAAAAATAAAGAGAGAGAAAGTTTTCATCCCCTTTATATAGGCCCCACTTGCCCCCTCCCTCAAGCTACTATGTAAAGTCTAAAATACCCCTTAGGGCCTCTCATGAAGAAATTAATTAAGGAGGGAAGCTTCTAGTCCAATGGTTTAATTAATTTAATTATCCTCCTAATTAATGGGCTTTCTAGTTGGGCTCAATTCTAACAATTAATACATGTTGGTCCATGAGTCTAAACTAAACTAGTTAGGTCTACTAACACAAGTTCAAAAAAATAAATCTATCATGCTAATAATAAATAAATAATATAATAAATAAATATTTAACATGCACAATATTTAATTAATTATAAAATGACCAAAATACCCTTTTCTAGAACATACGGTAGTGACACCATGGATGCGATACCCAATATCTCCTCCTCGCAACAGGTCATGTTGCTAAAGAACAATAGGCACGATTACCCCCTGTATTACAAAGGATATATTGACGATATCAAGGTGGACCAAATGCATATGAAGTCCTCGGCAGTCACCTCCTCTTCAGTGTTCGGTTCTATTCCAGCAGTAGCTTCAGCTCCGGTTCCGTATACCTCGGGGTACTGCTCCTCTGCTAAACCTGGGAACATAATCCATTCCAGGTCCTCAGTGGACATAGCAAGGCACAAGTAATACAAGCCAAATGAATAAGCAGTGCAGTAAATAAATGAACAGCAGGGTAAACTAAGTAACCATCTATGTGATATGCAAATGAGAGCAACACTAGTACTCAAGCTGAGACCGCTACAAGCTCTGTGTCGGGGAGCAGGTAGCAGCAATAACACGTAAAGGGTCTAGCTCTGCTGGAGAGTCTACAACCTCACAATAATAGTAGATATATATATATAACAGCCTGTAGCCTGTGTGTCTTTCCCCACCCAATGTAATCACGCAAGCCATGACCATAACGTCTTATGTCCATGTCAGCGGGATTATAGCTAATGCAACAAGTCATACTGTCTATAACTGAAACAACTCTGCCAAGTCCTGTATCCTATACAAAATCACCACGAATGTCTCAGGAGGATTCTGTCCATAATAGTGTCAAGTGTCCTGGGTTGTAAGGTACTTGATAGGTCAAGTACAAGAGTAAGGGGATCGTAAATCCATCTCTAAATGACGAACCCAACACCGCGTACGGTGTCGGCACCCGACTATGATCGGACACTAGGTACGTCATACGTTCCCTAGGTTAAGCAGTTTAAATCAGTTTATATGAATTTACACAAGACATCCAGCAGAGTATTTTTACAAATAATATAAAAATAATGACTGCAAGTTTGGCAAGGTGCACTTGCCTGATGTTTGAATTCCACTTAGGTCCTGGTTTCGGAAATTTTCAGGGATGTCTCCAAAAGCTGAAATAAACAGTACCATCACGCTCAGAAGGTGTCAAACAGCTAGGAACGCCTGTCCTTGGGTCCAATTTGGAGACAAGGGCAAAAATGGCAGTTTCGGACCAAAACGGGATCCACCGGTGGGCCCGCTTTGCACCGAAAAATGTGTCGGGGTCAACGGTCTCCAAATTCACCAAACTTAGTGTCAACAGGTCAGGAACGCTGATACGAACCCAAGAACTTTCAGATTTGAATTCCGATGAGCCGATCACAAAATCGCCCGTCGAGCGGGGCCTGTGGGGCCTATGACACGCGATTTCGTCAACGTTCTCAGAATCGAACCAAACTTGACCCACAGGACCAACGTATCGCTACGAGTCCGATGGTGCAAGTTTCGTCTCGATCTGACGTGTGTGCACGTAGTTAGGGTGAATTGCAGAAAAGGCGGATACGGGGCGATATCCGCGGATACGCATTGATTCCGGTGTGCACGCACACCCGAATCAGCTTCCGCGAAATCCCACACGTCCGTATCGACGAGGCGCACGTATCTGTGAAGATCGCACGCGACCAAGTCGTCCCGTTTGGCAGGGCATACTCAGTTCCGGGGTGAAACAGGATCTGGTTTTTCCTGTTTTTGGATCGCGGTGTGCGATCACCACAGGACGCGATGCCCCGAGCGGTTTATCCGGGCACCGAGAGGGTCATACAGGCTTCGCGTAGAAATTTACAGAATCGAAATCAGAGGTCCGAGGTGTGAGATACGAGTACCTGAATGAGGCTTCACGAAACGGGGTTTACCGCGTCCGTCTCGTGTCCCGGACACGTGTCCGCTGCTAGGGCTAGGGTTCCCTGTGTCCGGGTCTGTGTCCGTATATGCTGCTGGCGGACACAGCAGAGGCGGCGTTGGCGGCTGAGGGAGGAGGATGGCGTCGCCGGGGACGCGGGCTCGCAGGTCGGCGCCGGCAGAGATCACCGGAGGCGGAGGCGGGTGGAGGATATGGAGGAGGAGGACGGCTCTGGGAAGGAGGAGGGAAGCTGGACGGCGGGTGGAGGTCGGCGCAGGGGCGGTGGTCCGGCAGAGGGCAGCGGCTAGGGGAGGGGACCGGGGCCGGAGCTAGGGCACGGTGGTGGAGGGTTTGATCTGGGGGGAGGAGGACCGGAGGGGTAGAATTTATAGGGGGCTCGGGGCGGGGTTTGGCCGAGGACGTGGCCGGGGAACGCGGAAGGGCGTCGGGTCGTGGGGGCGTGGACGACGTGGCCGGAGAACTCGGGGTGGAAACGTGGGGGAGGGGAGATGGGCATGCGGGTCGGCTCGGGCGGCGGGCTCCGGGTGACCGGACCCGCCCGACCCGCTAGGGTGACCGGGCTGGGTCTGGGCTGCTAATGGGCTCGGCCCACTGGGCCGGGCCGGGCCCAAAACTAAAAAAAACAATAATAATAATATAAATAATAATAATAATAATAATAATAATAATTAATAATTTAATTAGAAAAATAGTTTTTAGGCTTTTAAAAATAGGTCTGAGGTCCAAATAAATCCAGAAAAATTACCCTAAGTCCGATTTTCTATTTTACACCATAAAATCATATTTTCATCATATTTTAATATTATTTATTAGCAATTTAAAATCCTACAATCACCACAACACATATTGTAAATTCCTAAAAATTTCAGAAAAAATTCCCAAAATTGATTTTTAAAAATATCTGAAAATTTAGGGTGTTTACAATCTACCCCCTTAAGAGGATTGCGTCCTCGCAATCGAAGGGTAAACTATAAAGGCAAGATTCTACAGAATTTAAAGAATGCTTAGGTTTTACCTGCATCAGCAAATAAGTGTGGATAACGCTGGCGCATAACATCCTCTCGTTCCCAAGTCGATTCGCCAGGAGAGTGCTGTTTCCAAGCTACTCGAACCAGTCTGATTGTCTGCCCTCACAGTGTCTTCTCGTTGGTGTCGACTATACCCACTGGCTGCTCTTCGTATCTCAGGCTAGGTCCCACCGAAATCTCAGAATGATCAACTATATGACTTGGGTCCGTCACATAACTCCTCAGTTATGAGACGTGGAATACGTCATGCACTCCCTCTAAGGGTGGAGGTAATACAAGACGGTAAGCCACTTCACCAATGTGCTCCAAGATATCAAATGGCCGAATGTACCTTGGGCTTAACTTGCCTCTGCTGCCGAATCTGATAGTACCTCTAGTGGGCGAGATCCTCAAAAATACATGCTCTCCTTCCTTGAACTCCAGGGGACGTCTGTGCGCATCGGCCCAATGCTTATGTCTATCCTGGGCTGCACGGAGATGATTCTGAATCTGCCTTACTTTCTCCACTGTCTCCGTTACCAACTCTGGACCCAGTAATTGACGTTCGCCAACGTCACTCCAGCATATTGGCGATCTGCACTTCCTTCCGTACAACGCCTCGAAAGGTGCCATCTGAATGCTTGCCTGATAGCTGTTGTTGTAGGAGAACTCCACTAAGTGCAGATGATCTTTCCAAGATCCTCCAAAGTCCAGTATACATGATCGCAGCATATCTTCCAGGATCTGAATTGTGCTCTCTGATTGGCCATCTGTCTGGGGATGATAGGCAGTACTGAACTTGAGCCTGGTGCCGAGACTCTCTTGCATGCTTCGCCAGAAGTGAGATATAAATCTCGAGTCTCGATCTGATACAATACTAACCGGCACTCCATGTAATTTTACGATATGTCGCATATACATGTCGGCTAGTACTTCCGTGGATTGTCCGACTCTGAACGGCAAGAAGTGAGCCGACTTAGTGAGCCGATCCACGATGACCCATACTGCATCCTTTCCACTAGGGCTTCTTGGAAATCCAATAACGAAGTTCATGGTAATATGCTCCCACTTCCATTCAGGGATGGGAAGTGGCTGCAACATACCTGCAGTCCTTTGGTGCTCGGCCTTCACCTGCTGGCAGACTAAGCATTTTGCCACAAATCGGGCAATCTCCCTTTTCATTCCATGCCACTAGTAATATTGTCTTAAGTTCCGGTACATCTTGGTTCCTCCTGGATGAACAGAGTATATGGAGCTATGCGCTTCTGTCATCAATTCCTGCCTTAATTCTCCATTCGGAACATATAGGCGATTTTCGCACCTTAATGTCCCGTCCTCGTGGATGCGAAGTCCCGTTTGCATGCCTGCTTCGGTTCTCTCTTTCAGCCTTCGGAATCTGGCATCATTAGGCAAAGCTTCTTTGATTCTCTCCACCAGCGATGACTTCACTTCGAGGTTAGCCAGCAAACCATTTTGTCCAGGTAGAACAACCTCTATCTGAAGATCTTGCAAGTCTTGTAATAGCTGCGGCTGCTCCGTTAAGAAATAAGCCGAGGGTTTTCTGCTGAGGGCGTCGGCTACAATATTTACTTTCCCCGGGTGGTACTGCAGATCGATGTAAAAGTCCACCATCAACTCAAGCCAACGCCTTTGTCTTATGTTGAGCTCCTTCTGTGTATAAACATACTTCAAGCTCTTATGATCAGTGAATATTTCAACCTTCTCTCCATACAGATAATGTCTCCAGATCTTCAATGCAAAAATCACTGCAGCTAGTTCCAGGTCGTGCGTTGGGTAATTCTTCTCATGGACCTTCAGCTGCCTCGATGCATAAGCGATAATCTTGCCATGTTGCATCAAGACACAACCTAGTCCACTACCAGACGCATCACTATAAACAACAAAACCTCCTGACCCTGAGGGAAGAGTCAAGACTGGTGCTGTTGTTAAACGCCTCTTCAATTCTTCAAAGGCATTCTGGCATTCTTCCGTCCATATGAACTCCTGATCCTTCCGTGTCAGCTTCGTCATAGGTTCTGCGATCCTTGAAAAATTTTCTACGAACCGCCGGTAATATCCAGCAAGTCCAAGAAAACTTCTCACTTCTGCAACCAAGGTAGGGGTAGGCCAGGTTTCTATAGCAGTGACCTTTTCTGGGTCCACAGACAGTCCTTCACCTGAGATAATATGCCCTAATAATGGCACCTTGTCCATACAGAACTCACATTTGCTGAGTTTGGCATATAGCTTCTCCCTTCTCAAATTTTCTAGCACAATTCTAAGGTGTTCCTCGTGCTCTTCATGGTTCTTGGAGTAGACTAGGATATCATCAATGAATACCACCACGAACTTATCCAAGTACTGATGGAAGACCCCGTTTATCAAACTCATAAATACGGCGGATGCGTTGGTTAAACCAAACGGCATTACTAGGAACTCATAATGTCCATACTTAGTTCTGAAGGCCGTCTTTGGGATATCTTCCTTCTTCACCCTAATCTGGTGATAACCAGATCTAAGGTCAATCTTTGAGAATACCTTAGCACCACTTAATTGGTCAAACAAATCATCAATGCGTGGTAATGGGTACCGGTTCTTAATAGTGACAGCATTATGGGCTCTATAATCAATGCACAACCGCTCAGTTCCGTCCTTCTTGGGTACAAAAAGTATAGGTGCTCCCCATGGTGAAACACTGGGCCGGATAAATCCTTTCTCCAGAAGGTCGTCAACTTGTGCTTTCAACTCCACTAACTCCTTAGGTGCTAGCCGATATACCGATGAAGTGATAGGTTCGGCTCCTGGAGTTAGGTCTATTGTGAATTCTATCTCCCGATCAGGTGGTAAACCTGGAAGATCGTCGGGAAATACATCTACAAATTCTGTTATGACTCTTGGGTAACTTGAATCTTCTTCTACAGTCAATACCCTAAGAGTTGGCTGGACCCCTTGTTCTACAGCTCCTCGAAGAAATTCAAACTCAGGAAGGCTAGGGGGTCTAAATATCACCTTTTCAAGCCGGCAATCCAGTGTCGCATGGTACTGACTTAACCAGTCCATACCAAGTACAACATCATAATCAGGCATAGAAAAGATCAGGAATTGAGCTCGTATTTTTTGGCCACAGACTACTACCGAACATGATCTACAGGTATCACTAACCGGGATAATTCTACCT
This sequence comes from Iris macrosiphon, assembly GCA_036927795.1. Lineage (NCBI taxonomy): Eukaryota > Viridiplantae > Streptophyta > Magnoliopsida > Asparagales > Iridaceae > Iris > Iris macrosiphon. The sequence goes on from JAYESA010000007.1 coordinate 156,483,938, forward strand.
CCCGTTAGAATTTTCTTCATCTTCGAGAGAGGTGCGGTAGCTACTATATGTGTGGCTACGAAGCTAGCAGCAATAAATGAATGCGAGGCTCCAGAATCAAATAATGCTACAGCAGCAATTGAAGCTACTAATATGGTACCTGCTATCACTTTGCCTGCAGTAGCTTCCTCTGTGACTGCTAGTGTATATGCCTGACCTCGTCCCTGAGCGGGACCCCTTTGCTGACGAGCTTGCTGGAACAATGCTGCCTGAGGTAGTAGAGGTGGCCTGGCTCCTCCAGGCCCTGTCTGTGTTGCTCCCCCAGCTGGAAGAGCTGCAGGTGGAGCTGGTCGATTCGGAACTCCCTCCCGACGTTCCGAGCAATCCTTTGAGAGTGTTGTCCAGATCCGCAAACCAGGCAGAGCCCCAGCTTGCGTCTACATTCTTTTTCAATATGTCCTACCTTACCGCAGTAATGGCAAGTAGGCAGGTTCTTAGTTGCTGCTCTTGGAGGCGGGCTCTTCTGGGGCCGTTTAGCAGGTTCTTCTGGTGATGACTTGGACGGTGCTGAGGAGAAGGGACGTTTCAGGCTTGATTCCCTCCGAGTAATGCGCTCCAGCCGACGTGCTGCAGCTAGGACGTCGGTGTAAGAGGTGGGCGCGACCGATCCGATTAACTTCTGAAGCTCGAACCTGAGCCCATCAAAGAACTTCTCCGCCTTCTCCTCTTCGGTAGGAATTAGCGAAGGGGCGAAGCGGCTTAGGTGAATGAATTCGACGTTATATTCCTCCACCATCATGTTGCCCTGGATCAGGCGGTTGAATCTGTCTCGGAGTTCTGACCGAGCCACAGCAGGGATGTACATTTCCTGGAAGAGTCTGGAGAACTCTTCCCAGGTAACCTGATCATGTCCGAGCCTTCTTTCTTCGGACAGCCACCAATGATGCGCGTTGTCCGTCAGTTGCATCCTGACGGCAGTCATCCATTTGTCCCTTGGTAGTTCAGCGGCCTCCAACTGATGCTGCGTGTTCGTAAGCCATTCATGCACTTCAGTTGGTCCTTTCTTGCCCGAGAAGGTACGGGGCTTGAGTTGACAGAAATCTATGATGGATCCCGTTGCTGGCCGCCTATTTTGTGGATTTGCATGTTCCAATGCTGCGACTAGGCTGTTCCTTAGGTTCTCGACCTTATGACGTTGGGCCTCCTGTTGAATCTGTTGTTGTGCCTGCATCATGGCGTAGAACATCTGGAACATTTGATGGCCATCCATTGCCTGTCCCGGGGGAAAGACAGGCATCGTAGGAGGGAACTGGGGAGGAGGCGGGATATCATCACGCCTGAACCTGGAACTTGGCTGGCCAGTTTGATTGCTCTGAGAGGATTGTCCTCTGGTATCTGGCATCGTTCCAGCTTTGCAGGTAAACCCCGCTTCAGGCGGTGTACCCAAGGGGGTCTCGTCACCACTTCTGGGATCCATAACTCTGCATCAAAAGAAAACAATGAGAACGCACAGAGGAATCAAAACAGGATGCAATTCAAGCAATTAAATGGAATTCGACATAGAGTTCAACAACGATTCAATCAATGGATGAGATCCTATAACCTATCCTATCTTGTTGCAGGCCTGTCCGGTCCCTAAGTTGAAACCGAACAATTTAGTTTGGACCTGCATGGGCCACCCTAAAAACTATGTCACGCCCCAGTCCCAAAATATCGAGGGACTGGACACGTGGCAACGGCCAGCAGTACGCACCGATGGATAACCCAATTTAATGGAGCCATCAGGGCGTACTTAAGCTGTAAATAAGGTCTACTACAACAAGTCACACTAATCTCATCCATAAAGATAAAGAAATAACTGCATAATGAAATGGAAATAAGTAGCAACAATAATCACAGCAAGTCAGTCGGAGAAACAATCCGACTTAAGTCTGAATAACTGGCTCTATAGGCCAGGAACAAAAGAGGTAAACATGAAATAGTACTGAGTACTGGAACAGGCACTCAGGAGAAGTCCTCGGCAGTCACCTCCTCTTCAGTGTTCGGTTCTATTCCAGCAGTAGCTTCAGCTCCGGTTCCGTATACCTCGGGGTACTGCTCCTCTGCTAAACCTGGAGACATAATCCATTCCAGGTCCTCAGTGGACATAGCAAGGCACAAGTAATACAAGCCAAATAAATAAGCAGTACAGTAAATAAATGAACAGCAGGGTAAACTAAGTAACCATCTATGTGATATGCAAATAAGAGCAACACTAGTACTCAGGCTGAGACCGCTACAAGCTCTGTGTCAGGGAGCAGGTAGCAGCAATAACACGTAAAGGGTCTAGCTCTGCTGGAGAGTCTACAACCTCACAATAATAGTAGATATATATATAAAATAGCCTGTAGCCTGTGTGTCTCTCCCCACCCAATGTAATCACGTAAGCCATGACCATAACGTCTCATGTCCATGTCAGCGGGATTATAGCTAATGTAACAAGTCATACTGTCTATAACTAAAACAACTCTGTCAAGTCCTGTATCCTATACAGAATCACCACGAATGTCTCAGGAGGATTCTGTCCATGATAGTGTCAAGTGTCCTGGGTTGTAGGGTACTTGATAGGTCAAGTACAAGAGTAAGGGGATCGTAAATCCATCTCTAAATGATGAACCCAACACCGCGTACGGTGTCGGCACCCGACTATAATCGGACACTAGGTACGTCATACGTTCCCTAGGTTAAGCAGTTTAAATCAGTTTATATGAATTTACATAAGACATCCAGCAGAGTATTTTTACAGATAATATGAAAATAATGACTGCAAGTTTGGCAAGGTGCACTTGCCTGATGTTTGAATTCCACTTAGGTCCTAGTTTCGGAAATTTCTAGAGATGTCTCCAAAAGCTGAAATAAATAGTACCATCACGCTCAGAAGGTGTCAAACAGCTAGAAACGCCTGTCCTTGGGTCCAATTTGGAGACAAGGGCAAAAACGGCAGTTTTGGCCCAAAACGGGGTCCATCGGTGGGCCCGCTTTGCACCGAAAAATGTGTCGGGGTCAACGGTCTCCAAATTCACCAAACTTAGTGTCAACAGATCAGGAATGCTGATACAAACCCAACGGAACTTTCAGATTTGAATTCCGATGAGCCGATCACAAAATCGCCCGTCGAGCGGGGCTTGTGGGGCCCACGTCACGCGATTTCGTCAACGTTCTCAGAATTGAACCAAACTTGACCCACAGGACCAACGTATCGCTACGAGTCCGATGGCGCAAGTTTCGTCTGGATCTAACGTGTGTGCACGTAGTTAGGGTGAATTACAGAAAAGGCGGATACGGGGTGATGTCTGCGGATACGTATTGATTCCGGTATGCACGCACACCCGAATCAGCTTCCGTAAAATCCCACACGTCCGTATCAACAAGGCGCACGTATCTGTGAAGATCGCACGCGACCAAGTCATCCCGTTTGGCGGGGCGTACTCAGTTCCGGGGTGAAACAGGATCTGGTTTTTCCTGTTTTTGGATCGCGGTGTGCGATCACCACAGGACGCGATGCCCCGAGCGGTTTATCCGGGCACCGAGAGGATCATACAGGCTTCGCGTAGAAATTTATAGAATCGAAATCAGAGGTCCGAGGTGTGAGATACGAGTACCTGAATGAGGCTTCACGAAACGGGGTTTGCCGCGTGCGTCTCGTGTCCCGGACACGTGTCAACTACTAGGGCTAGGGTTCCCTGTGTCCGGGTCTGTGTCCGTTTCTGCTGCTGGCGGACACAGCAGAGGCGGCGTTGGTGGCTGAGGGAGGAGGACAGCATCGCCGGGGACGCGGGCTCACAGGTCGGCGCCGGCAGAGATCACCGGAGGCGGAGGCGGGTGGAGGATATGGAGGAGGAGGACGGCTCTAGGAAGGAGGAGGGGAGGCTGGACGGCGGGTGGAGGTCGGCGCAGGGGCGGTGGTCCGGCGGAGGGCAGCGGCTAGGGGAGGGGACCGGGGCCGGAGCTAGGGCACGGTGGTGGAGGGTTTGATCTGGGGGGAGGAGGACCGGAGGGGTAGAATTTATAGGGCGCTCGGGGCGGGGGTTGGCCGAGGACGTGGCCGGGGAACGCGGAGGGGCGTCGGGTCGTGGGGGCGTGGACGGGGTGGTTCTCCGGCGACGTGGCCGGAGAACGCGGGGTGGAAACGTGGGGGAGGGGAGATGGGCATGCGGGTCGGGTCGGGCGACGGGCTCCGGGTGAGCGGACCCGCCCGACCCGCTAGGGTGACCGGGCTGGGTCTGGGCTGCTAATGGGCTCGGCCCACTGGGCCGGGCCGGGCTGGGCCCAAAACTAAAAAAAACAATAATAATAATATAAATAATAATAATAATAATAATAATTAATAATTTAATTAGGAAAATAGTTTTTAGGCTTTTAAAAATAGGTCTGAGGTCCAAATAAATCCAGAAAAATTACCCTAAGTCCGGTTTTCTATTTTACACCATAAAATCATATTTTCATCACATTTTAGTATTATTTATTAGCAATTTAAAATCCTATAATCACCACAGCACATATTGTAAATTCCTGAAAATTTTAAAAAAAATTCCCAAAATTAATTTTTAAAAATATCTGAAAATTTAGGGTGTTTACACATATTAACCCAGGATCGTTGATCAGTATCATCTCGAGAAGTTTGCTTCAGACCCTAGTGATCCTGATGCATCATCTAGCGACCACCAATACCGCCATCATATCGACGACTTAAAAACAGAAGTCACCTGCTATATCATAGACGTAGATATATCCTACAATATCTTATTGGGGCATCCGTAGATACATGAACATAGGATCTTGCCATCCATCCTCCACCAGTGCCTAAAAAATATATAAAAATAGTTTCGTCAGAACGGTGTTCGGTGACGTCGATCCGTTTAATGGGATCGAGATTTACTACTTTGACTCGATCCTCTATAAGAAATCCTGCCAAGATTATCACGACCTGCACCCGACGTAGGGATGCAAGTAGTGAACAATGTCCAGCCTACGTCGCAGCATCGACGGTAGAACGTTGTTTGGGTAAACTATATATCAATATAAATATGCCACCAACAATATAAAATACTCAATCACAGATCTAAGACAAAAATAAGAACGAATGGGATAAAAGAATAGAATAGTCATGAATAAAACTCATGAGACAAATAATAACATCAAATGAGTCAGAGAAAACTAATAACAAAGCTGGAGACAAATCTAGTACAAAAAGAACTAACTACTAAACTATGAAGCTACGAGTCCTGGGTTATCTGTCTCAGTCGGGATGAGACCCTCATGAGCCAAGGTCTTTGGCTCTAATCCTACAATATCCTGAGGTCCGTAGTGAGTGGGGTACCACTCCTTAGTATCATTTGGAAAAAATATATCCTGTCAGGAAAGGAGCAGAGTACATCTCTAACAGTAGTTCTAATAAATAATATAAACTATGTAATAGTAAATAGATATGAATATACAAGATGCAACATATAGATACAAGAGATATACAGTAACAGAAATACTAAGATAAATACAAGAATGAACAATATGGCAATGAACAAGAATACTAATGACTAAGTGAGTGAGTACCAGCTTTAACATGTGATCGGCTTGGGAACTTGTACAAGGAACTTGTACAAGGATAATGGCCTAGTTAATCATACGTGCGATGTATGATTAACACTCACAAGGAACAAGACATGGACAAGGAGAGTATAATCACATATCTACACTAAATACTCCTCGCCTCCGACTAGTATAGTAGATCCAACCATGGTACGTTATGATACGGGATTCACTGGGTAGGTAGCTAGTCTCCCCAAGAATCAATATCTGCACATGTACAAGAAGAACAAGGAAACAAGGCTTGCGCAAGATACACCATACATACCAAGGAATAATATCTCATGACAAGATCCGAATATACCAATCTGTGTAATCATCGTGTTAAAAAATCAAGGATATCTATACTATATACAAGAGATATAGAGAATATCATAAAAAAAACTATCAGAGAATGTACTCGCCTGAAATCCAATGAACAATATCATAGATGTCCGGTACGGTGCCTCGAAGACCTAGATATGAAATATTATATCAATACAAGATTTTAGAATAAAAATAAGTTAAACTAGTCAACTTCTAGGTCAAACTGGTCAAACTTGGTCAAACTAGCTATTTTTAGGTTGTATGAGTCTATCTCTAGGATATTGGATCCATACACTATGTAACTAGGCCATACTAGCTATACTAGGATACTAGAAAACCAACAATATACCGTATCATAAGATACGCAATTTATTAGATATGAAAATATCATAATATGTATATACAACAACAATATATAATATTCTTAACTAAACTAATGCTAAGTGGATATCTTGGCTGTGAACCAACGCGGTATCGTACCACTACACACCCATCTTGATACTCAAACCCAATACCTTGAGTATCGACCCAATACCTTGAGTATCTCTCACTACCTTAACATTTACCTTGGTATCTCATGGTTATGTCAACTCTAGCATATAGTTAACTACCCAAACTCTAATTATAACTAATATATATTTATCTAATACAAACTATTATACTATCTACTAATACATACTAAAACATATAAACCTATATACATACCTACCTATCTATAGCTTGGGATACAAGTATATATGTATAACTACTAAGTTACATATGCATATATATCACTAATAGTAATACAAGTATATATTTATATCTAACTATTACTAATAGTATGCATATATATACATATAACTATAGAACAAGGTAACTAACTAGTTAACTAACTACTTAATTAAACAAACTAGGAGCTAACTAACTATACTAACTACCTTGTTGTGCACACTGGATGTTATTTCTGCTGCTACTGGATGTTGCTCGAGCCCTTGATGTTGCTTCTACTATATTTGCTGATGGTGTAGCTGCTCAAAGCTGCTGCTGCTTGAGTGCTCTACAACTCATGCTACTGCTGCTACAAACTGTAGTTGATGTGGCCAACTGCTTGATGTGGTGTGCCTCAGTTGCACTGCCTTCTCGTGCCAATTTACCTGCGGCTGCACTTGGCCGCTGCCACTGCCTGCTAAACTGTTGCTACTGGGTTTGCTGCTGCACATGCTGCTGCAGCTGCAGAGCTAGCTGCACTGGCTCCCCGAGCTGCTGATGCTGTTCTAGCTTGCTATGTTGATGATGATCTTGTTATTGCTCTTGTACTGCACTGTGCTAGCTCACTGCATACTGCATGTTGTGCAGTGCCCGACCCCTTAGAACACACTCACACACATACAAACACACACATAACCATAAGCACTTATATATATATATATATATATATATATATATATATATATATATATATATATATATATATAAACATATGTAACTTACACACATACATATAACTATACATATACATATAATCACTCCCTATGTATATCATTATATTATATTATATATATATATAAATATATATATATATATATATATATATATATATATATATATATATATATATATATATATATATATATATATATATAAACCAATCACCATAATTAAACATAGAATAACAGAATATATACATATATATATAACAATGATAAATATAGCTATTACATGAAAAAATGAATCTAATAATGCAATAAAACAAACACGTGGAGTGCATCGCACCCGTATCATACTAGATCTATGATACGCTTGGGATACGTGTCCACCACAAAATTAAACGTATCCTGAAGGACACGAGCAAGTCTAAAATAATATATATAAACAATAAGAAGTGTCAATTATACATCTACGTGTCCGTGTCAAAATGTGACATACACAAACCCCCATATCGGAAGAAAATTCCAAAACTAACCCGTATCTCCAAATTATTAGGATACGACCTACACCTATCCAATTGTGGACATGACACTAGCCGCACATAATCAAACACATGTCAATTTGGTCTAATTGACTAATTGATAAACACAACATGTGTCAATCTCGGAATTCCCCCAAAATTAACACAAAATGCAACATAACTTCCTCCATAGGTCTCCTATGAACATAATTCCAATTCCTATGGGTAGCCTAAGCATATGGGGTGGTTTCTAATAATTAAAACACGGATTTAAAGACTAATGAAAGAAAAAAACTGAATTATACCTATTTGGAGATGGATTCCCAATAAAATTTCCAAAATTGGTAAAATTAGCCTATAACTTGTAGATCCTTGCTCCTCCTTGTAGATTCTTGCTTCCTTCTTGTAGATCCTTGCTTCAATAGCCTCCAATGATTATTTGGAAAGAAATTGGAAAGAAATTTGGTACAAAAATGAAAAATTGGGAAGAGGGAATTCTAGATCTATATTTAAAGTAAAAAATGAGGTGAGAGAATTTATCCCTCCTATTTAACAAGGCCGGCCACTTAACCCCCTCCCCAAACTTTTATGTAAAGTTTAAAATATTCCTTGGGGCCTCTCTTAAAGAAATAATTAAGGAGGGAATGTTCTAGCCTAATGGGTTTAGTTTAATTAATCCTCCTCCTAATGAATAGGCTTATAACTGGGCTCAATTCTAACTAAATTTAAATGTTGGTCCATAGATCTAATCTAAACTAGTTAGGTCCACTAACACAAGTCCAAAATAATAAACTAACATCTAATAATAATTAAATAATACAATAAATAATTATTTAATATGCACAATATTTAATTAATTATGAAATAACAAAAATACCCTTTACTAAAAAATATTGTAGGACAAGTTTACTCCCCTTAAAATAAGTTTGTCCTCGAAATTCAAAGATGAAACTACCCCCAGAAAATAAAACAGAACAGAATAGAACCGAATCAGGAAAGAACATACCTCAAGGCACAAACAAATATGGGTAATGCTCTCGCATTTTATCCTCTCTCTCCCAGGTAGACTAAACTACCAACCTAGAATAAAATACAACCTTAAAAACTTAATCTATAACAAACAACCAATATCAAGCACAAACTAAAATAAAAAACTATACCTCAAACTCCAAAGGTCTCCGGTGGCTATCGGCCCAATACCGTTGTCTGTCATGTGCCACTCGAAGTCTGTCTCTGATCAGCTTAATATTTTTTGCTGTATCCATAACCATTTTTGTCCCTAGAAAAACTCTCTCTCCAACATCGTCCTATGACAAGGGAGTACGATATCTTCGACCGTACAAAGCCTCAAATGGTGACATCTTTATACTAGCCTGATAGCTGTTGTTGTAAGCAAACTCTACCAAATGGAGATGGTCCTCCCAAGATCCCCCTAAATCTAGTACATAAGTGCGCAATATATCCTCGAGAGTCTGAATAGTCCTCTCTGAGTCAACCCTCTCAGGGTCCTCATGACCAAACCTATGGCACTCAGTTCCCGCTTGGCTACCTGGGTAATACTATTGACTCCATACGATATGGTATTCATCCCACAGAAGGACATTAAGTGTCAGGCCTTGGCTGACTTTCTAGCAGCCCACCCAGGGTCAAAAATATCAAAGCTCTATGAAGAGATTCCAGACGAAGTGGCAGACGCCAACGTCACCTCACACGAAACAGTTTGGCGAATATTCTTTGACGGTGCTTCAAGAGCGGGGCCCAAAGGTAACATCATTGTTGGGGTCGGGATAGTGTTTATCTCCCCATATGGCCTCGTCATCAATTGTACATACACTCTCACAGAGCCATGCCCCAATAGTGTGGTGGAATACAATACCCTAATAATCAGGCTCCAGCTCGCCAAATAAGTCAGAGTAGAGTACTTGGAAGCCTACGGCGATTCTTAGCTAATCGTCAATCAAGTCCGGAGAGTATATAAAGTCCAAAACAAAGAGTTGATCCCCTACCACCAAGCTGCATATAGCATCATCACAACTTTTGAGATATTTTTTATTGAGCATGTCCCTCGGTTGCAAAATATTAAGGCAAACGCTTTAGCCAGTTACGAGGATGAGTGAAGTGGCGCACTATGCAAGTGTAAAATAACTAAAAGACAAACACAAGTCCCCAGGAGATGCAACACTCGACGGCCTCGGGAATCGGGACGTGCCAAAGTCAACAATTGCTTATCCAGGCTGAACCGAGCAAGAGTGCGCCAAGATTTAACAAGTGAACCGGGTTATTAATATATCAAAAGTGCGTCAACCGTTGAGTGTCCAAAAAATGCGCCAAGGGTTGTGTTTATAAGAGCGGCATACTTTTGATAGTTAATACACAATGTGTTAATTGTGCATCGACTTCCGATTTGGTTAAAAGTGCGCCAAGGAAGAAGTTGGTCAAAAGTGCGCTAAAAAGTAGACTGACGCACTTTTGCTTGGTTTATTTGATAATACACCAATTGTGTGCCAGAGACTAAAACCTTACAAAAGTGCGCAAATAAGGATTTTTTTTAAAAATCGTCCCCTTGACATACTTTTACAAAAAATTGGCAGTACTCTTAAAGTACGCACGAGTGTGAAATACGGATCACATTCAACATGTACCTATAGTGCAAATCCTCATGTGTACTTCTTGTTACTGTTCTTCTTCTCCAACCAACCCAACATTGATGCACTCAGTGCTTAAGCTCAAGACTATGATTGTTCTCCATCCCTCAAGCAACAAGAACCAGTAATCAAGGAAAAATCCAGACTCAAAATCAGGGAACAACATATTTTAAAAATACCTTATTTTTATAGGATCATTTCCTAGAAAAATATACTCATAAAATCCCTCATAATAAAATCAAAATAAATACATTAACCACCTCAAATCTGTAAACTTCAAGAACTAACTATAATCAGAACACTACTAAAAACTAATTACAACAAAAAATACTAAGAATAAAACTATAGTCGATCATGTTTCTTCATAAAATGTACTTGCCTATGAAGAAAATCAGGAGCAAAATAAAAGAAATGAATAAGTGTGGAGAGAGAATGAGAACAAGGATATATATAGGCAAGGGGTTGATGGTGAACCGTCGGATCTCTCCAACAAATCCAAGCCACACACCCTACCTACCACTACCACACCATCAATATTAGCCAATGTGTGCCAAGCTTCCATTCATTTGTGCACTTGAAGTATACCTAAAGTGCGCCAAAATAAAAAAAAACAAGCAAAAGTGCGCCAATCTTGAGTATATTCCAAGTATACGGGATAGGAAAGTGACAATATACAACGTGCTACGTAATTTATATATCTCGGGAAGCCCTGCTTAACAGCTCATGATCTGAGAATTTCTAGTTATGCATTAATTCTGGGATAACCTAGACTCTACCTAGCAAGCCATGCAATTGATTAGCCGATTATGTAACAGAGCTTGATTTTGTATTGTATCTTCTGTCAAATAGTTTAGGGACATGGACTATCATGGTACGGTAGTCTAACCCTTGTCCTTGTTTGGTTGTAGAGTAGATCGTTGTGTCAAGAAAGGTTATGGATCGAAACTACGAGACAGAATTACATATTTTTATATTTCCTTGGTTTTGCTTCTTCATTCGTGCTTCCTTTCTGGTACTTGTTATTTGGGGTGTAAGCCCACTGGATTTGCATGGCCAGGTTTAGAGCTGGCACCCAAGGATCCATCTTACTTTTTCCTGACCAATGGCGCGCACCAGACGGATGGCCACTGAGGGACACGAGTGGGTTTCTTCTTCCCTGCTCGTTATTGTACATTTTACTCTTTTGGGTATTTAGCCACCGACACCTGTTAGCCAGAAAGTCTGAATATTTAGTTTTCTTTACATGATTATATTAATCAGACTGAAGCTGATCACGGTCATGTACTTTTGTTATACAGCTAGCTCCTTATTTTGTATAGCTAGTTTCTAGAATATTTTGACAGAGCGTTTAGGACGCCTTTCGGCTTTATCATATATGTTATATGTTTACTGCTTCTTATTTGATTGATTGAGATAATATATTCTCTATGTGACTCTAACTGACTTGATTGTATCATGCAGTCCCTTGTCTTTCTACAGCTGTGACCGTCGTACGACGTTCAATACCTTGTACGAGAGAGCTGGCCATGTCCGTCTTCGTATTCCGGTAAAGGGGCATGACAAGATTTTAGACTTAGGGTTAGGGTCGACGACCAAGGACCCTACCTGGTTAGGATCGACGACCTCGTCGGCCTCGTCCTCGTCAACCTAGGGTTAGGATTAGGGTCGACGATCGAGGAGCCCACCTGGTCGAGGTTAACGACCTCGTCCGCCTCGTCCTCGTCGACCTAGGGTTTGGGTTGGGGTCGACCACCTCATCCTTGTCGACCTTGACTGTCTAGACGTCGTCGATCGACCTTGACCATGGTCTGGACACGCTAGACACATTCATCAGAGGTCGGACACAAAATATGTCCGACTAAAGGCAGTGAAAGCATATCAAAAATATTTCAAATAAAAAATTACCAAATAAAATCTTGAAAAAAATTTCTTAAAACTATTTTCCAGATAAAACTAACCAAACATAAAATCGGAATTTTTATACTCAGAAAACAACTTTATAACTTACTTTCAAAAAGTTATTTTCAGAAAAAAATTCAAAAAGCCTATCCAAACGGACCCTTAACTTTACCAGCATGACACTACCTATCTTTTTATGATGCTATGTCACTATGAATGGTCCAAGTTGAGGTCTCACTACATAATGTAGTGTTACACAAGTATAGCATAAAGTCCTAACCATTTGAGTATTGTACTAATACTCTTTTAATCTCAACATGAGGCTACCTACCTCTTTACGGTTCTATATTGCTATGACATGGCCCAAAGCTGATGTCCCACCTTAGCAAAGGCTTATAGCCCCTTTGTCATGTTGAACAATCCGTTCTTAAGCTTCCTGTAAAACTTATCGAGCATTCCAAATGCTCAAGGACTCATTAATGTTAGGATCGGACATGCCCTGCAAGCGCTCCGATACCGTGTTTAAGACTGACTGTAACAAAAACTTAGGCCAACCCACCTGAGATAACCAACCCCGTCTAACGAACACCAAGCACAGATAAAGACAACATATATGGCAGTGACTACTACCAACCTTTATAACTCAAGTGAAATTACAAGATTGACAAAACCAATGTTGAACCCTTTGCCCTAATAGGTCCAACCCCCTCACCACACTCAAGAAGAAATAACACAAATTATAATTGAAATCACTCACCAATCCGTAGCAATTTTTTAATCGAAGTTTATGACTCCTCGATTAGATCTCCTCTTCCTTCTATCTTGGGATAGCAAAGAACCCTAAGAGGAAAGAACATAATTTCTCTTAGATTTTCTATGGACCAGCACCCAAAATCTTAACTTTATGCTATCTCTTTGTGCCTCACCCTCACCCATATAAATAGGATAAGAAACCATAATTTTAGGTCATAGAAATTCTAAATAGGAAAACCCATTATCTAAAATAGGAAACACCAATTATCGATGTCCAAATATAGTTAGATTAAATATTTGATATAAATTTAAAATCTAATCAAATCTTATAATTAATATAGATTTTTAAATTATATCAAATTAAATCTTTGACCATATTAAGCTCCAAAATTTACCAAATCCAGACTGGACTCCAACAATCTCACCCTCCAGTCTGATGAGAGGGTGTTGACCTCTTGGCCCCTCAACTGGACTCTATGCCTATCGCCCCACGACAAAGTTCCTACTCCCCCATGTCATCGATCTTTGATCCCTCGAGCTGCTGACCATCATTTCGATGCTAGTTGCCATGCGTTGCACCTCCTGCACCACTGGGATCCTGCCGATATCGATGATAAGGCAAAAACTGAAGTCCCTGACGATCAGCCTCACCATGAGTCTTGGCTGCCTATCCCCAACTTTCTTTTTCTACTGAAACGTACAACCGGTCCGACGAGCTTTTTCATCATTGGTTGGTCCAACCAAGCGGACAGTACGGTTTCGTCGAGACTTGGACTCATGAACCTTCCCATATTCGTGTCCGACATCGAAGCTCTCCCGTACACATGCATCCTCAAGCAGAACATCATGCATTGTGCATGTCGTCGATAACCTACAGCTCCCCCAAAACTGTGTGAAGGGAGATGCACCTGCCTCAGATTTAGTTCACTGTAAACCTTGATCTCCTTCCTGGCTTCGAACTGCCAAACTGAGGTCGCTCCACCAAGTTTTGGCATACCACCCATCGCCAAAATCGGATCCGTAGAATAACCCTCACTTGGAGATCGGCCAACTGTCATGAGATCGACAGACTGACCCTCAATCTTTGGCTCATCACCATTTGTATTTTGTGTCAATGAACCGAATCCTCCATAATCCTCAAAGTATCTCGAAGACCCTTCTCAGCAAGTTTTCAACGATCCGCTAACTCCTGCTGAATACCCCTCGAGCCTCCATCCGATATCTATGGCCTTCCAGTATAGCTTAGCGGCATGAGCATGTACATAGCACAACATAAATCTCCTTGAGCCAAGTGTTGGAAACCCTTCGTAAGCATCCAATCTTTGTCCCCAAATAAACTACGACAACCATCATCAGCCATCCTCCCTACCGAAACCAAGTTATAGTGCAAACTCGGTACATGTTGTACACCCTTGAGAACGATCTTCTCACCAAGCTTCGTTGTCAAGTGCATATTACCGATACCACCAACATCAGTCGTCCCCTTGTGCCTATCTTCACACGTCCAAACATGCCACCATAGTATGACGTGAAGATCCTCCTATATAGAGTGGCATGATACAATGCTTTCGTGTCTATGACCCAATCACCATCGTGACACATGCCACAATATTCCTCTATGTAGGTTACTGCGATAATAAGATTTTCCATAGCCGTGAGATCCTCCTAATCGTCCTTGCTTTTGGCCTTCTCAGCTTTGATCTTCATACAGTTCCTCTTGATATGACCCATTTTGCTATAGTGATAGTAGCCCTCCTTGCAGTCCACAATTACAAGATCCTGAGAACTGCCCTATATCCTAGTCTGTGACTTGAGTTTTTTCCATAAGAAGCCATAAAAGCGGATTTTTGCAAAAATTTAACTTGCTTATGTCGGATATCCTCATTCAACAAACTGCTTTTCACTGCCTCCATTATGACAACTCCAACCTGTGTGGAGTTGCTCATCGATACCATCAACATCTTCCAGCTTTCTGGCAGTGAACTCAAAAGCAAAAGGGCCAGAAGTTCATCATCAATTACTATCTTTATCGCAGACAACTGATTATTGATACCCTGAACCTCGTTCAGACGTTGTGCCACTAGGGACCCTCTGTGTACTTTAAGTTGACGAGTTGGCGAATAAGGAATGCCTCCTTGTCAGTCGTCTTCCTTTCATACAGCAAATACAGCTTCTTCCATAATGCTTTTGTCGAACTCTTTATGGACACGTTGTGAAATACATGAGTCATCCAGTCATTGGCAGATAAATTTAATGGCCTTTCATCCAGTCGTTTCTAGTCTTTAGCAGCTTTGTTCGTCGACTTGGTGTTGTCGTCCTCCAATGGACCATGCAAGTCCTTACACTAGAGTAGATCTTCCATCCTTGGCTTCCAAATTGCCCCTATAGTGAGGGTGATCACACGAGTGTCATATGCTCCATAGACATAGTTGCTAGAACCAAAACATGTAGCTCTGATACCAGATGTTAAGATCAGACACGCCCTGCAAGTGCTTCGATACCGTGTTTGAGACTGACCGTAACAGAAACTTAGGCCAACCTACATGAGATAACCAACTCCCTCTAACGAACACCAAGTACAAATAACGACAACATATATGGCGGTGACTATGCCACCAGGACAAATCCTAACCTTTATAACTCCGATAAAATTACAAGATTGAAAAAATTAATGTTGAATCCTTTGCCCTAATAGGTTCAACCCCCTTACCACACTCAAGAAGAAACGACAAAGATTATAATTGAAATCACTCACCAACCGATAGCAATTTTTCTAACCGAAGTTGACAACTGTCACGACCCGCACCCGGAATTTGGGCATGAGTCGTGGGTACGTCCAGCCTACGCCGCAGCATCGGCGGTAGAACGCTGTCTAGGTCACAAACATAGTATATCCTGTCAACAGTCTCAACTCCACACGGAGGACAATGATAAAGAACCACAGTTCTATGATATACTCAATCACAAGCTAAATAGAAATCATAGCACGATGAGAATAGAAAAGAGTTCTAATAAAACCAACCACAATAATCCAACTCAAATTCTGGGTCTAAATGACCTCACAAAGTCACAAAATAAGAAATACATCTCAGTCTCAGTCTAAAATAATAATGCAGAAAAAGTAGTCTAAGAGCAGCCAGGTACGTTCTCCCCTAGGCTAGGCAACTCCTCTGGGGTTTCTGGAGTGAAATCACCCTCTAATCCTGGGCCGTAATGAGTGGGGCAAAAATCCTCCAGGTCCTCTGAAAAATGTTATCCAGTCAGGATTGGAGCGAAGCACAAGCACTAACAGCAGTTTCATTAAATTATCAAAATCTATAAACAGTGTAAGAGATACAAGATGGAAATAAATACTGAAAATGAGAAGTACAGGAGAAATGAAATAGGCAACAGGGCATCTAGCAATGAACAATAAATAGTGAATGCTAGAACAATGAATCTGAATAAAGATAAACATCTAACTAAGTGTTTGAAATATTAGTTTATTATGTGATCGGCTTGGGACTAGATCAGGCTGGTTATATATGATTAGCTATGATTCTTGAAGGTCAGGCTAACCATATGGTTAGCTATGATGCATGATAATGGTCAGGCTAATCATATATAACAGCTATGAAGCATGATGATGGTCAGGCCGCACCCGACGTGAGAAGTGGGGTGAGCTATGATGCATGGCAAGGATTTGGATATGATCACATAATCTACTAATAATTCCCCATCCCCAGCTAGCACGGTGGATTCCAATCACGACTCCTCATGATGGGGATCTAGGGTGCTAACCCGTGTATCCATAGTGTCGGAATCAAGTATGTAATACACTACAATTTATAGAAGTAATCAACAATGAAAACTGTCAGAGAATGTACTCGCCTGCGGTCCTGAGCAAAATGTGAGGATCGATGTCCAAAGTGAAATCACAATGACCTATATATAAGATAACAATGTTAAAATGGTGTTTGGAATAATAAAAGTGATTAGCTAATTTGAAATGGGGTGTTAGGCCATTTCTAGGTCTAAACTAGATGTTACTAAGTCAACTCTAGGTTTTTGGTCAAAACTAGTTAATACCTTGCTTCTAGGTTCATACTAGCTATTGTTAACTAATACTAGTTAAATACACTATATTATATGTTCTATACTTACTAATATTAGATTATATTTAGTAATACTACTAATACTAGCTAATATTCATTATACTAGGTATTATCATTATATATAACTCATATAGTGTGGTATATTGGTGTCTTGCTGAAACTAGTTACTATTTCTTATACTATATGCTATCAGTATGTAAATAACTTACATATATATATACTGAGTATATATCTTAACTGACACCAAGGTAAAACCAATCATGAGTTATCCCATACTAACACCCTTAGCATTTACCCACATTTGACTGATACCTACTACTTAACTGATACTATAGTCCAACCCAAAATCCCAAACCACCTTACCTTACTGATACTCTAGGATAGACACAACCTACACTACATTACACACAGTCCTCACAATCACTCACAGGCACCCTAAAACACACACAGACACAGCCATGACCTTTACTGAGAACACACCCTATATCCTAAACACAGACACTTAGACACTGCACTATCAAATCCTATCGATACATAACCCTAGCTGCTACCAACTGCTCCTACAAATCAAATCCAAAACCCCAAATTACCGATGCTGAACATAAGTATGGATCAAATCTGCACATTAACACTTAAGTATCTAATACACAGGTATACATAAACTGAAACAAAATACTGCTACCCTGAACTCAGTCCTCACTCACACCCATAGTTGATTTACTGATACCTCATCTCTTAGGCACTGCACAGTGTAAGACTACACACTGCTATACCCACACACTCATATATAACTGATACATAAACACACATAGACATTTAGGTATCCTGAAATCCTGAGACACACACTCAGACAACCCCACTGTGCACATCCTGCACAACATAAATCCCATACACAGCCACTGAAACATACAGAATGCGCAGCCACTTAATCTGATATACATCTATATACTGCACAATATAAAATCCTGCCTCTTAATTACCTACACACACACAGGTTCTCAACTGAGACACTAAAACACTAAGACACTGCTACACAACTAAAATCTGTACAACAACACCCAAGCCAACAGTATGCACACAGCCCTACTCACTAATCACACATAGATACACTCCCTGTTCACTGCACACAGCCAATTAAACCCCTATGCACAGAATTTGCACACAACCCATTACCCAATCCAATCTGCATAGTGTACACAAATACATAGGCCTACACTTCTCACACAGGTAATTCACTTCTCTCTCTCAGAGTTACATACATACACTGAATTGGATTCTGCTACATGGAGGCACTCCCTGACACATACACAGCATTCACATACACACAGGAAAACATCAGTTGAATAGGGATGCACACACTAGCACCTTACTGCCACAGTACACAAAACTGCACAGTTACACATAAATCCCGACTGCACAAGGAATCCCCCTTGCATAGACACAAACTGAAATTGATACCTACACACTGGTTCTCATGAATTAACCCCCAATACACACCCGACTGTACAGAGAATCCCCTTCTTCAAAACATCCACACCTGTACAAACCTAGATATATATACAACACACATCAAATCTATCTACATATGTATAAATATATATGGACATCATACATCCTTCATCAAATTAGATTTTATCAGAATAGGTAAAACAGGTGTTCATCCCTTTTTGGCATTTCATCAAACATATACAGTGCAGAAACGAAAATTACTTAAAACCCATGAGTCCTCAACCAAAACCCTAAAAATTGAGTATCAACCTACCCATATGAGATGAAATCAACCTACCTACGAATACCTAGGGTTAGGGTTTCTGATAATTGGGGAAAACAATGTTGGGGACACTTAAACCTAATCAAAACCCTAAAATCAAACTCTAAACAATAGGGTGAGTTCCTAATGGCCATTAACATCTGAAAACAGGAATTTAATGAAGAAAAGTAGGGTTTTTACCTGCAGGGATGGTTTCTTCAATAAGGTTCTTCTTTCTCCAGGCTTCCTGACCCACGTTCCTTGCTTCCCTTGCTTTGGAGGAGAAGAAAATGGAACCTAGGGCTAGATTTCGAAATCTGTGGTGGGGAGATGGCTTTCTCTTGTGGAGGCTAGGGTTTCTTCTTCTACATGAAGAATGAGAGGGTTTCTTTTATATATTAAGGCCCAGTTAGGGTTTCTAATGCATAGCCTAGGTTTAACCCCTAGGTTAGGTCAATAGGAACTTAACTAACTAAGGTTTAGTCAGTCCAAGGTTTGAGGTTCAACCTACAATTTGAATTTTAGGGTTTTTCTAGAATTAGGTTTACCAATTAGGGTTTACTCATTAGGGTTTGACCTAATGGGTTCTAGGGCTTGACCTAAAACCAAAACATCACTAACAATATATAAATAGTTTATAAAACTCAGCAATTTAATTAAATTCATAATTATTCAAAATAGTGAAATTACACAAATGCCCTTATTTGGAAATGTGGTAGTGACAAGTCTACCCTCCTAAAAGAAATTTTGTCCTCGAAATTGGACTGAACTAGAACAAGAGTGAATCGGAAAAGGAAGTATACCTCAAGTCTAGAAGAGATACGGGTATAGCTCGCGCATCTCGTCCTCTCTCTCCCAGGTCGACTCCCCTGGAGAGTGATGTCTCCATGCAACACGAACCAAAGGAATAGTTTGGTTCCGCAACACCTTCTCTCTGCGGTCCAAGATCTCTACGGGCTGCTCAGGGTAGCTGAGCGTCGGACCAACCTCAATCTCCGAGTAATCAAGTACGTGACTAGGGTCGGCCACGTACCGTCTCAGCTGCGTCACGTGGAATACATTATGCACTCCCTCCAATGCAGGCGGCAAGTCTAGTCTATACGCCACTGCACCTACCCTTGCAAGAATACCGAAGGGTCCGATGTAGCGTGGGCTAAGCTTCCCGCTTCTGCCAAAACGAATCGTGCCACGCGTCGGAGAAATCCGTAGGAATACTAGATCGCCAACCTAAAACAAAACAGTCTCAGCACGCAGTCTAAACAAACAAACAAACACAACCAGAAAAACAACAATCTATACCTGAAACTCAAGGGGTCTACGGTGGCTGTCGGCCCAATGCCGCTGTCTGTCCTGCGCCACTCGCAGTCTGTCTCTGATGAGTTTCATCTTTTCTGCTGCATCCACGACCATTTCTGGTCCTAGCAAGGCTCTCTCTCCCACGTCGTCCCAAGATAGCGGTGTACGACACCTCCGTCCATAAAGAGCCTCAAACGGTGACATCTCGATGCTGGCCTGGTAGCTGTTGTTGTAAGCGAACTCTACCAGGTGCAGATGATCCTCCCAAGAACCTCCGAGATCTAAAACGCAAGTGCGTAGCATATCTTCGAGAGTCTGAATAGTCCTTTCAGACTGCCCGTCTGTCTGGGGGTGATATGCGGTACTGAACTTGAGCTGAGTGCCCAAGCTAGCCTGCAGACTCCTCCAGAAGTGGGAAGTGAAATGACTATTCCGATCTGAGATGATGCTCACAGGAACTCCATGAAGCCTAACAATCTGTCGCACGTACATCTCTGCTAGCCTCTCTGTCGACGTGCCCACCTTGAAAGGTAAGAAATGGGCTGATTTGGTCAACCTGTCCACGATGACCCAAATCGCGTCTTTCCCTCCTGGAGAACGTGGAAGCCCGGAAACGAAATCCATGGTCACGTGCTCCCATTTCCATTCTGGAATCGGTAAAGGTTGAAGCAAACCACCTGGCCTCTGCCGGTCTGCCTTTACCTGCTGGCACACTAGACACCGAGATACGAAGCGTGCTACCTCGCGCTTCATTCCATACCACCATACGTGCTCCCTGAAGTCTCGATACATCTTGTTGGCACCGGGATGCATCGAGTACTGAGAGCGGTGTGCCTCCTGTAAAACCTCCTCGCGCAGCTCCCCGCTCGGCACACACATCCTCGTGCCGTGCCGTAAAGAACCGTCATCTGCGATAGTAAAGTCGTCCGACAATCCCATCTGAACCTGTGCTCTGATACTCCTCAGAGTCTCATCATCGTACTGCGCAGCTCTGACCCTGTCCATCAGCTTGGACTGTATCTGCAATCCCCATATTTGAATCTCAGCACCGGGAACTAACACCTCAATCTCCAAGCTTTCTAAATCAGCCAACAAATGCCTATCTGTCGTCAAGTACATAGCCATCGGATACCTGCTCAAGGCATCGGCGACTACGTTAGCCTTCCCTGGATGGTACTGCAATGAGATGTCAAAGTCCTTCATCAACTCTAACCACCTCCTCTGCCTCATGTTCAGCTCCTTCTGTGTGAATACGTACTTCAAGCTCTTGTGGTCTGTGAAGATCTCCACACGCTCTCCGTACAGGTAATGTTTCCACAGCTTTAGAGCGAAGATAACTGCTGCCAACTCTAAGTCGTGGGTGGGGTAGTTCTTTTCATGAGGGCATAACTGCCTGGAAGCATAGGCAATTACCTTCCCGTGCTGTTGAAGAACACATCCCAGACCCTTCCCTGAAGCATCACTGTAGATGGTGAAACCACCTGTCCCTGCTGGCAACGTCAAAATTGGAGCTATCGTCAACCTCTTCTTCAGCTCATCAAATGCAGCCTGGCACTCCTCCGTCCACACAAAATCCACATCCTTCCTAGTCAGTCTGGTCATCGGCGCTGCAATCTTGGAGAAATCTTGTACAAACCTCCTGTAGTATCCTGCTAGCCCGAGAAAACTCCTGATCTCAGCTACCGAACTGGGGGTAGCCCACGACTCCACTGCCTCGATCTTCTTTGGGTTTACCGAG
Source organism: Iris macrosiphon (assembly GCA_036927795.1). NCBI lineage: Eukaryota > Viridiplantae > Streptophyta > Magnoliopsida > Asparagales > Iridaceae > Iris > Iris macrosiphon. The sequence goes on from JAYESA010000007.1 coordinate 156,505,947, forward strand.
ATTTTGTCACCCGATACCATATGCCCAAGAAATTCGACCTTGTCAAGGAAGAATTCACACTTAGAGAGTTTCCCGTACAGCTTCTCCTTTCTGAGAGTCTCTAAGACCAATCTTAGGTGCTCTTCGTGCTCCTCCGGGGTCTTGGAATACACAAGAATATCGTCAATGAACACCACCACGAACTTGTCAAGGTACTGGTGGAACACCTTGTTCATCAGGTTCATGAATACTGCCGGTGCGTTGGTTAAACCAAATGGCATCACCATGAACTCAAACTGGCCGTATCTGGTCCAAAAAGCTGTCTTCGGCGTGTCTTCTTTCTTCACCTTCACCTGGTGATAGCCTGACCTCAAATCTATCTTTGAAAACACCCTCGCCCCGCTCAACTGATCGAAAAGATCATCTATCCTCGGCAGCGGGTACTTGTTCTTGATAGTGATATTGTTCAAAGCTCTATAATCAATGCACATGCGCACCGTGCCGTCCTTCTTCGGTACGAACAATACCGGAGCTACCCATGGTGATGAACTGGATTTGATAAAGCCTTTGTCCTGCAGCTCCTCAACTTGCTTCTTCAGTTCTGCCAGCTCGTTGTTGTTGACTCTATAGATATGTTGTGAAATGGACTCCGCTCCTGGAACCAAGTCTATAGAGAATTCAACATCTCTGTCTGGCGGCAAGCCTGGCAACTCTTCTGGAAATACATCCAGGAACTCCGCTATCAAAGGATGTGGCAACTCTTCTTCTTCCGCCCTGGCTCCGCAAAATGTGCTCTTCCTCTGTTCCGCTGCTCCTCTGACGACCTCAAATTCCGGCTCTCCTGGTGGTCTAAATAATACTCTGCCTCTATAACAATCTATAGTAGCATGATGCCTACTCAACCAGTCCATTCCGAGTACAATATCGTACCCCGGAAGTGGTATGACGAGTAAACTCACGCTCAAGTCTCGGCCTCCTACTGACACCCTCCGGTCCTTGCAGTGATCACGGACTAGGATAATACCTCCACCAGTCGTGATCTTGCAAGTCCTAGCTAATGGTTCTGTGTCTAAATGATGTCGAAGTGCATATGATACAGACACAAAACTATGGGAAGTGCCAGAGTCAAATAAGGTAAATACGGGAATACAATCGAGAAGAACCGAACCTGTGATCAAGTCTCCTGCTGGCTCGATCTCCTCGACTGCCATGGCGTATGCTCGCCCCTGGGGTGCACCTCTCTACTGCTGATGCTGGGCGAACTTCTGATGTTGTGGTGGAAGTGGTCCCCTCTGTTGTTGGCCTCCTGGTGCGGTAGGCACCCTGTCTGATCCTCTCTGGGCGGCTGCTCCACCCTGACCTGGACGAAAGGTAGGACAATCCTTCAGCTGGTGTGTCATCGATCCACAGGATAGACATGAGCCCAATCTCTTTCTGCAGATATCTCTAGTATGTCCCATCTTCCCGCAGTAAGCACACTGGATGGCGGGCTGGTTCTGTCTCTGTTGCTGCTGCTGGGCCTGCCCTCGGGCTGGTGCCTGATGCTGCTGCTGAAAGGGTCTCTACTGTTGCTGCTGAAAGTGTGGACGCTTGCCCGGTCCCGTACTACTGTTTGCTCCTCCGGAACCATCGCGTCCCCTCTTGGGCATGAGGCCCAAGTCATCTTCGGCTACTTGGGCATCCATCAATATGCCCTCGTAGGTAGCTGTGCGACGTCCCGACGTGCGAGACTTGATCTCCCTTGTCAGCCCCTTTCTGAATTTCCGGGCCCTGTCCCCCGGATCTCTAATCATCGATGGCGCGAAGCGGCTCAGGCGGAAAAACTCCGCGGCATACTCATCGACGGACGAGCTCCCCTGGGCTAAGTCATGGAACTGACTCTCCAAAGCTCCCAGGGCGACATCAGGAAAGAACTTTTCTTTGAAGAGTTCCTTGAAATCCTCCCAAGTGAGTCCCCCGCGCAAGAGTCTCGGCTCCGTGCGAAACCACGTCAAGGCAATGTCGAACATCTGGCTGCCCGCGGCCTCGATCTGGAGCGTCTCTGGAATCTGCGCCAAACGCAAGTTCCTTTCAATGTCCTCTAGCCAATCATCGACGTAGAGTATCCCTTCTGTCCCCTTGAACTCCCGAGGCATCATCCTCTTGAAGTCCACAATGGTGTCCGGCCTCTGTTGTTGCTGACCAGGATGTTGCTGCTGCTGAGTGACTCTCTCCACAGCCTGGAGAGCCACTTGGTGAGCATTCTCCATGTTCACCCTCATCATCTCTGTCTGGGCCTGATGTGCCTCAGCCTACACTCTCTGGGCCTCTGCCGACGTCCTCTGGGCATCGATCATTCCCTGAATCAAAGCGAACATCTGTGCTCCATCGACGGGCACACCTCCTGGATGCTGAGCTGGTGGTGGTGGTGGTGGAGGTGCCGTCGTAGCCGTGGGGACCCTCTGAACAGGTGGTGGAGGACCCCCGAATGCTGCAGACACTCCCACATGTACTGGAGATGTAGGGGGTGCTGCGGATGTCTGTCCGGCAAGGCGAGAGGTGGCAGACCTCTCTGTATCTGCTGCTCCGAGTCTCTGGGACCTTCTTGGCGGCATCCTGAAGACAGATCGAAAGATTCAATTAAGGCAATAGATATGATATCAAGGAAGGACAGAAAAATTTCTAAAGGAATTAATCATTAAGAATAGTATCATAAGAATCAGAATTCCCTAATTGTGATTGAGCATATCCTTGGCCTAATTCCTATTACTACAATATCGCTCTAATGTGAATCTAAGACTACTGACTAGACCTGCATGGGCCACCACTAAAACGTGTCATGACCCGCACCCGGAATTTGGGCATGAGTCGTGGGTACGTCCAGCCTACGCCGCAGCATCGGCGGTAGAACGCTGTCTAGGTCACAAACATAGTATATCCTGTCAACAGTCTCAACTCCACACGGAGGACAATGATAAAGAACCACAGTTCTATGATATACTCAATCACAAGCTAAATAGAAATCATAGCACGATGAGAATAGAAAAGAGTTCTAATAAAACCAACCACAATAATCCAACTCAAATCCTGGGTCTAAATGACCTCACAAAGTCACAAAATAAGAAATACATCTCAGTCTCAGTCTAAAACAATAATGCAGAAAAAGTAGTCTAAGAGCAGCCAGGTATGTTCTCCCCTAGGCTAGGCAACTCCTCTGGGGTTTCTGGAGTGAAATCACCCTCTAATCCTGGGCCGTAATGAGTGGGGCAAAAATCCTCCAGGTCCTCTGAAAAATGTTATCCAGTCAGGATTGGAGCGAAGCACAAGCACTAACAGCAGTTTCATTAAATTGACAAAATCTATAAACAGTGTAAGAGATACAAGATGGAAATAAATACTAAAAATGAGAAGTACAGGAGAAATAAAATAGGCAACAGGGCATCTAGCAATGAACAATAAATAGTGAATGCTAGAACAATGAATCTGAATAAAGATAAACATCTAACTAAGTGTTTGAAATATTAGTTTATTATGTGATCGGCTTGGGACTAGATCAGGCTGGTTATATATGATTAGCTATGATTCTTGAAGGTCAGGCTAACCATATGGTTAGCTATGATGCATGATAATGGTCAGGCTAATCATATATAACAGCTATGAAGCATGATGATGGTCAGGCCGCACCCGACGTGAGAAGTGGGATGAGCTATGATGCATGGCAAGGATTTGGATATGATCACATAATCTACTAATAATTCCCCATCCCCAGCTAGCACGGTGGATTCCAATCACGACTCCTCATGATGGGGATCTAGGGTGCTAACCCGTGTATCCATAGTGTCGGAATCAAGTATGTAATACACTACAATTTATAGAAGTAATCAACAATAAAAACTGTCAGAGAATGTACTCGCCTGCGGTCCTGAGCAAAATGTGAGGATCGATGTCCAAAGTGAAATCACAATGACCTATATATAAGATAACAATGTTAAAATGGTATTTGGAATAATAAAAGTGATTAGCTAATTTGAAATGGGGTGTTAGGCCATTTCTAGGTCTAAACTAGATGTTACTAAGTCAACTCTAGGTTTTTGGTCAAAACTAGTTAATACCTTGCTTCTAGGTTCATACTAGCTATTGTTAACTAATACTAGTTAAATACACTATATTATATGTTCTATACTTACTAATATTAGATTATATTTAGTAATACTACTAATACTAGCTAATATTCATTATACTAGGTATTATCATTAAATATAACTCATATAGTGTGGTATATTGGTGTCTTGCTGAAACTAGTTACTATTTCTTATACTATATGCTATCAGTATGTAAATAACTTACATATATATATACTGAGTATATATCTTAACTGACACCAAGGTAAAACCAATCCTGAGTTATCCCATACTAACACCCTTAGCATTTACCCACATTTGACTGATACCTACTACTTAACTGATACTATAGTCCAACCCAAAATCCCAAACCACCTTACCTTACTGATACTCTAGGATAGACACAACCTACACTACATTACACACAGTCCTCACAATCACTCACAGGCACCCTAAAACACACACAGACACAGCCATGACCTTTACTGAGAACACACCCTATATCCTAAACACAGACACTTAGACACTGCACTATCAAATCCTATCGATACATAACCCTAGCTGCTACCAACTGCTCCTACAAATCAAATCCAAAACCCCAAATTACTGATGCTGAACATAAGTATGGATCAAATCTGCACATTAACACTTAAGTATCTAATACACAGGTATACATAAACTGAAACAAAATACTGCTACCCTGAACTCAGTCCTCACTCACACCCATAGTTGATTTACTGATACCTCATCTCTTAGGCACTGCACAGTGTAAGACTACACACTGCTATACCCACACACTCATATATAACTGATACATAAACACACATAGACATTTAGGTATCCTGAAATCCTGAGACACACACTTAGACAACCCCACTGTGCACATCCTGCACAACATAAATCCCATACACAGCCACTGAAACATACAGAATGCGCAGCCACTTAATCTGATATACATCTATATACTGCACAATATAAAATCCTGCCTCTTAATTACCTACACACACACAGGTTCTTAACTGAGACACTAAAACACTAAGACACTGCTACACAACTAAAATCTGTACAACAACACCCAAGCCAACAGTATGCACACAGCCCTACTCACTAATCACACATAGATACACTCCCTGTTCACTGCACACAGCCAATTAAACCCCTATGCACAGAATTTGCACACAACCCATTACCCAATCCAATCTGCACAGTGTACACAAATACATAGGCCTACACTTCTCACACAGGTAATTCACTTCTCTCTCTCAGAGTTACATACATACACTGAATTGGATTCTGCTACATGGAGGCACTCCCTGACACATACACAGCATTCACATACACACAGGAAAACATCAGTTGAATAGGGATGCACACACTAGCACCTTACTGCCACAGTACACAAAATTGCACAGTTACACATAAATCCCGACTGCACAAGGAATCCCCCTTGCACAGACACAAACTGAAATTGATACCTACACACTGGTTCTCATGAATTAACCCCCAATACACACCCGACTGTACAGAGAATCCCCTTCTTCAAAACACCCACACCTGTACAAACCTAGATATATATACAACACACATCAAATCTATCTACATATGTATAAATATATATGGACATCATACATCCTTCATCAAATTAGATTTTATCAGAATAGGTAAAACAGGTGTTCATCCCTTTTTGGCATTTCATCAAACATATACAGTGCAGAAACGAAAATTACTTAAAACCCATGAGTCCTCAACCAAAACCCTAAAAATCGAGTATCAACCTACCCATATGAGATGAAATCAACCTACCTACGAATACCTAGGGTTAGGGTTTCTGATAATTGGGGAAAACAATGTTGGGGACACTTAAACCTAATCAAAACCCTAAAATCAAACTCTAAACAATAGGGTGAGTTCCTAATGGCCATTAACATCTGAAAACAGGAATTTAATGAAGAAAAGTAGGGTTTTTACCTGCAGGGATGGTTTCTTCAATGAGGTTCTTCTTTCTCCAGGCTTCCTGACCCACGTTCCTTGCTTCCCTTGCTTTGGAGGAGAAGAAAATGGAACCTAGGGCTAGATTTCGAAATCTGTGGTGGGGAGATGGCTTTCTCTTGTGGAGGCTAGGGTTTCTTCTTCTACATGAAGAATGAGAGGGTTCCTTTTATATATTAAGGCCCAGTTAGGGTTTCTAATGCATAGCCTAGGTTTAACCCCTAGGTTAAGTCAATAGGAACTTAACTAACTAAGGTTTAGTCAGTCCAAGGTTTGAGGTTCAACCTACAATTTGAATTCTAGGGTTTTTCTAGAATTAGGTTTACCAATTAGGGTTTACTCATTAGGGTTTGACCTAATGGGTTCTAGGGTTTGACCTAAAACCAAAACATCACTAACAATATATAAATAGTTTATAAAACTCAGCAATTTAATTAAATTCATAATTATTCAAAATAGTGAAATTACATAAATGCCCTTATTTGGAAATGTGGTAGTGACAATGACTCATTGATTATATCTCTTCTTTCTTCTGTCTTGGATGACGAAGAACGCTAAGAGCAAATACGAACTTTTCCTTAGATTTTCTATGGATGAGCACCTCGAATCTCAACTTTGTGCCTCCACCCTCACCTATATAAATAGGATAAGAAACCCTAGTTTTAGGTCATATGAATTCCTAAATAAGAAACCCATTATCTAAAATGGGAAACACCAATTATGGATGTCCAAATACGGTCAGATTAAATATTTGATACAAATTTGAAATCTAATCTAATCTTATATTTAATGTAGATTTCCAAATTATATTAAAACAAATCTTTGACTATATTTAGACTCCAAAATTTATCAAATCCATACTAGACTCCAACAATTAAGTCTCTAAGCCAACTTACCATAGGACTTGCTCAATGAGCAAAAGGTAGACCATAAAAGTTCTGGGATCTATCCCACCAATATCTCCACTAGACAAACCTTTCTACCTGATGTATCCCAACCCATGATCCTTCTTTGAACCAAACTGAGAAGACTAGTAAATTAATTTGAACTAATAACAAAATATTTTATAGTAGAATTAAAAAGATATTCATCCAAAATTTATCAAGAATATTTTATTTTTTAAACCCTCAACACGCTAGTACTTTAAGGCCCTTGGTGAACGGATCCGCCAATTTCTCTTAGGTTCGAACATCAACTACTGCAATATCATCATTTGAGATGCATTCATACAATGCTATGTGGTAAAGCCCCATATTCATCTTCTTTGTTTTGGAGAGAGCATTGGATGCCACTGTTGTAGTCATTTTGTTGTCATAATTTATTAGTATAGTCAGAAACTATGCATCAACCAGAGAAAGATCATATATTATCCCCCAAATTTATTCTTCTTTATTTGTTGTTATAGTTAGTGCATAGAATCAAGACTCCAAAGATTAGTATGATAACAAAGTCTGCTTTATCAACTTTTACGATATAGCAGCTCCATCCATTGAGATGATAAATTATCATGTGGACATTTCACTCTCCCTTTCTAAGCACCAAATAGCATTACTGAAGCCTTCCATTATAGTCAAAGTGTAGTACAAACTTCTGAGTAAAATTGAGATATCTCACAACTTTCTTAACAGCTTTCTAGTATTTCATATCAGAATTTCTCGTGGTCCGACTCAACATCCCCACTACGAAAGTAATTTTCAAGTATAGTACAAATTATTGAGTACAACATACTAACAAGGATGTTTGAATAGTCTATCTTCCTAATAGTCTTTTTTGAATTTGGCTTTGGCTTCTTATCACACCTATAAGAAATATTGATCCTTGGAAGATCCTGATATCTATAGTATGTGAGTATCTTCTCGATGTAATGAGCTTGTGATAGAGCAAGTCCATCTTTTGTTCGGATGATCTTTATCCCTATGTTAACATCAATATCTCCCATATCCTTTATATTGAATTTGATAAGAAAAATTCTTGGTCTCTGTGATACCAAGGATTAACATATCATCTACATAAAAATACATAATTACACCATTGTCATAAGAAAACTTAGTATAGACACACTTATAAGTCTCGTAGACCTTATAGTCGTTTGATTTAATAACTTTATCAAATTTCTTATGTCACATCTTGGGAGCCTCCTGTAGATTATAAAGAGATTTCATCATTTTGCATACCTTGTCTTCAAGCCCCTTGATGACAAAATCTTTTGGTTGTTTCAGGTAAATCTCTTCAATCAGATCTCTATTTAGAAAAATTATTTTCATATCCATCTAGGAAATCACCATTTTATGAATTGCATTTAGTGAGATTAGCATCTTGATAGTTATTATCCTTGCAATTAGATCATAAGTATTGAAGTAGTTAATCTTCTATTTATGAGAAATCCCTTTTGTCACTAACATATCTTTGAACTTGTCTATAGTTTCATCATCTCTCATCTTCTTCTTGAAGATCCATTTGTCTCTAATATATTTTCCCTTTCAGGTAGATTGAATAACACCCAAATGTTCTTAGATGTTATAGATTCAATCTCATTGTTGATTACTTCCTTCCAGCAAATATCATCTCTGGTCTTCATTGTCTCCTCATAGGTAAGTGGATCTTCTACCACACAATAGGTGAGAAAGTCATCTCTGGGATCTTCTGTTCCTCACTTGCTTTAAAGGTGGCTCAAGAAGTATGGTTTTGTACTGGCATCTTCAGTTACAATCACAATCTACATGACTATAGCTTCTTTAAAAGTACTATATTCCACGTTTCATACTATATTCTTTAGTTAATATACAAGAATTATATTATTGTCTCTGTCAAACTTGTCCCCGAAGAATTTATGATTCTGATACTAAATAATCTAATTGGATCTAACATCAAGGAATCTTTGAGCATTAGTCTTCTCGGCTATCCCATAAAGATCGCCCGGGCTATCCCATAAAGATCATCTTAGAAGTCCATGTGCCCAACTTTTATATTTTGATATTCTGAAATTTAACATAAGCCATGCATCCCCATACTCGAATGTCATTCAGGTTAGGCCTGACTTTGAACCAGATTTAATAAGGAGTTACTCCTGATTGTATAGACAACAACCTATTGAGAATAAGATAGCAAACAACACAACTTCACCTTAGAAGCAGTTTGGAAGTCCTGTTGTTAAAAGCATGGAGTTCATAATTTGCATCAGAGTATAGTTCTTTATTTCTACAACTCAATTTGATTAAGGAGAATACTGAGCAATGGTCCCGTTGAAAATTTCATGTTTTTTACAGAATGATACAAATTTGTGAGAATAATATTCTCCACCTCCGACTTAAGTAAGTAGAAGAAAGTGTACTTTGAGTAATATCGATGAAGGTGAGAAAGTACGGTATCCCAACCTTCGTGGAGAAGTATTTTATGTCATAGATACCTGAGTACACTAACACTAGAAGATATGTACTTTGGTTTAACCGAGCAAACGACTTTCTTACAATTTTAGTATTAGCACAAACGTCACATTTCTCTACCTTATTAACCCACATTTGGGGATAAGACCTAAACTAGGCATTTTGTTTGTTCTCTTACAATGAACATATCCTAGTTTAATATGTCACAACTCAAAAGAAAAAGTAAAAATAGAAATTTTATTAATACATCAATTTATTTGAACTGAAGTTTGAACATTCCTTCTGTACAAAAAACTTTGCAAAAATAAGCTTATTTGTAGTATATTACCATCTAACTAGTATTGATGTCTATCCTCAAGCCTGTATTGCACAGTAGGCTTCTAGAGACACTACCAAAATAACTCAAATCAGCGATGAATTTAGTGACTCCAGAAAACGATGTCGCTAAAATTATTGAAATTAGCGACGACTATAAAAGACGTCGCAATACGTCATTGTCGGTGACATTCCACGACATATAGTGACCAGAGTTAGCATTATGAAATCTTATTTTGTTAGGAGTCGATGCACGTCGCTAAATGTTTCATAATATTGATGTTTTGAGACCCCAAACCTTATGTGTAGTAGTATATTTAAAAGGTAGCGAAGGTTAGCGACGTCCAGTATTGATGTCACTAAATTTCTTCATATAGGGTTTCGCTGGTTCGACTTTTCATTTCATTTTCCCCCCAAATTTTACTTCCCTCCCCCCTCGTAAAAAATGACTGCCTCCGAGCCCCCTGCGACCACCTCTTCGATCTCAGCCACCCCTCGCCCTAGCCTCAGTCGTTCCCCACAGGCTCCCAACGACCCACCCGCGGCTACAATCCCCCTTTCCTCCGTCAGGCGCTCCTCCTCCCCCCCTCAAGTCGTGCCCCAGTGACTCGCTACCGTCTTTGACATGCCACCTTCTCCCGTTCTCAGGTAAATCCTAACCCATAATTCTTTTGATAATGACATGGACACATACTGGCACGGACACAGACACGAACATACACTGACACAGACACGACGGAGGAGAAGAAGAAAACTAAACCTAACCGTAACTTCGATACACACACACACACACACACTGAGATGGTATTGAGGGTGGAACTCGGACACAGACACACACATACACATTAACTCTATATATTAGTGAGTGTGTTGTGTGTAGAAATGGATTAGGAATTAGTATTAAGTATAGTGTTTGTGGGTGTGACTTGAGGGTGCATATATATGCATTGGTGTAAGTGTTCTTCATAGTATGCAAAGTTATGTGTTAGGAGAATTATGTGCTAGTGTTAAGTATCAAGTGTTGGTGCCTAAGTATATATGTTAGCAAGGGGTAAAAGATGTATCTTAGTATAGATATCATGGGTGTAGTTGAGGGTTGTAGCAAAGTGATAGTGTAGGTTTCTAACATGGGATACTTGGGTACTTATTTTTGAGGTATCTTGATAGCTAGTAGCATATGTGGAAACTAATTAGATAGTGATATCTTAGTATCTATAGTCAAGTGTTAAGGTTTTAGGGAGATATATATGTTTGGTTAAATTATTATTGTATTGTGTTAGTATATAGATATGTAATGGATATTAGACTAAAATATTGTAAGGTATTTATTATATATAATCTATATTAAGTATATGATACATAATATAATATATTAGATAGTATAGTCTATATTAACCAGTATAACTTAAAAACCTAGTATAATAAGGTATTGACCTAGAATGACTTGATAAACCTAGTATTTACTAGTTTAGCTATATAGGCCAATCAAGTTATCAACTTGGAACCCAAATTAGGTAGTTTTGACCTACTTTGACTCAAATAACCAAGTTTTGACCTAGAAATGACCTAGAGATCAAATTTCAAGTTAGTGTCAAGGGTATTTGAAATTGTATCCTAGTGTCTTGATATAAGAGAGTATCAATGTGATATTGTATACCATGGTATATGATATCCACATGATACATAAATACCTAGAGTGTTATCAACACCTATGTGTATATTGGACAATTCCAGGTCAAATGTTCCTTGTGGGCTCACAAGAAACACATGACAACAGAGATATCATTATCTCCTATGTCAAGTGTCCCTGTCAGCTCGAAGTCAAGTGTCAATGTTAACCCTTCTCTGAAAAGTAAATTTGCATATGTAAGCCTTTTTAGGCTTTTAGAGTTCTACCACTTAACGAAAAATACATAAAAAAATTATAATACTTAGCATTTTCTAGTATTTTTCAAAAATCTGATAGAACTCTAAAAGCGTTTAACAGGCTTGTAGAAAAAAAAATCAGAGAATGGCTGACAATGAACACGTGACGACACATATTTAATAGGGTTTGAAATCGTTCAATCCAGTTATCAACTTGTAACCCAAATTAGGTTAGTTTTGACCTAGTTTGACTTAAATAACCAAGTTTTTAAATAACCAAGTTTTAACCTAGGAATGACGTAGAGGCCGAGTTTCAAGTTAGTGTCATGGGTATTTGAAACTGTATCCTAGTGTCAAGATACAAGAGAGTATCAATGTGATATGGTGTACCATGGTATGTGATATCCATATGATACACAAATACCTAGTATAGTATACATAGATATAAGATTTATTATGTTGTCAAGTGTAGGTATGATTGGTTTAGTGTAAAGATACAAATAAGTATCTTGAGTATATTAGTACGTCCATGTGTTCCTTGTGAGCCATATCTCTGGAAAAGAAATTTACTTCTGGTATGTGATATCCACATGACTAGTTTAGCTATATAGACTTGTAGAAGTAAAAGAAAATTCCAGATAATGGCTTACACGAAATACGTGACGCCACCCATATCCTCAATTCAGAGTTGTCTACATGTCTACTGGGTTTCAAAATCAATATCAAAGTTATATATTTACTTATTATATGGATACTCATAAATCACGATATGGATACTCACGCATCATAACTCAAATACTTACGCATCAATTGGAGTTGTTACTTTGATGAACATATGTATCCATCTTTGCATCCATTTCGATAATATACTTGAACAATATCTATTCATCTTTGCAGAAGTATCTAGAAATGGATATGAATTAATACTTAGATCATTATTCGTAGATGTACATCCGTCATCCTAATGACATGTGCGGTGTGCGAGATAAATTCATACAAGGGGTGGAACAGTTCCTGCAGTTCGCTAATATGTTCCCTCAGTACATGGATGGCACCAAAATTAAGTGTCTGTATGTGAGATATCACAACTTAAAATATCACTCAGAAGTGGATGTAACATATCATTTATATTCGAAAGATTTTATGTTAAATTACTATCAGTGGACCTCACACGGAGAACTTGTACCTCTACCATCAGAGCCGGAGCCTTATGTAGAGTTGTATATGGATGTCCATGACCATGCTGATTATGACGACGGGTGCATGAACATGGTTTTTGATGCTGCGGGGCCTAGTTTTAATTCGGACAATCATGATGCAGCTGATGAGACATCGAATACCGATGCTACAAAGTTTTTGGAGTTAATGGAGAATGCAAGGACTCAATTATATCCTGGTTGTTACGATCATTCACCGTTGGAGGTAGTTACAAGATTATTGATAATCAAGGCCAATTTTAACATATTGCAAGAATATTACAACCGACTGATGGAGTTGATTATAGAGATCTTGTCGGCGGGTGCTAAGTTACTTAAAGACTTCTATCGGTCTAAGAGGATAGTGAGATCGCTCTGGATATAATACGAGAAAATTGATGCATGTCACAATGGGTGCATATTGTACTACAAAGACGACAAGAATGAAGGAGTGTACAGATTTTGCGATACTGATCGCTACAAGGAAACTAGTACAAGAAGGCATGCCGGTGAAAGGAAGTCGACCTATTCGATGCACTACTTGCCTTTGACGTCATGGTTGCAAATAATGTTTAGGGTGAAGGAGACTGCCAAAATATGAGTTGGTACAAACGAGAACAGATGGAAGGAGTGTTGGATCATCCATCCGATGGAGGATCATGGAAGTACTTCGATCGAGAGTATCATGATTTTGCTTCAGATCCGCGTAATGTCAGATAGGGAATCTCCTCCGACAGTTTTGCCTTATTCAGACTTTCGGGCTACCAGTATTCGTGTTGGTCTGTGATCGTTACCCCGTACAACCTATGTCACGACCCGCACCGGAATAAGGGAACGAGTGGCTAACAACTCCCAGCCTACGTCATAAGAATGATCTAGAATGCTGTCTAGGTCCACAATACTAGCTAACATCTCATACAGTATATATAAAGTACCTGTCAATGTCATCTCAACTCCAAACGGAGGAACAAGTATAATGACATGATAAAGATATCCATACTCAATCACAATATCAAACTAAGGAAGATAAGGCACAATATGGAATAAGGAAGATGAAATAGGAATCACAATACAATCATAAGCCCACAATATGAGTCTAGGCATAAAATAACTCCAAAAAAATATATATGCCAAAAGTCTCAAATAAAAGTCTAATACAAAGTCTAAACAATAAAGTTTAGGACTCCTCGGCCACTGGCTCTAGGTCCTCCTGCTCTAGGGGAGTATGCTCTAATGGTATGTCGTCTTGCGGCCCATAGTAAGTGGACACTGCTCCACTAGCCAGTCATCTAAAAAATATATTCAATCAGGAAAGGAGCGAATTACAAAACTCTGAAAGCAGTTCTATTGGATGGTAGAGCATATATGACAAGTAATATAAAAGGATACAAGATAACTATAATAGGAAATGGAAATGACTAAATCAAACAGGTAATGAATTGGAAAGTAAAGAACTGGCAATATAGAAATACTGTAAGTAATAAAATCGATAACACTAGCTAATGTGCTTTGGAATACATGTTTGTTATGTGATCATCTTGGGTTGAACACTAATATAAAATAGTAACTCGATTATATGTGTGATATGTAATCAACATATACACTAATATATTGGGGCTTGATCACATAACCAACTCATACTCCCCCATCCCCAACCAATACTTATGGATCCAATCATGACATGTTACGAATACTAATATGGGCATACTGAACATGAACAGTGTGTGAACACTAAGTACACGAATTATACTAAAATATATACCCGATACACACGATAAAATACATGCGAAGGAGTACCCGCTAAACACGGTAGGGGATAACATCTCATGAAAGGATCCATCTAGTACAAGTTCGTGTGTCCACTATGTCGAAATCAAATATACAGTTCTAGAACAAGTGATATATACACTATCATGAAATAAAAACTAATAAAGAGATGTACTCACCTCTGGTCTGGAGCAAAAAGGTAACTCGGAATCCGAGCTGGTGTCACAAAATCCTATATTAGAATATCATGTCAATATTGTGTATTAAACTGATAATACAATAATCGTGCCCTCTAGGCTAATACTAGGTGACACTAATTTTAATTGGCCTATTTTTGTCACTAACTAGCTATCCAAGGTTATATTCACTATACAGGGTCATTATAAGTCACACTAACCATACTTATAATAACTAATATCTAACACTATCAGCTATATATATAACTGGTATCACTAACTTAGGACTGATTCTAAACATCCAAACTAACCATATATTGTTGGTAACTCATAATACTTTACTGATTCTAATACTAGCTAACAAATCTACATGCACTAAATAATTAACTAACCTAGCTAATATACTAATAACTAACGGCTACAATTCCGGTCACAACAATTTACATTGTCTAAACCAAGCTGAAATCCAAATTTTAACTGACATCAAGTATCAGTTATTATTTTTTGATCAAGACAGTGCACAATTGTGTATATTGATGCGCACCATTCCTGCCTATTATGACTACATCTCTGCCAGTTCAGATACCTTCCCCAATTACATAGTTGAAAGACTAATACACAACAACATAACTTAGTAAATTAAACCTATAATATGTATATCATGATTAAGGCTAACTTGACAAGGTAACTTCATTAACTATCCAGACTTCCCCTTCATACAGTTGCTTAATCAACCTGTGGTACCTGCATCTATCATTCATGTAGTCACATCTACAAATATTTATATGAAATTTATAAACTGCATACAACTTTATACCTGATATACTAGAGTAATCTCCTAAGTTCATTACATCAACACCTTCCTACACACTAGTTAATTATATACTAGAATACAACCTAATTATAACTCATATTAAACACTGATACCAACTACTTAATATCCAACTCGAGTCTCCACCTTAATGTATCAATCCTACCGACTATAACTCTACGGCTGCTGGAGAACACACAGTAAGGTCTTACTGTGCTACAGCTTACCTGCTCGTACCCGATGCACAATTACCAAGTTTATACTACAAATCATGATTTCCAAGTTACCATTCTTCCAATCATGTAATGCTACACAGACTTACCTGTCTCACAAAAGATGCCATAACTTCAAAGCAAGGGGTACAAACAATTACCTATGCACTTAGGTACCTAGGTCAGATTTATACAAATAATACTCTAAGTATCCGTGCAGACATCATGGTATCCTCCCTAGCTCAAGAACTGAACTAAAGGGTCAGAATTTGACTTCCTAACACACCCTTCAACCACTATCATTACTGCCACAAAAATTACTGAAAGAAACACCCAACTGAACTCAGGTAACACCCCCCCTTCACAGTCCTCTATGGATTACAAATACACACAATTGATGGCTCAAGTATATGCATAATCATTTAACATCTACACATATGAATATATATATACATATACATATACATATTACACTATAGACATATTAACAAACACATAGAGTACACTAAATGGATAATAACGATATGCTCCCAATGAAGTGTCCAAATTCCCAATTCACTACTACCAAATATTCCTACACATAAATTATATAAAATAACAACTATTAGAACTAGCTATAATAGGAATTAAGGAGAAACATATAAAACACCCAAAATGTACTTCGTATCACACGGTATCACACCGTATCATGATACTGCCTACTCGTGTCCAATTATGAACACGTAACTAGTATCCCAACCCTGATCTAAGTCTATTATGACTAAATTAGTCTCATGACACATACTTGATGTGTCAATCTCGGAATTCACTTAAAATACATACAAAAACCTATGTAGAAGACACAATACACAATTAATTGGCCTAGAACTTGTTCCTATAGGTATTCCTATGTCATTGGGGTATTCTTAAAGGTCCAATGCATGATTTGAAAGCCCAATGCATGATTTAGAAGCTATAATGAAGAGAAATTCAGAAATTATAAATTGGAAGATGGATTCCTAATAAAAAAATATAATTGACACGATCTCGACACAATCTCTCCACCAAAGTTCCTTCTCCTCGTGCTCCTTGCTTCTTCAAGCTCCAAAGCTCTTCTAAAGGTGAAAATGGGAGGGAATAAAGAATTTGGGATTGAATTGATGGAGGGCATGAAGTGAATTGGGGATCTAAAATGGAAGTAAATGAAGAGAAGAGAGAGAGAGAGAGAGAGAGAGAGAGGGAGAGAGAGAGAGAGAGAAACCTCTCCTTATATGGTCGGCCAGGTTTCTTCCTCCCCAAACCACTTGGTAAGGTCTAAATTGCTCCTCAATGGTCAATTATGAAGGATAATTAAGAAGGGATATAATGGAAAGGATTCTAACTAATCCAAATTAAGTCAAATTCTCCTAATTAATTAGTGGAAATGAGTCTAATGGGCTTGTTCCAAGTTGGGCTCAATAATATCATGACAAAACTAAATGGGCTCACAAGTGTCAAGTATAACTTTTGGGCTAGTCTCCTAACTATAAATAAATAATACAAGTCACAAATAATTATATAAATACTAATAAATAAATAAGTAACACAAGCATCAATTAAATTTTTATAGCACACTAATATTAATATTTCTTCCTGAAACTAAATACCCATGCCAAATTATCAAACTATCCCTAGTTAAAAAAGTGAGAGTCAGACCAATCTCTATCTCCGAGTGATCCAATACATGCCTAGGATCTGGCATATATTATTTCATCTGCGACACGTGGAACACGTTGTGCACTCCCTATAGTGCAGGTGGCAAGTCTAGTTTGTAGGCCACTGCACCGACCCTCTCAAGAACATTGAAGGGTCCGATGTACCGTGGACTAAGTTTCCTGCCTCCACCAAAGAGAATCGTGTCCTATGTTAGAGAAATCCTCAAGAATACCATATCGCCAACCTAGCACAAAATATAATCTTAGCACTCTAATTATAATAAGTAATTGCCAATAATACAAAATAAAACCTATACCTCAAACTCCAATAGTCTCTAGTGGTTATCGGACCAATGCCACTATCTGTTCTGTACTACCCTAAGTCTATCCCTGATGAGCTTTATTTTCTCAACTGCATCACAACCATCTTTGGTCCCAAGCTCGCTCACCAACATCGTCCCATGATAACGGAGTGCGGCATCTCCCTCCATAAAATGTCTCAAATGGTGACATCTTGATACTGTCCTTGTAGCTGTTGTTATAAGCAAATTCTACCAGGTGAAGGTGATCCTCCCAAGAGCCTCCAAAATCCAAAATACAGTTGCATAGCATATCCTCGAGCATCTGAATAGTCCTTTCCAACTGTCCGTCTGTTTGGGGGTGATATGCGGTACTAAACTTGAGCTGGGTGCCCAAGGTAGCCTACAAACTCCTCCAAAAGTGAGATATAAAGTGACTATCCTGATCCAAAATAATGCTCATAGGAACTCAATACAATCTAACTATCGGACGAACATACATCTCCGCGAGCTTCTCCGTAGACGTACCCACTTTGAATGAAAAAAAATGGACCGATTTGGTCAACTAGTCCATGATGACCCAAATCTCATTTTTGCCTCCTGGAGAATGCGAAAGCCCAAAAACAAAGTCCATTGTCACATGCTCTCACTTCGACTCTGAAATGGATAAAGGCTGAAGCAATCTACCTGGCCTTTGTCTCTCTGCCTTTACCTGTTGGCATACCAAGCATCTGGATATGAAGCTTGCTACCTTCCGCTTCATACCATACCACCAAACATGCTCTCTCATGTCCCTATACATATTTTTTGCACCTGGATGCATAGAGTACTGAGATCAATGTGCCTCCTGAAGAACCTCCTCGCACAATGCTCCACTCGGCACACACAATCTGGTACCATTCCGCAATGATCCGTCCTCCGCAATAGTAAAGTCCTCTATAAATCTCATACGGATCTGTGCTCTGATGCTCCTCAGAGTCTCATCCTTATACTGTGTAGCTCTGATCTGGTCCATCATCTCAGACTGTACCTTAAACCCCTAAATCTGTACCATAACTACAGGAACAAACAACTCGATACCCAAGCTATCAAGATTTGCCAATAAGTTTCTATCCCTTGTCAAGTACATAGTCGTTGGATAACTGCTCAAGGTGTCAGCGACTACATTGGCCTTTCATGGATGGTACTGCAACAAGATGTGGAAGTCCTTCATCAGCTCCAACCACAGTCTCTGTCTCATGTTGAGCTCCTTCTGTGAAACACATACTTCAAGCTCTTATGTTCTGTGAAGATCTCTACTCACTCCTCATACAAGTAGTACTTCCACAGCTTGGGAGCAAAAATTACCGCTGCCAACTCCAAGTCATGGGTAGGATAGTTCTTCTCATGAGGGCATAATTGCCTTGAAGCATAGGCAATCACCTTCTGTTTTGCTGCAACACACAACCCAAACCCTTTTTCGAAGCATCATTATAAATGGTAAAACCTCCTGTCCCTGATGGCAATGTCAACACTGGAGATATAGTCAACCTCTTCTTTAGCTCCTCAAATACGGTCTGATACTCCTCAGTCCAGATGAACTCCATGCCCTTCATGTTCAGCCTAGTCATCCGCTCTGCAATCTTGGAGAAATTCTGAATAAATCTTCGATAATAGCCTGCCAATCTAAGAAAACTCCTGATCTCTGCTAATGAACTTAGGGTAGACCATGACTCAAATTATAAAGTCTTATTCGAGTCTACTGAGATCCCATCTCTTGTAATGACATGTCCGAAGAATTCAACCTTATCAAGGAAGAACTCACACTTCGAAAGCTTGCCATATAACTTCCCCTTCTTGAGGGTCTCCAAAACTATTCTCAGGTGCTTCTCATGATCCTCCGGAGTCTTTGAATATATCAATATATCATCAATGAAGACCACAATAAACTAATCCAGGTATTGATAAAATACCTTATTCATCAGGTTCATGAATACCGTTGGGGCATTGGTCAACCCAAATGTCATCACCAAGAACTCAAACTACCCATACCGAGTCCTGAAAGCTGTCTTTGGAATGTCTTTCTTCTTTACTTTTACCTGGTGGTACCCCGATCTCAAGTCAATCTTCGAGAATACCTTTGCTTCACTCAACTGATCAAACAAATCATCAATCTGCGGCAATGGATATTTATTCTTGATAGTGAGGTTGTTTAGAGCCCTATAGTCGATAAACATATGTACGAACCCATCCTTCTTTGGTATAAACAATACCGGAGCACCCTATTCTGATAAACTAGACCAGATAAAACCTTTGTCCTATAACCCATCCACCCGCTTCTTCAATTCTGCCAGTTTGCTATTGTTTACCCTATAGATATGTTGTGATATTGGCTCTGTGCCTGGCACCAAATTTATAGAGAACTCCATATCTTTATCTGGTAGTAACTCCAACAACACCTCCGGAAAAACATCTATATACTCCTCTATCAAAGGATATGGTGTCTCCTGCTCTTCCACCATAGCTCTATAGAAGACTCTCTCACTCTGCTCTGCGGTGCCTCTGGTGAACTCAAACTCTGGCTCTCCTGGCGGATGAAACAAAACTCTTCCTCTACGATAATCAATACTGGCATAGTGCCTACTCAACCAATCCATCCCGAGTACTAAGTCATAGCACAAAAATAAAATTACGAGTAGACACACGCTCAACTCTCGGTCTCCTAAAACTACTCTTCGATCCTTATAAACATCACTGACCAAGATAATACTATCCCCGGTCGTGATCTTGCAAGTCCTCGCTAACGGTTCAGCCTCAAGATTATGCTTCAAAGCAAAAAATACAGATACAAAGCTATTTGAAGCACCAAAATCAAATAAAGCATGAGCTAAAAAAGAATCAAATAAGACTGAATCTGAGATGACATCACCAACTGGTTCCTCCTCGTCGACGGTCAAGGCAAAATCTTTCCCCTACTGAGCACCTTTTTGCTGCTGCTGCTGCTGCACGAACCTCTGCTGCTAGGTCGGCAACGGAGATCCTCTCTGCTGTCTCGCTGGTGGTCTTACGGGAGATCTCTGTGTCTGAGCTCTTCCCTAAGCTGGACGAGCTTGAGTCCTAGGATAAGCCCTCAACTGGTAATCTCCTGATCCGTAGAAAAACAATAACTAATAATACTAACTAATATCTAACACTATCAGCTATATATATAACTGGTATCACTAACATAGGACTGATGCTAAACATCCTAACTAACCATATATTGTTGGTAACTCATAATACTTTACTGATTCTAATACTAGCTAATAATTCTATATACACTAACTAATTAACTAACCTAGCTAATATACTAATAACTAACTGCTACTGTTCCATTCATAACAATTTACATTGCCTGAACCAAGCAAAAATCCAAACTTCAACTGACATCAGGTATCATTTATTCTTTTCTGATCAAGACAGTGCATAATTGTGTATATTGATGCACACCATACCTGCCTACTATGACTGTATCTCTGCTAGTTCATATACCTTCCCCAATTAAATGGTTGAAAGACTGATACATAACAACATAACTTAGTATATTAAACCTTCAATATGTATATCATGATTGAGGCTAACTTGACAAGCTAACTTCACTAACTATCCAGACTTCCTCTTCCTGCAGTTGCTTAATCAACCAGGTACTTGCATCTATCATTCATGTAGTCATATCTACAAACATTTATATGAAATATATAAACTGCATACAACTTTATACCTGATATACTAGAGTAATCTCCTAAGTTCACTACATCAACACCTTCCTACATACTAGTTAACTATACACTAGAACACCAACTAACTATAACTCATATTAAACACTGATACCAACTACTTAATATCCAACTCGAGACTCCACCATAATGTATCAATCCTACTGACTATAACTCTACGGCTGCTGGAAAACACACAGTAAGGTCTCACTTTGCTACAGCTTGCCTACTACTACCTGATACACAATTACCCAGTCTATACTACAAATCCTGATTTCCTAGTTGCCAATCTTCCAATCATGTAATATGCTACACAAACTTAGTAATATGCTACACAGGCTTACCTGCCTCATAAAAGATGCCAAAACTTCAAAGCAAAGGGTCCAAACCCTTACCTATGCACTTAGGTACCCAGGTTTGATTTATACTAATAATACTCTAAGTATCCGTACAGACATCATTGTGTCCTCCCTAGCTCAAGAACTAAACTTAAGGGTCAGAATTTGACTTCCCAACACACCCTTCTGCCACTATCATTACTGCCACAAAATCACTGAAACAAACACCCAACTGAACTCAGGTAACACCCCCCCCCCTTTACAGTCCTCTATGGATTACAAATACGCACAGTTGATGGACTCAAGTATATGCATAATCACTTAACATCTGCACATATGAATATATATACATATTACACTATAGACATATCAACAAACACATAGAGTGCACTAAATGGATAATAACCATCTGTCCCAATGAAGAGTCCAAATTCCCAATTCACTAGTACTAAACATTTATACACATAAATATATAAAATAACAACTATTAGAACTAGCTATAATAGGAATTAAGGAGAAATCATACAAAACACCCAAAATAAGCTCCATATCATACGGTATCACACCGTATCGTGATACAGCCTATTCGTGTCCAATTATATATAAATAACTAGTATCCTAACCCTGATCTATGTCCATTATGACTAAATTAGTCTCATAATACATACTTGATGTGTTAATCTCGGAATTACTCCAAAATATACACAAAAACCTATGTAGAAGACATAATACACAATCAATTGGCCTATAACTTGTTCCTATAGGTAGCCCTATGCTATTGGGATGTTCCAAAAGGTCCAATGCATAATTTGGAAGCTACAAAGTAGAGAAATTCAGAAATTACCAATTGGGAGATGGATTCCCAATAAAAAATATAATGGACACGATCTCTCCACCAAAGCTCTCCTACTTGTGCTCCTTGCTTCTCCAAGTTCCAAAGCTCTTCTAAAAATGTAAATGAGAAGGAATGAAGAAATTTAGGGTTGAATTGATGGAGGGAATGAAATGAATTGGGGATCTAATAAAATTGGGGATCTAAAATAGAAGTAAATGAAGAGGAGAGAGAGAGAGAGAGAGAAACCTCTTTTTATGTGGCCGACTAGGTTTTTCTCTCCCTAAGCCACTTGGTAAGGTCCAAATTGTCCCTCAATGGTTAATTATGAAGGATAATTAAGGAGGGGTATAATGGAAGGCTTCTAACTAATCCAAATTAAGTCTAATCCTCCTAATTAATTAGTGGGAATGAGTCTAATGGGCTTGGTCCAAGTTGGGCTCAATAATGTCATGACAAAACTAAATGGACTCACAAGTGTCAAGTCTAACTATTTGGCTAGCCTCATAACTATAATAAATAATACAAGTGACAAATAATTATATAGCATACTAATAAATAATTAATTAATACAAGCATCAATTAAATATCTATAGAACACGAATAAAAATATTTATTCTTGAAATTAAATACCAATGCCAAATTATCAAACTACCCCTAATTGGAAAATTAAGGGTGACAACCTACTGCCTTGGATGTGCATGAAGACACTGGTTATGTTCTTAATCGTCATTATCTCGGGTCCGAACAATCCGAAGAGGAACATCGATGTGTACTTGCAGCAATTGATCGATGAGTTAAATCAGCTGTTGGAAGTAGGTGCCAACATGTACGATGTTTCCAAAAATCAAATTTTCAGATGAGGACAGCACTTATATGACACTTATTTTAAATTTATTTATCTACTTTTTGAAATATATTTAGTATAATATAACTTTATAAATTTCTTTCTATGTGAGTTTAGTTTATTTTTTATATTAACTGTATGTGAATTTACCGGTGTTGAGTGTTCCACCGAAGGGGTCGGCGAACCTAGAAAATTCAACGGAGGGTTGCTCCGGGTCTATTTATATAAACTGTGATTGTATAACTGCAGGTAGAGTTTTGTTAGAAAATATTTTATAAACTGCTTCTATTTTTTTCTAATTTTTTCTAGTTAGCGACATTTTACGAAGTTCTATAACGTTCAGTGACATATAGTTACGTCGCTAACAAGTATTGAAACTTCTCAACCTGGTACCATGGATGTCGCTAATACGTCGCTACACGTCGCTAATATGCTAATATGGCAAAACTTGCCATGTCAGCATTGTTGTAGCAAAACGTCGCTCA
Source organism: Iris macrosiphon (assembly GCA_036927795.1). Classification (NCBI taxonomy): domain Eukaryota; kingdom Viridiplantae; phylum Streptophyta; class Magnoliopsida; order Asparagales; family Iridaceae; genus Iris; species Iris macrosiphon. Next base: position 156,529,949 of record JAYESA010000007.1, read on the forward strand.
TAAAGTCGCTAATATAGCGACATGTTGCGACCAAATCTTACATCGCCAATTTAACGATGATACGTCGCTAATCGTCGCATATTCTGTGACGTCTTCTCGTCGCAAATATATGTTGCTACAGCGACGACTAGCGAAGTTTTGTTGTCAGGGACCATGTAATACACAACAAAGTAAAAAAATATTGCTAATTACGTCACCAATAGCGAAGTTAGTTTACATATTAGCGATGTTTTTGGATGTCGCTAATATGTATTATTCTGGTAGTGAGACCATGTTCTTTGCGACAGCAGGAAAAAGCTTTATATTCTAAAATTTAAGTGACTTCCCTAAAGTCATCTTCAACACCACCATCTCAATTCCATTCACTCCATCTTGTTCCTTGTTTATAATGGTTATATTCTCAGAAGAAGGTTCTTAACTCCTTCACGTAACACACATCGTAAGATGCATCAATGTCTATCCGTCAAACAGTGTTAACAACAGACGATTCAACCTACATAATTATAGCAATAAGATTAAGCTCACTTTATATTTCTTCTAATTTGACTTTATTTTAGAACTGCAGTTCTTCTTGAAGTGTCCCTTCTTACTGTAATTGAAGCATACCCCATCCTTCCTTATTTTATTCTTTAAGGAAATAGAATTTACTTTTAGATTATTGAAGTCCTTCCTTTTGTTGTTGAAGATTGCTTTATACTTACCCTTATAATCCCTAAACTAGTTCATGTTTACTTTAGAAAAATCTTGGACCGAGAGTCCACCTTAATCTTCTTCTTGGCATCAACCTTAATACGGATGAAATATATAAGCTATAGCTTTACTTCCAGTTTCTTGTGGTACATATCAATTGAGAATCGATCCCAATTGGTAGGGAGTTTAGAGAGAATAAATCCAAAAAACTTGTACGAGTTTCCATCTTTAATCATGATGATATTCTTGCAATCTAGACATAGGAATCTCGCTTTTATATTGTTAAATTTTTTAAAAAAAATTCATACAAGTCCGTGAATAGACCAAACCACAAAAATTGAGAAAATGAGCAAGTAAACCTACTAGTAGTTTTGACAGTGGTTAAAATTGCTAATTACTAACTATGAATCTGCTAAGAGATAGAACAAAATTGTATGCTATAGAGTAAAACTCTATAGTAGCGAAAAACTGCTAAAAACTGTCGCTTACTAGGATTATGAAGATCACCGTCGCTCAAAGCGATATTTTATAGTATATATCGTTCCTAATATCTAAAAAGATGAGAAAAAAACTTTTCAAATCCTACTCTATCTATATCATGTAAGAATTTATTAATTCTTTGATTATGGATCATATGAATTAATTGGTATTCATGGTGAATATAACATATATGGTTTGATGGACTAATTGATGAATTCAAAATTGATCAATTAGAGGTAATTTCCTAATATATTTCTATGATGGATGGAAATCATTTAAGCAATTGATGAAAATTGGTCCTCTCTCCCCTATATAACCAATGCATAATTATATCTTATGTACACACAAAAAAGGCACTCAAAACTCGTATGATTGTTTGAGGTACAAGGGCTGAGAGAGAATGGGGTTGACGACATCGTCGAACCGCTGCATCTTGGTATACTGTATATCGCTCCAATGAATAAGGTATGTAGTTTATGTTTTTGCCTTACGATTATGTTGTGAGATCATTTAAGTTCTAGATCTTGGATTTAAGTATTAAAGTTCTTATATGTGGTATCAGAGCTCAAGTTATAGAGCTTTCATGATTCTCCGTTAATGGGATATACATTGATTTGTTGTTTATATATTTTCTACCAGAATTTTATATGCATATGAATCTTATTTACAACACAATATAAATATGAACATTTTTTGTCAGACTTGCATCTTATATATTATGATATAATAAAATAATAGCATGACGCTAGCAGTTCTTTTTGCTAGTTTTATGAACGTAAATTTGATAGTTATTCATCTGACTTTTGAATTTATAATATGGTGGTTTGTTAGTCACCAAAGTGGCCAAAACCAGTAAAGTATCATAAATATAAAATTAGATGGTTATCAATTGCTTATGATAACTGATGCATATATATGAAAGTAAATAAAATACCTTGTAAAGTTTTAAGGTTTACTCATATACATGTTGATTATTATTTATAAGAATTTAAGAATTACCCAAAGGTAGATTAACCATTCATGTGATTAAGGAATAGAATGGAGTTTTGATATATATCTTGTTGGATTAGTCTTGGAGATCCAAAGATTACAAACTTGTCTGATTAGGAATATGCTCAATGCTCAAATAAGTTATGTTGATATTTTTATTGTTTATACGTGTTCAATGACTCAAAGTATTAATGTTATGAGTTTTTTGTTAAATATCGGCATGATAACTACCCAAAGGAGTATTATATTGATATTTTTATTATTTATACGTGTTCAGTAACTCAAAGTATTAATGTTGTGAGTTTTTTGTATTATTGTGTTGCAGCTAATATTTTGCTTTATTGCATGCTTTGTCTATTCCAGTACTAAATGGATTGAACTTATCGGATTGGTGTGAACAAGTTTAGTTTCACTTAGGTGTTCTAGATCTGGATTTGGCACTCTAAACTGAGAAACCTGGTGCTCTAACCGTTGAAAGCATAAATGAAGAGAAGACTTTCCTTAAGGCCTGGGAAGGTAAAATAGACTGAGCATTATGTTGATATGAATGACTATAGCAGATAACATATGACTACACTTTCGAGAGCTAAAATTGCTACAGAATTGTCATGACCCATACCCGAAAATTGGGCATAAGTCGTGGGTACGTCCAGCCTACGCCACAATATCGACGGTAGAACGTTATCTAGGTCTCAAAATAAGTAACACAACCCACAAAGATAAAACTTGTCAATGATCTCAACTCCAAACGGAGGACAAGAATATATATATAATCATCAAATCACAATATACTCAATCACAAGAACTATAAGGAAGGTAAATGGCATGATAAAGATGTAAAGAAATACAAGAGGCAAAATAATATATGTCTAACATAACATAGTCTAAGAGTCTAGCTATCTCAACACAATATAAGTCTCAACATAATACAAATAAACTAGGTGTCATATTCCAGTCCCAAAATACACGGGACTGAGCCACGTGGCAATGGCCAACGAGGTCTACCGTGGACTCTTGACCAACGGTAACTGTATAAGCTGTCTATAGTTGGGTACTCTAGCATTCATAACCTATTGTTGGCCTATTAGTGTATCTCAATCTACATGGGTAATAGAAGCAAGACAGAACATATAATACTAAAGTTGGCCATCCGATAGCATTTATGTTCGAATATGTCTAAAACACAAAAACATGGACATGTAAAACTAATCTCATAAGAGTATAATACCATGGGTAGCACATATCGCTCCTCATAAAAAGATAAGAAAGGTAAATACGAAAGATAAAGATAACGATCGCTCTGTCCCTTCTCCTCTACTCCTTCATGCCTAATGATATGAAAAACACGTAAAGGCTTGAATACTTGGGCTATAACTTGGGAATCACTACACTGTGGCATGCATAGAGTGTACGTCGTTTACTTGGATAGGATTGTGGCTTGAATTGGTTTTCGTATATGGATAGTTGGAGCTAGTTTGTTGGATTACACTTGGGTCAGTTGGTTGAATGATTGGAATTATGCTTGGACAGTTGGAATGATACAATGAGGCATTGGGAACATTAGGAATTCGAGCGAGCGAGCGTGCATCCGTGCACGAGTATCACTTGGGCCCTTTGTCTTGCAAAGCGAGCAGTTGTGGTTCAAAATCGAATAACTGCATCGGTGAGGGCATTATGCCACTGTTGGGGCATTGTTCCATGGGATTGTTCTGAGCGAGGGGTGTTGCACCATTTGAAAACACTGTGTTGAGAAGCGGCATAGTGCCTATGGGGATAACTTGAGATTTGGTGCCTTGGGCTATATGTTGGAAGAATGGTTATGGATAATTTGGTTGGATATTTTGGTTGAATGAGTCTAGGATCACTTGGTAGGGCGAGAATGTTTGATCCTCTCGTCATACCTACTTGGTGTCTGTATGTCACGGACAACCTATGTTGTACAAGGTTTCGTTTCCTCGAACGGGAGAGGCTCCGGGGCACCGGGATCGTTCGGCCATGGAGGAGACAAGGGTAACGCGTCTTGGGTGCGATGCCGATAGTTCGATATGAACCAGACACGAAGTAGGTATGACGAGAGGATCGAACATTCTCGCCCCACCAAGCGATCCTAGACTCATTCAACCAAAATATCCAACCAAAATACACATAACCATTCTTCCAACATATAGCCCAAGGCACCAAATCTTAAGTTATCCCCATAGGCACTATGCTGCTTCTCAATACAGTATTTCTAAATGGTGCAACACCCCTCTCTCAGAACAATCCCATGGCACAATGCCCCAACAGTGGCACAATGCCCTCACCGATACAGTTGTTCGGTTTCGAACCATAACTGCTCACTTTGTAAGACAAAGCACCCAAGTGATACTCGTGCACAGATGCACGCTCGCTCGCTCGAATTCCTGATGTTTCCAATGCCTTATTGTATTATTCCAACTGTCCAAGCATAATTCTAATCATTCAACCAACTGCCCCAAGTGTAATCCAACCAACTAGCTCCAACTATCCATATGCGAAAACTAATTCAAGCCACAATCCTATCCAAGCAAACAACGTGCACTCTATGCACGCCACAGTGTAGTGATTCCCAAGTTCCAGCCCAAGTGTTCAAGCCTTTACGTGTTTTCCATATTATTAGGCATGAACGAGTAGTGAGAGTACCCACGGCTGCACGAGTATTGACGCCTCAACCTGACTCCTCGGTAGCGTCATAGCTGGATCAATCCTATGTCACTCACTTCCCTGAAACCTGGATACACAAATCCAACCCGTCAATTCGGGGAGAACGAGGGTTCAAAGAAAGTCGCAATCATAACAGTATATCAAATACAAAAGTATACATAGGTATGTAACTAAGTCCATCATATCAATTAAATCATAACAAGAGCAAGCTATAATAAGGAACGGGTTTGAAGTAAATACAATATACTAAAGATATGAGTTAAGAGAATTGGTAGAAAGTTCATAACTGCGTGCAGATATGCCTGCATATGAGTTACATAAAAATAATACATATACATATAATGACGGTAGATAAGAGAACATCTAAGTATCGTAGTAAGACACCAAAGTCCAAACATCAAAGGTAATCTGGTTATCACAAAATAATAAAATTAAGCTGTTCTAAAGGTGCAAGTCAAGCAAGTTGTTCCAAATCAAGTCAACAAGATATTCCAAGTCAAGTCAAGCAAGCAATTCTACATTTAAATTAAAAGTTTTTTAAAAAAATGGCTGAGTCTCCTTTGTATTTTCTATGATTCCTAACCTGTAATCACACCACTTTACACCATATTGTATCCCATGTCAAAACCACATCTATGGCGTAACCCGCCGAACTCACAAATATATCTACAAGATAACCATCAGCGGTGCAACCCATCGGATACACAAAAATATCTAATCAAATATCATCTATGACTATACAATAAAGGTAATAAAGCAACTAACAAGACCATGTATGGATAGTCTATCTAACATGATTGTGCACTAGTAATACAAGAAAATAAATACTAGCTACGTCAATTCTAATCTACTGCCACCCCTATGTGCATATGTTGCAAAAATGTAGTTACGGGAACGGGATTACCCAAGCATTCATGTTAACTAAGTGTGTTTATACAGAATTGGTGGTCTAGGAAATACAGGCTATGCTAACCACTACAAATCATATTTATCTAACTATCATTAAATATATAATACTACTTAATCAGTTACTTTAGATATACTTACAGTTGATATTAAATGTACCATGATGAACGAAGCACTTAAAGTCATAGTTATGAGTTAACTTAGTTAATCGATCAAGTTAATTGGGTTATTTAATCAAGTTAAAGGAAATTGAATTAAACTAAACATGCAATCGATTTATATTTGATTTAATAGTTATGGGTTGTGAGTGACCACTCGCCTGAGGGTGATGATACTGAATTCGCTCACGGTTACAATACTCAAGTCCACTCTATGACGCACCCGTCCCACTCTACTAGATCAAGCACCATGTAACATGTTCAAACAAAATGAATCCTCAAGCTACAATTACCAAAGTCCTGCTCCTGAAGCCTTGCTTGAATGATCCAACGAGCCTAATAATAATAATAATAATAATAATAATAATAATAATAATAATAATAAATTAGTCATTATGTCGACATACACTGAACACTTACAATAATACATCTAAAATACCCTACTTAGAACTAACACAAGGGGTTCTAACTAGGTCAACTAGGAGGGTTGACTAGGCAAGCATTATTAGAAATATGTAATCACCAAATCATATAATATCCTCCAATACTATCCTCAAACATTAATATTCATCAAGTGTGGATTTGGTCAATTGTAAATAATGTCCATCTTCAACCCGTGTCATCAATATACCCATAAACACAATTGCAAGTCATAAATAGTTTAGGTTCCATCACTTAATCATAGAATGCCACATTATCATCTTCCAAAATATATATCACCGTTAGCACCTAGCAATTTTGTTTGAATCAACCATCATCACCTATAAATGTACAAATCTCCCAATATAAATTTTGACTAAACATGGCCTACTCATGATTTCCAAGCTTCCATTAAACACATTGCACATTACTCAAATCATGCAACAATCTGGTATGATATTAATTTATTTCTAGAACATCATTATGTCCTCCTCATGCACCCACACTACCATATAACCCTAGAAATTTGTATTAATAATCTGGAAATTTAATAAATAAAGGGGTTAGCAAATAATAAGTATTACACTATTGCACCTATAATCCAAACTAGGTATTAATAAAGAAGTGAATATAAGGAGAAGAATAAAGGAAATTACCCAATGGGTTGTCCTAGCTAGATTTTGTTGTTGGTTGTGGTTGCTGGTGGTGGAGGCAATGGTGATGGTAGTGTTGATGTCGGTGAAGGTATACTGGTGGTGGTAGTGCAGTCAGTGGTGGTGGAGGTTGTGGTGTTGGTGAAGGTGATGGTGGTGTTGCTATCGGTGAAGGTATGCTGGTGGTGGTGGTGCGATCAGTGGTGGTAGAGGTCGTGGTATTGGTGAAGGTGATGGTGGTGGTGGTGTCGGTGTGGAGTCGAAGTAGTGGTGATTATGATTGAGATGGTTCTCCGGCTGCTGCAGTCAAGAAGGAGGGAAAGAATGGTCGATGTGGTGGTGACTGAAGGTGATGGGGGTGTCAGAGTGGTGGTGATGACAGTGGTGGTGGTGGCTGTTGGTAGTGGTATTTTAGGGTTTCATTAGAAATATGGGAGGAGAGGAAGAAGAAGAAGGAGGAGAAGAAGAAGAAGAAGAAGAGGGGTTCGGTCGGCTGACTTGTGGGAAGAGGGAGGAGAGAGAGTGAGGGGAGTTTTCTTGGGATTAGGGCCGGCCCAAGCCTTTATTTCTAAAGATAGGTTTCCACATTAAGGGATGGAGGGTGGTGATTGGGTGGAGGTTTAAATCAAAGGCTAGGATCAAAAATAGGGTGAATAGCGTCATACAAGGGAGAGAGTGAAGTGAGTGACCGGTCATGTGACCAAGAGGGTTTCTCCATTTGATTTACACCAATAGAAGGTTGAAACCTTGCATTACCTTTGCATTTGGGTCCCTAAGAGTTTTGGGAATTTATAAATAAATAAAAAGAGGATTTGATGTAGAAAAAAATAGTATTTGGTGTTTTGTAGGATGGAAAGGGTGTTGATTATTTTGTATGAGTCTCAAGATTGGGTGTGAGGGTTTAGTTGGGGTTTAGTTGTGTCGGTTGCTCCAAATTAAATATCATAGGTGTTCCTAAATAAAATAAAAGTACATGGGGTCACAATTGGGAGTGAAACAAATATCATGGACGTAGGAGACTCGGAATAAATTATCATCAAATATTGGGTTACAAGAATCGGGTCAAGGTTGTGTCTCCAAATTCGATTGGAACGGCATAGGTGGCAAGTTTGGGTTTAAAATTAGATATTGTTGGACGAATATTATGCGATTAAAATAAAGTCCAAGAGAGGGTATTTATGAATGACCCAAAGGTCGTGATTGGAGATTGGCTGGTCTAGGTCAAGGGTATGAATTTTGTTGGAAGATAAAGATTAGTATTGTCGTCCAAATATTGTAGCAACGGTAAGGTGCACCGAGAGTTTAATTAATGGACAGGTTTATATAAACCCAAATTTCCAAATCCTAATAAATTTGAATTTTTACCCGAGTCTCTTACTATACCAAGTATACATAAATTCTGGTTGAGGGGGTTTACACTAGGCTAAGTACAATCTAAACAACTGCGGGCGATATCTCCTCTATATGGAATGGCTTCTCTGGAATCTCCAGGATGTAATCGTCATCTTCTCCTAGACTATAATGGGTTGGACAAAAATTCTCAAGATCCTCTGAAAAATATTATCCAGTCAGGATTGGAGTGAAGCACAAACACTAACAGCAATTTCAATTATATTGATAAAAACTATAAAGCAGTGAGTAAGAGATATACATGATGGAATAAAATACTGGAATGTAAGGAAGACTAGGGAGACATGTAATCATTATATAGAAATAACTAGCAGTGAATAAATATATGTGAATGTTATAAATGAATGTACTGGAACAAAGAATAGAAATATTGGCCAATTATCGTAAAATATTAGTTTCCTATGTGATCGACTTGGGACTAGATCAGGCTTGTTATATATGATACATTGAGGTCAGGCTAACCATTTGGTTAGCTATAATACGAGCAAAAGTTAGGCTAATCGTATATAACAGGCAATGAGGCATGTAAATGGTCAGGCTACACCCTACGTGATGTATGGGGTGAGCTATAATGCATGTAAGGTGGGGTATGTTCACATAACTTGCTAATATTTTTCCGCCCCCATCTAGTACGATTGAGTCCAATCACGACTTCTCATGACAAAAATTGATCATACTAGCCCATATATCCATTGTGTCAGAATCAAGTATGCACTACAACTAGAATCATAGTAATGATCAAAATAAGGAAAACTGTCAGAGATTGTACTCGCTTGTAGTCCTAAGCAATGTACGAGGATCGATGTCCAAACTGGAGTCACTCTGACGTAAATATTAAATATTAATGTTAATTGGTGAAATAAAGGATGAGTATGATTATCTAACTAAGTATGATATTTCTAGGCCATGTCTAAGTCCAACTAGGTTAACTAGGTCCACTAGTCAATTTCTATATCATATAAGTCTATAATAGACCATATCTAACTAAACTAGTCATTATATAGCTCATACTAGTGGTACCAAGATACTCTAACCATATAAGTTATTATCTAATAATACTAGTCAGTAGATGGGTTAGTACTAACTAATACTAACTCAAGTAATTAATACTAACTTACCTCATATAAACCACAAACCACTCGAACTCTATTAGGAATCTAAGTATCATATCCTCAAGCCTTCATCAGTTCAATTTTGAACTATACTAAGACCACTTATTGTGAACTCCTCATGACAGTTGGTACCCCAACTTACAACTATCTGTAACTCAAATTCTCCATTTCAGTTGTACTGCAACATAATAACTCCTACATAGTCCACATCTTATAGTGCTACCTATCACACACATCATATTGCTATACCTGGACTGTGCAACTCATGTGCACAGTTAAAATATGGACTGGACTTAGTGCAGCCCCCCCTCTCCATTGTCTCATAACCTTACACCTCTATCCTAAGTCACAGCCAAACACACTTGCACCCTCAACAGTCATACACTCACATGGTTGATGAGCAAACTGCAGTCCTCACCCCAATGCACTGGATGCACAATTCACCCAGGTATCCTACCTGCATCACATTCTTTCCCTGTGCTTCACTTGTAGTCACTCCACCATATTGTAGATATATTTACATGGTATCCCAATATTACACAGTGCACATAATAACCCCAATTTAAAATTTGTAATATTACCTCACTGCAATAGAGGGTCGCAACCACTATTTTATATTTAAACCATATTTTCTTCCACATTCCATATCAACCCAAGTGATATCAACTAGACTCTATAGTGTCAGATATAATCTGATACCCACCTAAAGTCACTGGATACATAACCTACACCCTACCGTTATTGGCAATGGATTGAGATACTCAACTCTCCTACTGATACTCATAGATATTCCTCACTCACTGTGTCAAGTAAAAGCTCTTCCTCACTTGCCCAATTGTTCATAACCTATACAACCCTCCTCACTTCACTGTCACACAGTGAACACTGGGTACCCCTCATCCCTGATATTGCTCTACTAATTCTAATGCTATTATGGTTGCTTCTTTAGCCCAATCTTCCCCTCTCTGATAACCACTGCTACTAGTCCGTGTTAGTCCACCCCAAATAGTGCACCAAGTGCACTATGAGCTCTAGGTTACCCCTAATCCATAGTGCAACCAACTCGACACCCTCTGCAATACACTACCAAGAACAAGCTGCTCGAGTATAACACGGTGCTCAGTTGCACAATATATCACCATCACTTCACACTCCCAACAGGGCATTCACGACCCTCAACTGATATGCACTCGAGTATATCCTACCCACCACACACAATACCCACATACATCCCACACTTAAGTAATATATGTACACTAAAGAATTTATATTTATACATGTGTATGTATTCCATAACATATGGATTTATCATTCTAAATAGGTACACTCTCCATTAGTCAAATTATCAAGCACCTTGAGTGCGCAAAGATGATACTCTATATAGTGTCATGATACTCCATCAACCTTCATGCCAAACCCTCAAATACTCTATTAATAATAAAATATATATTAAATGTATTTATTTATAACTATTTTAATTAGTTATAATGAGGAATAGATAAAATGCACCCATGAACATTAAAACCCCAAACTATGAACACAACTCTATAAAAAAAATACTATAGAACCAATAGAGACTCATTCTCCTCTCTTGTGGGTGTTCCTAAACCATGGGTGGGCTCTTAATGGTCATCAAAATAATAAAAACATAAATTAAAAAAGAGGTTTCAGAATTTTATCCCTTGAGAGATGAATTCCCAATGCAAATCAAAGGATTCTCCAGCCAAACTTATTCTCCTCCAATGCTCCTTGAGATCCTAGCTTCTAGGCTTCTTAGATGAGGGAGAAAAGAGGGATTGGGGTTGATTTTTTAAAATTTGGTGGAGGAATCCTACCCACCTTAGAAAAATTTTATCCTCGAAATTTAAGGGAGAAACTAACTACCACAAGTAATCAATACAAGTAAGAAAGAATTATACCTCACGGCTCAAACAGATAAGGGTATCGCTCACGCATCTCGGACTCTCGCTCCTAGGTAGACTCCCCTAGTGAATGATGCCTCCATGCGACGTGTACCAAAGGAATCATCTAGTTTCGCAGCACCTTCTCCCTATGATCCAGAATCTCCACGGACTGGTCTGGGTAGCTGAGATTTGGACCAACCTCTATCTCTGAGTGATCCAATACATGCCTAGGGTCTTCCATATATCGTCTCAGCTGTGACACGTAAAACACGTTATGCACTCCCTCTAGTGCATGCGACAAGTCTAGTCTGTAAGCCACTGCACCGACCCTCTCAAGAATACTGAAAGGTCCGATGTACGGTGAACTAAGCTTTCTGCCTCCACCAAAGTGAATCGTTCCCCGAGTCGAAGAAATCCTCAAGAACACTAGATCGCCAACCTAGCACAAAATACAACCTTAGCACTCTATCTAAAACAAACAATCATAATCAATACAAATAAATTCAATACATAAAACTCTAATAGCCTCATTGGGCTATCGTCCCAATGCCATTATCTCTCCTGCACCACCCGAAGTCTATTCCTGATGAGCTTCACCTTCTCAGCTACTTCCACGACCATCTTCGATCCCAATAAAGTCCGCTTACCAACATCGTTCCATGATAACGGAGTGCGGCATCTCCGTTCATACAGCGCCTCGAAGGGTGACATCTCGATACTGGTCCGGTAGCTATTATTATAAGCAAACTCTACCAGGTGAAGGTGATCCTCCCAAGAACCGCCAAAATCCAATACACAAGTGCGTAGCATATCCTCGAGAGTCTGAATAGTCATCTCCGACTGCCCGTCTTTCTGAGGGTTATATGCGGTAGTAAACTTGAGTTGGGTGCCCAATCTTTAGCCTACAAACTCCTCCAGAAGTGAAATATGAAGCGACTATCCCAATTTAAGACTATGCTCACAGGAACTCCATATAATCTAACTATATACCATACTTACATCTCTGCAAGGTTCTCCGTAGATGTATCCACTTTAAATGGCAAGAAGTGGGCTAATTTGGTCAACCTGTCAACCATGACCCAAATTGTGCCATTTTCTCTTAGAGAACGCGGGAGCCCCGATACAAAGTCTATTGTCACATGCTTCCACTTTCACTCTAGAATTGGTAAAGGCTGAAGAAATCCACCTGGCCTCTATCTCTCTGCTTTTCCCTGCTGGCATACCAAATATCTTAATATTAAGCTCGCCACCTCCCGCTTCATTCCATACCACATGCTCTCTCATATCTATATAAATCTTGTTGGCACCTGGATGTATAGAGTACTGAGAATGATGTGCCTCCTTAAAAACCTCATAACACAATGTTCCACTTGGCACGAATAATCTGGTACCGTGCCACAATGATCCATCCTCTATAATACTGAAGTCCTCTGCCAATCCCATCCGGACCTGTGCTCCTCGGAGACTCAACCTCGTACTGTGCTGCTCTAATCCGATCCATCAATGCAGACTGCACCTGAAGCCCCCACATATGTGTCGCAACTCCAGGAACTAATACCTCGATACCCAATCTATCAAGATCTGCCAATAAGTGCTTATCCCTCGTCATGTACAAAGCCACGGGATACCTACTCAAGGCATGCGTAACTACGTTAGCCTTTCCTGGAAGATACTATAATAAAATATTAAAGTCCTTCATCAACTCCAACTATTGCCGCTGCCTCATGTTGAGCTCCTTCTGTGTGAACACATACTTTAAGCTCTTATGGTCTGTGAAGATTTGTACTCACTCCCCATACAAGTAATGCTTTCACAGCTTAAGAGCAAAAATAATCGCTGCCAACTCCAAGTCATAGTTAGGGTAATTCTTCTCATGATGGCGTAATTGTCTTGAAGAATAGGCAATAACCTTCCCATTCTACTATAACACACATCCTAAACCCTTATCCAAAGCATCACTGTATATAGAAAATTCTCATGTCCCCGATGGCAACGTTAATACTGGAGCTGTAGTCAACCTCTTCTTTAGCTCCTCAAATACGGTCGGACACTCCTCCGTCCAGACGAACTCCATGTCCTTTCAGGTCAACCTAGTCAACGGCTCTGCAATCCTGAAGAAATCCAAAACAAATCTCAGATAATAGCCTGCCAATCAAAGAAAACTCTTAATCTCTGCCAGTGAGCTCGGGGTAGACCATGACTCAACTGCTGAAATCTTTTTTGGTCCACTGAGATCCCGTCTTCTGTCACAACATGCCCAAGAAATTTAACCTTATCAAGGAAGAACTCATACTTGGAAAGCTTGCCATAAAGCTTCTCCTTCCTAAGGGTCTCCAGAACTATCCTCAATTGCTCCTCGTGCTCCTCCGGAATCTTCGAATAAATTAATATGTCATCAATGAATACCACCATAAACTGATCCAGGTACTGATGGAATACCTTGTTCATCATGAGTTCATGAATACCTCTGGGGCATTAGTCAACCCAAACGGCATCACCAAGAACTAGAACTGCCCATACCGAGTCCTGAAAGCTATCTTCGGTATGTCCTCCTTCTTCACTTTTACCTGGTGGTACCCTGACCTCAAATCTATCTTGGAGAATACTTTCGCCCCTTTTAACTGATCAAATAAATTATCAATCCACGATAATGGGTATTTATTCTTGATAGTGGGGTTGTTGAGTGCCCTATAGTACATACACATGCGTACCGACCCATCCTTCTTCAGTACAAATAATAATGAAGCACCCCATGGTAATAAACTGGAGCAGATGAAGCCTTTGTTCTGTAACTCATCCATCTACTTCTTTAGTTCTGCCAGTTCACTATTGTTTATCCTCTAGATATGTTATGATATTCGCTCTGTGCCTGGCACCAAATCTTTAGAGAACTCCATATCTCTGTCTGGTGGCAACCCCGACAACTCCTTCGAGAATATGTCTATGAACTCTGCAATCAATAAATGTGGCAGCTCCTGCTCTTCCACTGTTGCTCCATAGTAAATTCCTTCGTCCTGCTCCATTGTTCCTCTGACGAACTGAAACTCTGGCCCTCCTGGCGGCTAGAATACTACTCTACCTCCATGACAAATAATACTAGCGTGATGTCTACTCAACCATTACATCACGAGTACTATGTCATAGCTCGAAAGTGGCATTATGAGTAGACTCGCGCTCAACTCTCGGCCTTCCAATGTGACTCTCTAATCTTTACAGAAATTACTGACCAGGATAATGCCACCTCTGTCTGGATCTTTCAAGTCCTATCTAACGGTTTAGCCTCCAAACTATTCCTCAAAGCAAAAGATACAGAAACAAAACTGTGTGAAGCACCAGAATCAAATAATGCATGAACTAGAAAAGAATCAAGTAAGACTGAACCTGAGATAACATCACCAACTGGCTCATCCTCCTCGAATGTCAAGACAAAAGCTCGCCCCTGTCGCTGAGCACCTCTCTTCTGCTGCTTGTACTAAGTGAACTACTGTTGTTGTGGTGGTAGGAGAGGTCCTCGCTGTTGTCCCGTCGGATGCCTCGATGGAATCCCCTAAATAGGTGCTGCACCCTAGCCTGCTCGAACGGGAGCTAGAATGCAATCTCGTATCTGATATCCCGCCTGCTCGTAATAGAGGCACACTTCAAGCCACTTCCTCCAGACCTCCCGTGTATGTCAAACCTTTCCACAGTGAGTACACTGCGGGGCCTGTCATGCAGGTCTCGGGGCCTGATGTGCCTGCTGTACCGGTGGCCTGAATGGTGCCAAAAACTGTTGTCTCGGCTGTTGCTGATGGAAGGACCTCTTCTGCTGCTAGAAGTAAGACTGCTTTACTGGGCCCACACTAGTACTGGCTCCTCTTGTGTCCCTCGGCATCTTGGAGCCAAGCTCCAGATCATCCTTCGCCCGTTGTGCCTGCCTCAGAATCTCCTCAAAAGTAGCGGTGTGCTCTCCATTGGTGTGAGACTTAATCTCACTATTCAGGCCCTTCCTGAATTTTATAGCCTTTGTCCTGAGGTTCTATCCCTCAATAAACTGTCCTAATATGCAATACTCGATAGCATACTCATCCACCATCATGTTCCCCTAGATAAGGTGCTCGAACTGACTCTCCAGTGATGTCAGAGCAACATCAAGAAAGAACTTTTAATTGAAGAGTTCCTTAAAGGCCTCCAAGGAAAGTCCTGGCACTTTGACCCTCGGATCGATTATGAACCATGTCAAGGCTATGTCATGCATCATACTGCATGCCTCCTCTATCTGCAAAGCCTCAGGAATCTATGCTAGCAACAGGTTCCTTTCGATATCCTCTATCCAACCGTCCGCGTAGATAATCTTCTCAGTACCTCTGAACTCATTAGACCCCATCCTCTTGAAGTCTATTATGGTGCCTGGCCTCGACTGCAGTAGGATCTGCGAACATTTGAGAACAAAAAGAACGACAATTGAATCAAATTGGAAGTGTTCCTAGCTATGATTGAGTATACTCTCATCCTATATCCTATTCATAAAGCAGGCTCGTAATAGTACAACTAAGTCATCGCACTACTACAAAATTGCTCTACTTGCGATTCTAGACCTGTATGGCCACCACTAAAAATGTGTCATGACCCGCACCCAGAATAAGGGCATGAGTGATGAACCACGCCCAGCTTACGTCATAAGAATGACGTAGAACGCTGTTCTAGGTCAACAACATAATCTAAATATCTCACAATATATATAAGATACATGTCATGTCATCTCAACTCCAATGGAGGACAATATAATGATATAATAATGGTAATAATACTTAATCATATATCAAACTAGAGGAAGAATGGCACGATAATAGAATAGAAGCAAAAGCAATACAAGAGTCAATACAAGTCCAATCTACTAGTCCAATCTCAACATAAGTCTCAAATAATAATACATGCCATAAAACTCTACTAATCAAATACAACTCATAGAAAGTCTAAGCATCTACAACTGGTGACACTACAACAAGTGGCTCTACGGGCTCAACTGGCTCAACTGGCTCACCCTCCTATAGTCCATAGTGTGTAGGGCACCAGTCCTCTAATGAATCATCTAAAATATATATCCAATCAGAAAAGGATCAAAGTACACCTCTAATAGCAGTTCCAATATTTACAAAAACTATGAAACAACAATAGTAATAAAAATAAATAATGGAAAGAAATAACTGGAATAGCAAACATCACGAAAGAAAATATCACGACAAGGAATAGAAATAACTGAGAACAATATGATAAAGATCATCACTATAATGAACTGGAAATGAAGGAATAAAATAATAACTTGTACCTTAAAATATTAACAAGATATGTGATCGGTTTTAGCCTAGGACAGACTATAAATAAAAACGGGAGCTAGCGTGTCCACACGTGAGTTGCATAGTCTGCTAACTATCACGGACTACAACATAAATATATCATGGGCTATAATGTATGATCACATATCCACTAACACTTCCCCCAAACCCCCGACTAGTACACGGATCCAAATTATGACACATTCTGACACTGCAATCACTATGCATGGTCTATAATATCATGCATACCGGTCAAGATCTAATTACATAATCATGGAGTAATAATAAAGTGATCACGGAGAAGAATATCTCATGACGGGAATGCAAGGTGTACTAATCCGTGTAAACATCGTGTCAGGAATCAAATATCTCAATAGTAAATACATGAAACATAGAGACTGTCAATTAAGGAAACTATCAGAGAATGTACTCACCTTTGTCCAGAGCAAATGATGTCACTCGGTGTTCGAGCTGGTGTCACAGACACCTATATATGAATGGCATGTCAATATGGGTGAGACAAGTGATAATAAACTAAGATGCATTAAGGATGCTCTTCTAGGTCATGACTAGGTATATTCTAAGTTAATAAGTATAAATTGGTTACTAATTAGTCAATATTAGCTTATAATAGCTATACAAGGCCATTAACTAGATTACTATGATAGTACCAGCTAATTCTAGTAAATACATTAGCTATCTTAACTAATAAGTAATATACTAGTTAACACTAACATACTACTATCTAATAGATTAGCTATTAGCTAACATATAATTGACATCTCATAACAACTGGTAGCTAACAACTAACTGGCATCCAGGCTTGCTAACTGATACTTAACTAACACCAATTACTAACTGAAAGCTAACTGCTATGAACCTACATAGATAATAAAAGTTCAGATACTGATACTAACTGACATTACTAACCCAACTCACTAACACCTATAGTTGAACCTAGTAACTGGCAACTAACTGAGATATATATATTAACTATCCAACTATTATATCCTAATAACAGGTAGTCAGATATATGACACTAACTAACTGATACGTATGTACACTATCCCACTTAACTTGATCAGATAACTGATACTAACTATATGCTAACTGCTATATATACTATTAACTGACAGTCATGAATTAACATACTAAAGCTAACCAAGAACTAACTTAGCTCAAACAAAAAGCTAAATAAATGAGTTAACTGCTACACTATAGACTGATAGTGTAACCACCTACTAAAACTAATCAGTCATTACTAACACTACCTTCTCTGTTACCTGAGCTACCTACAACCTCATTGCCTATTGTGAACACCTGCATTGACACCACCAATTCTTACTTGCACACTCCATACTACTGCTATTTTGAGATAATATCCCCTCCCCTCACTCATAACACTGACACTTCACACAGTTTAAACACTTACATAACTAAACACTATATGAGTACGTTGATAACCTCTTGTTCAGATATCATGAATTCCCCTTTGATCCCAGTGTTAGCCACTGCAGACCTTCACTTGTAGTGCACAAATGTGCACGTACTGCCTCACTCGAGTGTTTGAGCATCCAAACCAATAACTTATTCCTCTTAACACTGTCATCCCTATTAGCCCTTTAATTCAAGTACAACTAGTTTAACTTTCCCTTTACAACTCAGTCACACACACAGTCATTCAGTATCACTTGCACACATCTCCTCAACTATCTCACACACTCTTGCCAAATCTGAAAGTGATCCCCCTTCATACACACAACAACAATAGAAATTATACATACAAGGATGGTTATATACACATACACACACACACACACACAAACACACACACACACACAATGATATAAAGTGCACACAACTTCACACTATTGGTCATTTCACCAAACATATAGAGTGCACACTTAAGATATTTATGATACTCATCCAAATAAAAGGTCCAAACTCACAATTACATTATAACACTAATGATACTCCTCAATATCATTATTAGACAACTAAAGGAACTTTCTAAAAAGGAAATTGAAGGTAATTAACATAATTCACCCAAAATGATCCCCGTATCACACCTTATTGTAAAATACCATGATACGGCCTACTCATTTCTATTTGTGATATGTATCTAGTATCCCAACCCCGATCTAAGTCTAATTTGATTAAATTATTCTCATGACACACACTTGATGTGTCAATCCTAAAATTCCCCCAAAATACACACAAATGACCACATAGAATTCATAATACATAACCTATTGATCTAAAACGTGTTCCTATAGGTAGCCCTATGCCATGGGGTGATTTCTAAGGGTCAAATGCATAATTTAGAAGCTACAATAAAGAAAATTTAGAAATTACCAATTGGAAGATGAATTTTTAATAAAAACTCAAGTGGACACGATCCGTACATGATCTCTCCACCAATGCTCCCCCTTCTTGTGCTCCTTGCTTCTCCTAGCTCAAAAGCACTTCTAATAGTGAAAGTGAGAGGGAATAGAAGTGAATTGAGAGAAAAATTGATGGAGAAAATATGAAAAATTGGGTATCTTGAATTTGGATCTAAAAAATGAGAGCAAATGAAGAGGAGAGAGAGAGAGAGGGGGGGGGGAGGGAGAGAGGACCTTATAGTGGCCGGCCCCTCTATCCCACTTCCCAAACAATGTCTAATGTCTAGGATGCCCCTACTTGTTAGTTATGGATAGGATTAGGGAAGGGCTAATTTGGAAAATCTCTAATTAATTCCAATTAGCCTAATTCTTCTTAATTAATTAGTGGAATAGACTATTGGACTTGGGTCCATGTTGGATTCACTAGTTGTCATGATAATTCTAGTTGGGCCTACAAGTGTCAAGTCTAATTAATAGGCTAGACCTCTAACTAAAAATAAATGGTACAAGACTCTAAATAAATATATGTCACTCTAATAAATAATAACTAACACAACCATTAAATAATATTTTAGCACTCTAATATTAATATAATATTCTCAAAATTAAATCACTAGACCAAATTACCAAACTATCCTTGGTTGAAAAAGTGAGGGTGAGAGTTTTGGTCCATTGATTTCAGTTTATAATTTATAACATCAATCTATTTCTCAAAATTCTCACACTTAATGCCTTGTGAATAAGAAACCGGATCCTTACTTGACCCAATGTCAAATTCAGATCCATGTAAGTATACCACGTAATTATTTGAAATAGCAGGTCTCATATTTCTTTGAGACCGTCTTACTCATATTTCTTGTGGTTCTTGTTCTATAAGTTCATTAGCAATGATTTTATTATGTGGGCTTTAGCCATTCACTATTTGATCATTCATTTTTTGATCATTCATTTCATGATCATTCAATTGTTGTTCATTATTGTTAGGTTGTACAACAACTAGAGGAACAACATTTCTTTGAGAAGATATAGGTGCAGGAACCTGCACCCTAACTTCTTGAATAATCACCTCCCTCTTTTCACTCCCACTAATTTCACAATTTTCAATGAATCTAGCATACCCAGTTTCAACAATTTGTGTACTATGGTTAGGAAAATAATACCTATATCCTTTAAACTTCTTTGGGTAACCAATAAAGAAACCACTTTTCATTTTAAAGTCTAATAACTTTTCTTATGGATTATAGAGCTTAACCTCAGCAAGGTATCCCCAAACATGCAGGCGCCTTAAACTAGGTTTCCTTTCTGTCCACGGTTCAAAAGGAGTCTTTGCAACTGCCTTACTAGGAACTCTATAAGAATACATCGGTTCTTAAAGCATGTATCCACAATGATATATGTAATGTTGAATTACTCAACGTACTTCTAACCATATCCATAAGAGTACGATTACGCCTTTCAGCAACACCATTCTGTTGTGGCATTCCTGGAATAGTTTATTGAGCACAAATGCCATGCTTCTCAAGGAACTTAACAAAAGGACCAGGACATTGTCCTGACTCATCATACCTTCCATAGAATTTACCACCTCTATCTGATCTTACAATTTTTACTTTTCTATCTAATTGTCTCTTAACTTCAGTAATGAATACCTCAAGAGCATTTAAAGACTCAAACTTTTCATGAAATAAATATATATATAACCATAACGTGAAAAATCATCTATAAAAGTGATAAAATATTTTTTCCACTAAAAGATGGAACATCAAAAGGTCCACAAATGTTGTATGAATAATTTCAAGAAGCTCAAAACTTCTTGTGGCACCTTTCTTGGTGTGTTTGGTTTACTTTCCCTTGATACAATCCACACAAACACTGAAATCAATAAAATCTAGGTTCGAAAGAACCACATTCTTTACCAACCTCTATATTCTTTATATAGATATATGACCCAGCCTTTTGTGCCACAAGAAAGAGGAAGATTCATCTATCAATCAGTAAAATCTAGGTTCGAAAGATGTAGGGTTAAAAGTGTTTCAGCAAAAAATCCCTCAAGCTTAATTTTATACAACATATCAATCAAGTTACCATAACCAACACAGGATTTATTCTTAAACAAACTCAAACTTTTATTACCAATATTGAAAGTAAAACCATCAAGAGCAAGTCTAGAAACATAAATTAAATTTCAAGAACAAGTCCAAACATAAAGAGTTCGAAACAAATCCAAATGATGAACCGTATCCAAAATCAAACGAGAGGTTCCAATAGCCTCAACTGGTGATTTCACCTGATTTCCCATATAGATAAAATTTTCACTTGGATTTAGGGTTTGAGTTGTAAGGAATCCATGCATCGAATTAGAAACATGAACAGTAGCACCTGAGTCAGCCCACCAAGTATTATAAGAAACTTCAACTAAATTTGATTCAAAATACACATAAGCCAAAGGCTTACCTTTCTTTTCGAACCATGTCCTACGTTTTGGGCAATCATTCTGGTAATGTCCATTCTTTTTAAAGAAATGACATTTGTCCTTCAGTCCCTTATTAGGAACCTGAGCAGCATCAGCATGTCCATTGTTCTTTGGTGGTCCTTTCTTAGCACCCTTTCCAGGTTTTCTTCCATCTCCATGACCTACATGATGAATATAATTTGGTTCTTGTTGCTTAAGCCTTCCTTCCTCTTGAACAAGCATACTGGTCAATTCATTAAATTCTACTTATCCTTAATAGTATTATAGTTAATCAGAAATAGCCCATACTGAGGAGGCAAGGAGTTCAAAATAAATTGAACAAGAAATAACTCATCCACATTAATTCCCAAGATCTTCAACTTTTCTGCCAGATTAGTCATTTCAAGAACATGCTTATACATGCTTCTCCTACCATCAAATATCTTGGTGGCAAATTCAGCCATTAATGTTCCTGCAAGAGACTTGTCAACACTCTTGAAATGATCATTAATGTTCTTCAAGAATTTCACTTGTCACTACCACATTTCTAGAATAGGGGCATTTTTGTCATTTATAATAGTTATATATATATTATTTATAATTTATATAATGCGTATACTATACATATTATTGTTATTAATAATATAAATTAATGGGCTAGACTTGATGTGACTATTAGACTCAACCTTAAACTAGTCATTTTTGGACCAAACTAGTCCATTTCCTTCATTAATTAGAAACTAGTTAAACCCCTCATTAGATTATAAAAATCCCACTAATTAAACTACTCTTCATGACAACCATAGAGGGCATTTTAGATATTGTGCATTAGCTAGACCTTGGGTTTCACTTTGCCGGCCCTATATAGGAGAGAGGGAGAGCCTCCCTCATGCTCCATTTAATGTTCATGAAATCCTAGATTGAGTTATTCCCCAAAACCCCTTATTCCTCTACCAAATTTTAGAAAATAAAATCCCAATCCCTCTCATTTCCTTATCTACGAAGCCTAGAAGCTAGGATCTCAAAGAGCATTGGAGGAGAAGAAGTTTCGCTAGAGAATCCTTTGTTTTGCATTGGGAATCTATCTCCCAAGAGGTAAAACCTCTCTTTTAATTTTCGTTACCATTAGAAGCGCACCCATGGTTTAGAAAGAATGAATCTATATTTGTTTTATAGTGTTTTCTTCATGGAGTTGTGTTCATAGTTTGGGATTTTTATGTTCATGGATGCATTTTATCTATTCATCATTATAAATAAATAAAATATTTATAAATAGATGCATTTAATATATATTATATTATTAATAGAGTATTTGAGGGTTTGGCATGAAGGTTGATGTAGTATCATGATACTATATATAGTATCACACTTGCGCACTCAAGGTGCTTGATAATTTGACTAATGGAGAGTGTACCTATTTAGAATGATAAATTCATATGTTATGAAATACATACACATGTATAAATATAAATTCATTAGTGTATCTATATTACTTAAGTGTGGGATATATGTGGCTATCATGTGTGGTGGGTTGGATGTGCTCGAGTGCACATCAGTTGAGGGTCGTGAATGCCCTGTTGGGAGTGTAAACTGATAGTGATATATTGTGCAACTGAGCACTGTGTTAGACTCGAGCAGCATATTCTTGGTGGTGTTTTGCAGAGGGTATTGGGTTGGCAGCACTGTGGATGGGGGTAACCTAGAATCATAGTGCACTTGTGCACTATTTGGGGTGGACAAACACGGACTAGTAGCAGTAGTTATCAGAGAGGGGGAGATCGAGCTAAGAAGCAACCATAATAGTATTAGGAGCAATATAGCAATATCAAGGATGAGGGGCACCCAGTGTTCACTGTATGACAGTGAAGTGAGAAGGGTTGCATAGATTGTGCACACTTGGGCAGGTAAGGAAGATCTTTTACTGACACGGTGAGTGAGGAAATGTGTGAGTATCAGTAGGAGAGTTGAGTATCTCAATCCATTGCCAATAACGGTAGGGTGTAGGTTATGTATCCAATGACTTTAGGTAGGATAGTAGACTATATCTGATACTATAGTGTCGAGTTGATATCACTTGGGTTAATATAGAATGTGGAAGGAAATTTGGTTTGAATATACAATAGTGGTTGCAACCTTATATTATAGTGAGGTAATATTGTATATTTCAAGTAGGGGTTATAATGTGCACTGTGTAATATTGGGATATCATGTACATGTATGTACAATATGGTGGAGTGACTGCAAGTGAAGCACAGGGAAAGGATGGGTTGCAGGTAGGATACTTGGGTGAATTATGCATCCAGTGCACTTGGGGTGAGGACTGCAGGTTGCTCATCAACCATATGAGTGTGTGACTGTTGAGGGTGCAAGTATGTTTGGCTGTGACTGAGGATAGAGGAGTAGGGTTATGAGACAATGGAGAGGAAGGGGCTACACTAAGTGAAGTCCATATTTTAACTGTGCACATGAGTTGCATAGTCCAGGTATAGCAATAGGATGTGTGTGATAGGTAACACTGTTAGATGTGGACTGTGTAGGAGTTGCTATGTTACATTACAACTGAAATAGAGAATTTGAGTTACAGATAGTTGCAAGTTGGGGTATCACCTGTCATGAGGAGTTCACAACAAGTGGTCTTAGTACAGTTCAAAATTGAATTGATGAAGGCTTGAGAATATGATACTTGGATTCCTAATCGAGTTCGAGTGGTGTGTGGTCTAGATGAGGTAAGTTAGTATTAGTTACTTGAGTTAGTATCAGTTAGTACTAACCCATCTACTGACTAGTATTATTAGATAATAACTTATATGGTTAGAGTATCTTGGTACCACTAGTATGAGCTAGGTAATGACTAGTTTAGTTAGATATGGTCTATTATAGACTTTTATGATATAAAAATTGACTAGTGGACCTAGTTAACCTTGTTGGACTTAGACATGGCCTAGAAATATTATACTTAGTTAGATAATCATACTCATCATTTATTTCACCAATTAACATTAATATTTAATATTTTGGTCAGAGTGACTCCAGTTTGGACATCGATCCTCGTACATTGCTCAGTACCACAGGCGAGTATATTCTCTGACAGTTTTTATTATTTTGATCATTACTATGATTTTAGTTATAGTGTATAGTTAATTTTGACACAGTGGATACAGGGCTAGTATCATCGATACCTGTCATGAGGAGTCGTGATTGGAATCCATCATACTAGATGGGGACAGGAAAATATTAGCAAGTTATGTAATTAAACTCCACCTTACATGCATCATAGCTTATCCTACATATCACGTAGGGTGTAGCATGACCATTTACATGTCTCATAGCTTGTTATATATGATTAGCCTGACTTTTTCTCGCATCATAGCTAACCAGATGGTTAGCTTGACCTCACATGTATCATATCCAATCATATATAACAACCTGATCTAATCCCAAGACGATCACATAGCAAACTGATATTTCACGGCACTTAATCAGTATTTCTATTCTTTGTTCCAGTACATTCATTTCTAGCATTCATATATATCTGTTCACTGCTAGTTATTTCTATATGATGATTATATGTCTCCCTAGTCTTCTTTACATTCTAGTATTTCTTTCCATCATGTATATCTCTTACTCACTACTTTATAGTTTTTATCAATATAATTAAAATTGCTATTAGTATTTGTGCTTCACTCCAATCCTGACTGAATAATATTTTTTAGAGGATCTTGAAGATTTTTGTCCTACCCATTATGGTCCAAGAGTAGATGAAGATTACATCCCGGAGATTCTAGAGGAGCTACTACATATAGAGGAGACACCACCCGCAGTTGTTTAGATAGTACTTAGCCTAGTTTATTTATGTATTGGATTATTCCAAACTTGAGACTAGAGTTATATTATGTTGAGACTTATATTGTGTTGAGATAGCTAGTCTCTTAGACTCTGTTTTGTTAGACATATATTATTTTGTCTCTTGTATTTTTTTATATCTTTATCGTGTTACTTATCTTCCTTATAGTTATTGTGATTGAGTATATTGTGAGTTAATGATTATATGTATATTCTTCTCCTCCATTTAGAGTTGAGATCATTGACATATTTTATCTTTATGAGTTGTGTTAGTTATTTTGATACCTAGACAGCGTTCTATCATCGATGTTGTGGCGTAGGCTAGACGTACACATAACTCATGCCCAATTTTTGGGTACGGGTCATGACACATTTTAGTGATGGCCTATGCAGGTCTAAAAAGAGTAAGATTAAGTCGCAACTAGTGTTGTATCGTAGTAGTTCTTAGACTTAGAGTACTATTACGAGCATGAGATAGGATATAGGATGAGAGTATGCTCCATCACAACTAGAAAAATTCCTAAATTTATTTTTGCTATTCTGAATAATTGATTCCTTTAAATTTTACTGTCCTTCTTTGATACTATCGTATCTTTTGACTTAATTGATTTCTTCTTGTTTCGATTTGTCTTCAGGATATCGCCGAAGACTAAGTCGTAGAGATCGGGACCCGCAGCTTCCGAGAGGTCTGTCACCTCTCGACCTGCCATCCAGATAGCTGGGGTTGCTCCTCCTACTTTACCTGTTCATGTAGGAGTTTTTGCAGCCTTCAGCGGTCCTCCTCCCCCACCTATCCAGAGGGTTGTCCTGGCTGTTATAGAGGACCTTCTACCACCACATATTCTATTTCCTGGAGTTGTGCTCGTTGATGGGGCACAGATGTTCGCATTGATCTAGGGCATGGTGGATGCCCAGAGGATGTCAGCAGAGGCTCAGCGAGTTCAGGCTAAGGCGCAGAGGGTGCAGGCAGAGGCGCACCAATTGTAGACTGAGCTGATGAGGGAGAGCACGGAGAATGCTCATCCGATAGCTCTCCAGGCAGTGGAGAGAGTCGCACAGCAACATCTTGGCCAACATCAGTAGCAATAGAGGCCAAGCACTATTGTGGACTTCAATAGGATGATACCTCAGGAGTTCAAGGGTGTAGAGGGTATACTCTACACCGACGACTGGCTGGAGGACATAGAAAGGAACTTGCGCTTGGCTCAGGTTCCAGAGAGTCTGCAGATAGAGGTCGTCGACAGCTAGATGTTCGATATCGCGCTAACTTGTCGTACAGAGTCGAGACTTACTGCTAAAGGACTAACTTGGGAGGCTTTCAAGGAGCTTTTCAAGGAGAATTTCTTTCTCGATGTGGCCCTGGGAACCTTGGAAAATTAGTTCCATGACTTGGTCCAAGGGAACATGTCGATCGACGTGTATGCCGTAGAGTTTTGTCGCTTGAGTCGTTTCGTATTGTCGATGATTGGAGACCCAGGAGACCGAGACCAGAAGTTCAGGAAGGGGCTTATGAGAGAGATCAAGTCTCGTACTTCTGGACGTCGCACTGCCACCTTTTAGGGCATTCAGATGTATGCACAGATCATTGAGGTTGATCTGGACCTCAGGCCCAAGAGAGGGTGCAATATTTCTAGAGGAGCGAGTGGTAGTGCGAGACCTACCAAGCGTCCCCACTTTCAGCAGCAGCAGAGGCTGTATCAGCACCAGCAGCACCAGTCACCAGCCCGAGGACATATCCAGCAGCCGTAGCGGCAGACCCAGTCCGATGTCCAGTATGTGTACTATGGGAAGGCGAGACACACGAGAGACATCTACAGGAAGAGGCTGGGTACATGTTTGTCTTGTGGATTATCAGTGCACCAGTTGAGAGATTGCATGTCTATTCAGACTCGTCCGGGTCAGGGTGGAGCAGCCGCTCAAAGGGGACCTGCCAGAGTACCTACTGTACCAGGAGGCCAGCAATGGGGACCTCCACTCCCACCATAGCAGTAGAGGTTTGCCCAGCACCAGCGCAGTAGAGAGGTACACCCCAGGGACGAGCATATGCCATGACGGTCGAGGAGGCCAAGCTAGCAGGAGACGTGATATAAGGTTCAGTTCTTCTCGATTCTATTCCAGCATTTGCATTATTCGATGCTGGCGCTTCCTATAGTTTTGTATCTATATCTTATGCTCTTAAGCATCGTTTAGTGGTGGAACCCTTAAATAGGACTTGCAAGATCACGACTGGGGGAGGCATTATCCTAGTCAGTATTTTTTGCAAGGACCGAAGAGTTTTATTGAGAGACCGAGAGTTAGTGTGTGTTTACTCGTAATGCCACTTCCGAGATATAATATTAAACTCAAGATGGATTAGCTGAGTAGGCACCATGCTATTATAGATTGTCATGGAGGCAGAGTGATATTTTGACTGGCAGGAGTGCCAGAGTTCGAGGTCGCCAGAGGACCAGCAGAGCAGAGTAGGGGCATTTTTTGTGGAGCCAGGATGGAAGAGAAAGAGTTGCCACATCCTTTGATAGCAAAGTTCCTGGATGTCTTTTCAGAGGAGTTACCAGTATTGCCGCCAGACAGAGATATTGAGTTCTCTATAGACTTGGTGCCAGGCGCAGAGCCAATATCACAGAACGTCTATAAGGTCAACAACAGCGAACTAGCAGAGATAAAGAAGAAGGTTGATGAGTTATAGGATAAGGGCTTCATCAAATCTAGTTTATTACCATGGGGTACTCTGATATTATTTGTAACGAAGAAGGATGGGTCGGTACCCATGTGTATCAACTACAGGGCTCTGAACAACCTAACTATCAAGAACAAATATCCGCTATCGAGGACAGATGATCTCTTCGAACAGTTGAGCAGAGCGAAGGTATTCTCGAAGATAGACTTGAGGTCAGGCTGCCACCAGGTGAAAGTAAAGAAAGAAGATATTCCAAATATAGCTTTTTGGACTCAGTATGGCCAGTTTGAATTCATGGTGATGCCATTTAGGTTGACTAATGTACCGGCGATATTCTTGAACCTGATGAAAAAGGTGTTCCACCAGTACTTTGACAAGTTGTTGGTGGTATTCATCAATAACATTCTTGTATATTCAAAGATACCGGAGGAGCATGAGGAGCACCTGAGGATGGTTTTAGAGACTCTCAGGAAGGAGGAGCTTTACGAGAAGCTTTTGAAGTACGAGTTCTTCCTTGACAAGGTTGAATTCCTTGGGCATGTGGTGACGGGTGACTGGATCTTAGTTAACCCGAAGAAGATCATGGTAGTAGAGTCGTGGGCTACTTCCAGTTCAGTGGCTGAGATCAGAAATTTTCTTAGACTAGCAGGTTAATACAGGAGGTTTGTATAAGACTTCTCCAAGATTACAGAGCCGATGACTAGGCTGACCAGGAAGGATATAGATTTTGTCTAAACGGAGGATTGTTAGGCCATATTTGATGAGATAAAGAAGAGATTGACTATAGCTCCAGTTTTGATATTGTCATCAGGGACAGGTGGATTTATTATCTATAATGATGCTTCATAGAAGGGTTTGGGTTGCGTTCTTCAGCAACACAGGAAGGTGATTGCCTATGCTTCCAGGAAATTACGTCCTCATGAGAAGAATTACCACACCCACGATTTGGAGTTGGTAGCGGTCATCTTTGATCTAAAACTGTAGAAATACTATCTGTATGGAAAGCATGTAGAGATCTTCACAGACCATAAAGCTTGAAGTACGTGTTTATGCAGAAAGAGTTGAACATAAGGCAAAGAAGATATTGGAGTTGATAAAGGACTTTGATATTTCATTGCAGTACTACCCAGGAAAGGCCAACGTAGTTGTCTATACCTTGAGCAGGTATCCGATGGCTATGTACTTGACGACAGACAAACACTTGTTGGCCGATCTTGAGAGCTTGGAAATTAAGGTGCTAGTTCCTGGTATTGAGATTCAAATATGGGGATTGCAGATATAGCTCAAACATATGGACAAAATCAGAGCCATGCAGTATGAGGATGAGGGTCTGAGGATGTAAACCCCCTAAATTTTCAAATTATTAAATCTTGGATTTTTTCCCAATTTTCTGGAATTTTCTGGGAATTTTCTGTAATTAAAATCAGGGTTTTCAATTAATAAATGATTTTTAATTAGCAATAAATAATATTAAAATATCATGAAAATAATATTTTTGGGTGTAAAATGAAAAGTTGGACTTAGGGTAATTTTTCTGGAATTTATTGGGCCTCAGACCTATTTTTAAAAGTCTAAAAACTAATTTTCCTAATTATTAATTAAATTCTGTTTTATTATTATTATTATTATTAATATTAATATATTTATTATATTTATTTTATTCGGTTTTGGGCCCGGCCCGGCCCAGTGGGCCGAGCCCATTAGGCAGCCCAGCCCAACCATCTCCTTAGCGGGTCGGGCGGGTCGGCCAGACCCGGATCCGCGCCCGACCCGACCCATTACCCGGTCACCCCTACCGTTCTCCCCACGACCGAAAATCCCGCCGCCCACCGCGTTCTCCGACGACGTGGCCGGAGAACCTCCCCACGTCCGCGTCTCCCCTCCGATTCTTCCGCCCTCGACGCCCCGGCCTTCCCCGCCCCGAACCCCTATAAATCCCCTCGCCTCCGCCCTCTTCCTCCCCCACAGACCCGAGCCCCAACCCTAACCCGCCGGAGACCGCCGCCGACTTCCCCTCAGCCCCTGCGCGATCCGCCCGCCGTCCACCACCTCCCGCGTCTCCTCCTCTCCCCTTCCTTTCCTCCTCCTCCCCAGGCGGAGCCGACCCCGAGTCCGACACCTCCCCGCTGCTGTCTCCCCTCCGCCGGAGCCGCAGCAGCCGCCGTAGCCCCGGCCCGACCTCGCCAGCCTCAGGCGTATCCTCCAGCAGCACCGGACACGGCTGAGGAGCACCGGACACCCCGCGGACACAGACCCGGACACGGGATTCGCAGACAGGACACGAACACGCGTGTCGGACATGGTCCAACCCCCGATTTCTCGGTCCCCTTCAGGTACTCGTAACTTGCAACCCTGATCTCCGTTTTCGATTCTGTAAATTGCGTTGTGAAGCCTGTATGACCCTCTCGGTGTCCGGATAAACTGTTCGAGACACCGCGTCCTGTGGTGATCGCACACCGCGATCCAAAAACAGGAAAAACCAGACCCTGTTTCACCCCGGAACCGAGTACGTCCCGCCAAACGGGACGACTTGGTCGCGTGCGGTCTTCACAGATATGTGCGCATCATCGATACGGACGTGCGAGTCTTCGTGGAAGCTGATTCGGGTGTGCGTGCACACCGGAATCAACGCGTATCCGCCTTTTCGGCAATTCACCCTAATTTCGTGTACACTCGTCCGATCGAGACGAAACTTGCGCCATCAGACTCGTAGCGATACGCTGGTCCTGTGGGTCAAGTTTGGTTCGATTCTGAGAACGTTGACGAAATCGCGTGTCGTGGGCCCCACAGGCCCCGCTCGACGGGCGATTTTGTGTTCGGCTCATCGGAATCCAAATCTGGAAGTTCAGCGTTCTTGACCTGTTGACACTAAGTTTGGTGAATTTGGAGACCTTTGACCCGGACGCATTTTTCGGTGCAAAGCGGGCCCAACGGCGGACCCCGTTTTGACCCGAAACTGCCGTTTTTGCCCTTGTCTCCAAATTGGACCCAAGGACAGGCGTTTCTAGCTATTTGACATCTTCTGAGAGTGATGGTAATGTCTATTTCAGCTTTTGGACTCATCTCTGAACTTTTCCCCCAAGAACCTAATTAAGCAGATCCAAACAACAGGCAAGTACCTGCACTTCAAGTTAATCTTTATATTGTGATAATTAATTCCCTGCTCTACTAGTACCCTTGCTGATTACACATAGTGTCAGAATACTGTATCTCATGTCTTGAATATTGGAATTCATGTCTTATTTTCATGTCGGGAGGGAGAATACTGAAAGGCATGTAGTTTACCCTGACCCGTGTCGTAAATAATAGCTGTTGGTACACGACTGTCCATCAGCCGGATCTCGATTATTCATGAATAATAGCCGTCTATGATGGCCGGATTAGCCTTATAAACCCCTGCATGCCAACTAAGTATTCTAAAAACAAACACAAGTTTCATACAGATAACTTCAGGTCATGTTATATTCTTGCTGACTGTGTAGTTTCTTTTCCTGCTCGTTTACTTCTGTTTCTCATATCCCTGTTTATAGTTTTGACTCTGAGATATTAACTTTCCTTTATGCATATTCCTTAACATGATAGTCAATGTTTAATTGTCATAAATATTTAGTTTAACATTGTTGTGCACTGTGTACTTTGCTCCTTTCCTGACTGGATCTGTTGATTTAGGCGATGATGAGGATCTTGCCCCTACTTATTATGGTCCTTATGAGGGTACAGATGATACCTATGAGGAGCCAGAACCCACCCAGGAGACCCCTGCTGCTGAGTAGCTAGTAGTAGCTATTCTTTTTTTTCTGTTCTTATCTTATTTAATCGGGTTTGTCCCCAATTTTATTTTGGAATTCCTGTACTAAACATTGGAATTGTTGTCTCATTCATTTCAGTTGCAAAATTTAAGTTTCTATTCTCATTATTATCTTGCCTATGTTAAATTGTGAATGAGTTAGACTAGTTAGATGGATTGACCTAGACAGCGTACTACCACCGACTCTGCGGCGTAGGCTGGACGTACCCACGTACTCGTGCCCGAACTACCGGGTGCGGGTCGTGACACATTTTTATGGTGGCCCATACAGGTCATATCCTTAAATAGGGTAATACCCTAGGACAGGGATGGAATAAGATTGAGGATTCTAGGAAAAACTCATTCACAGTATAGCGTCCTTATTTCAATTCTTGATATCTTTGCTGCTCAATTTTTCCTAT
The DNA here is from genome assembly GCA_036927795.1 of Iris macrosiphon. Classification (NCBI taxonomy): domain Eukaryota; kingdom Viridiplantae; phylum Streptophyta; class Magnoliopsida; order Asparagales; family Iridaceae; genus Iris; species Iris macrosiphon. The sequence continues at coordinate 156,562,231 of JAYESA010000007.1, forward strand.
CGCCTTTGATTTCCAAGTATTCTATTCTGATCTTCTTATCCCTTAATCTTTCAGAATGGTCCAGACCAGGAACACAGTAGGAGGCACATCAGAACCAGCTGAGCAGATTGTGCCCGAGACTCTTGCACTCCCGCCGCCTCCATCTGTCCCGGCAGTTACCCTAGATGGGGCACAACTGCTAGGAGTGTTCCAGGGATTGGTGGAATCCCAGAAAGAACAGACGATACTTCTGCGGACCAGCCTCTCAGAAGCTCTTAAGCCCCAGGAGTCGTCACTCAAGAGGCCAGGGAGTGCTAAAGACTTCAAGAACCTTAGGCCTCTGGAATTCTACGGAACTGAGGGCATTCTCTACGCTGATGAGTGGATAGAGAATGTCGAGAGACTCCTGAAGACTGCCCGGGTTCCCGATGATCTCAAAGTGGAGTCCGCAAGCCTGCAACTGTTCGACATTGCTCGAACCTGGTTCAGAGACGAACCCCAACTATCTGCTCCCAACATCACCTGGGAAGACTTCAAGAGGCTATTCAAGGAGAAATTCTACCCCGAAGTGGCTCGGGAAGCTCTCGAAAGCCAATTCGAGAGACTGGAACAAGGTAACATGACTGTTGATGAATATACTGCTGAATTTAGCAGGTTAAGCCACTTTGCGGAGTACATGGTTCGTACCCCGGAGGACAGAGCCCGTAGATTCAAGAAGGGGCTATCTCCGGATATCCGCCTTGCTGTCACCACCAGCCGAGCTCGCACCTATGAGGAAATCCTGAGCGTGGCACAAGGCGTCGAGAGAGATATGGGGCACAAACTAAAACGAGAAAGAGATACCGAAAATGCGGGACCCAACAAACGCCCTTTTCAACAACAACAACAACAACAGAGGGCCCCGCAGCAAACTCAGCGTCCTCTCCCTCGAGCTCCAGCACCCCAACACCAGGCTCAGGGACAGAACCAGCGAGCTCCCCCTTGCAACTATTGCCAAAAACCAGGCCACACTTGGCAAGACTGTAGAAAGAGGCTAGGTGCCTGTCTCTATTGTGGCTCACCAGCACATCAATTAAGGGACTGTCTTGCTGCTCAAGGACGCCCAGCTGCACCAAAGGCTCCAGTCCAGGCCAGGCCCCCAGCAGCACAACAGAGGGGACCCCCGCTTCCAATACAGCAATAACGCTTTGCTCAGCACCAGCAGCAACAGAGGGGTGCACCGCAGCAAGGCCGTGCTTATGCAATGACTCTGGAAGAAGCTGAGGCCACAGCAGACGTGATCACAGGTTCCGTGCTTATAAATTCAATACCAGCTATTACTTTATTCGACTCTGGAGCTTCTCATTCATTCATGTCAGTAGATTTCCTTATGAAGCATAACTTAATCACTAAACCCCTTAGGAATTGTTATAAGATCATTACCGGTGGAGGAATCATCCCGGTTAGTGATGCCTGTAACAATTGTCCTATTACATTATGTGGAAGAGTACTGTATGCTAGACTACTTGTAATGCCAGTGCCCAGTTTTGACATTATACTGGGTATGGATTGGTTAAGTCAACATCATGCCACCATAGACTGTCACAGAGGTAGTGTAATCTTCAGGCCCCCTGACAAGCCAGAATTTGAATTTGCTAGAGGTTCTAGAGAAATGGGTAATAACATAATTTGTGGAGCCCTAGTAACAGAAGAATTACCACCTATCATCTCTGAATACCTTGATGTTTTCCCTGAGGATCTCCCAGGCTTACCCCCAGACCGAGAAGTTGAATTCTCCATTGACTTAGTGCCAGGAGCAGCACCAGTATCTCAGAACCCCTACAGAATCAACAAGAATGAGATAATAGAACTAAATGAACAAATCAAAGAGCTAGAAGACAAAGGTTTCATTAGGTCTAGTGTCTCACCTTGGGGAGCTCCAGTATTATTTGTGCCCAAGAAGGACGGAACATCCCGAATGTGTATTGACTATAGGGCCTTAAATGCCTTAACAATTAAGAATAAGTATCCCCTGCCCAGGATAGATGACTTATTTGATCAGTTGAGTGGAGCTCGGGTGTTTTCAAAGATTGATTTGAGGTCTGGTTACCACCAAGTAAGGGTGAGAAAAGAAGACATCCCTAAAACTGCTTTCAATACCCGGAACGGACATTACGAATTCTTAGTGATGCCGTTCGGGTTGACGAATGCACCAGCAGTTTTTATGAACCTAATGAACAGAGTTTTCCAGCCATACCTAGACAAATTTGTAGTGGTCTTTATTGACGATATTTTGATCTACTCCAAGACCCCCGAAGAACATGAAGAACATTTGAAGCTAGCATTGGAGACTTTGAGAAAGGAAAAGCTTTATGGAAAATTGTCTAAATGTGCTTTCTTCCTAGACAAAGTAGAATTCTTGGGACATGTTGTGACTGGAGATGGAATAGCAGTAGACCCTAAGAAGATAGCTGCAGTAGAATCCTGGCCCACTCCAGACTCTGTAGCTGAGATTAGAAGTTTCCTGGGACTAGCTGGCTACTATCGGAAGTTTGTGAAGGACTTTGCTAGAATTGCGGAGCCCATGACAAAATTAACAAGAAAAGATGAAGAGTTCACCTGGACTGATGAATGTCAGCATGCTTTTAAGGAATTGAAGAAAAGACTGACTACTGCCCCTATTCTGACCTTACCTTCTGGAACCGGAGGTTTCGCTATTTATAGTGATGCTTCTGGAAAAGGTCTAGGTTGTGTATTGGAGCAGAATAAGAAAGTAATAGCATATGCCTCTAGACAGCTTCGACCACATGAAAAGAATTATCCAACCCATGATTTAGAATTGGCAGCTGTCATTTTTGCTCTTAAACTTTGGAAGCATTATCTTTATGGAGAAAGGGTGGAAATATTTACGGACCATAAAAGTCTAAAATATATCTTCACCCAGAAAGAGCTAAACATGAGGCAAAGAAGGTGGCTGGAACTAATGAAAGACTTTGATATCACTCTTCAATATCACCCTGGGAAGGCAAATGTAGTTGCTGATGCTCTAAGCAGGTATCATATGGCGATGTACTTGACTATGGACAGACACCTGCTGGAGGACTTGGAAAGTTTAGGTATTGAAGTAATTATCCCAGGAAAAGAAGGCCAAATGATGAACTTGCAGATTCAGTCTACTCTAATGGACAAGATCAAGGAGACTCAGTTTCAGGACGAAGGCCTGCGAAGCCTTCGAGGTCAAGTGCAAGCTGGACTAGTAGAAGAATTCAGAATTCACGAAGATGGATCACTGAGGCATGGCGATAGATTATGTGTACCTCAAGGAGACATAAGAGAAGAAATCATGCAAGAGGCGCACAGATCGCAATACTCTATACATCAAGGAGCCAACAAGATGTACAAGGACCTGAGGACGCATGTTTGGTGGCATGGCATGAAAAAAGAAGTAGCCAGGTTCGTATCTCGTTGTTTAGTGTGCCAGCAAGTCAAGGCAGAGAGGCAAAGACCTGGAGGATTGCTTCAACCCCTACCCATTCCGGAGTGGAAGTGGGAACATATCACAATGGATTTTGTTTCCGGACTTCCAAGGACACCTAGTGGTAAGGATGCAATCTGGGTGATAGTAGATCGACTGACCAAGTCTGCACATTTTCTACCTTTCAAAGTAGGGCTATCTACAGAGAAGCTGGCAGATTTATATATCAGACATATTGTTAGGCTGCATGGAGTTCCAGTAAGTATTGTCTCCGACAGAGATTCAAGATTCACCTCTCACTTCTGGAAGAGCTTACAAGCCAGTTTGGGGACTCAACTCAAATTCAGCACAGCTTATCATCCCCAAACCGATGGGCAATCGGAACGTACAATCCAGACCCTTGAAGATATGCTCCGTACATGTGTTCTGGATTTTGGAGGATCCTGGGAAGACTACCTACATCTGGTGGAGTTCTCTTATAATAACAGTTATCAAGCCAGCATCGAGATGACTCCATTTGAAGCTCTGTATGGACGAAGATGTCGTACCCCGCTATCATGGGACGACGTTGGAGAAAGAGCCTTGCTGGGACCAGAGATGGTGATCGATTCAGCTGAGAAGGTAAAGCAAATAAGGGACAGACTTCGAGTGGCTCAAGACAGGCAACGACATTGGGCAAATAGCCACCGAAGGCCCTTGGAATTTGAGGTAATTAAATTTATGAAATTCAAGTCAATTTAAATATTTTGCTTAAGGAACTAAGGCTTGATTATGACTTTATTAAAGGTTGGAGAGCTGGTGTTCTTGAAGATTTCCCCGACACGTGGCACCATTAGGTTCGGAAGAAGTGGAAAACTCAGCCCAAGATTCATTGGACCTTTTGGCATTCAGGAGAAAATCGGAGAAGTGGCATACCGTCTGGCATTGCCACCCTCTCTGGAAGGAGTCCATAACGTCTTCCACGTGTCGCAGCTGAGAAAGTACGTGTCAGACCCCAGCCACATTTTGGATCACTCAGAGCTCGAAGTAGGCCCAAGTCTGACTTACCAAGAGCAACCCGTGGAGATCCTGGATCGCTCGGAGAAAGTCCTACGGAACCAGGTTATCTCCCTGGTTCGCGTAGCTTGGAAGCATCATTCTCCCTGCGAATCCACCTGGGAGCGTGAAGACGAGATTAGAGAGCGATACCCCAATCTTTTTTGAACCCTGAGGTGTATTTTATCTCTCGGCCTTTCTTTTATGCCTTGTTATTCTTAAATTTTGAGGACGAAATTTTTGTAAGTTGGGTAGGTTGTAAACCCCCTAAATTTTCAAATTATTAAATCTTGGATTTTTTCCCAATTTTCTGGATTTTTCTGGGAATTTTCTGTAATTAAAATCAGGGTTTTCAATTAATAAATGATTTTTAATTAGCAATAAATAATATTAAAATATCATGAAAATAATATTTTTGGGTGTAAAATGAAAAGTTGGACTTAGGGTAATTTTTCTGGAATTTATTGGGCCTCAGACCTATTTTTAAAAGTCTAAAAACTAATTTTCCTAATTATTAATTAAATTCTGTTTTATTATTATTATTATTAATATTAATATATTTATTATATTTATTTTATTCGGTTTTGGGCCCGGCCCGGCCCAGTGGGCCGAGCCCATTAGGCAGCCCAGCCCAACCATCTCCTTAGCGGGTCGGGCGGGTCGGCCAGACCCGGATCCGCGCCCGACCCGACCCATTACCCGGTCACCCCTACCGTTCTCCCCACGACCGAAAATCCCGCCGCCCACCGCGTTCTCCGGCGACGTGGCCGGAGAACCTCCCCACGTCCGCGTCTCCCCTCCGATTCTTCCGCCCTCGACGCCCCGGCCTTCCCCGCCCCGAACCCCTATAAATCCCCTCGCCTCCGCCCTCTTCCTCCCCCACAGACCCGAGCCCTAACCCTAACCCGCCGGAGACCGCCGCCGACTTCCCCTCAGCCCCTGCGCGATCCGCCCGCCGTCCAGACCCGCCGTCCACCACCTTCCGCGTCTCCTCCTCTCCCCTTCCTTTCCTCCTCCTCCCCAGGCGGAGCCGACCCCGAGTCCGACACCTCCCCGCTGTTGTCTCCCCTCCGCCGGAGCCGCAGCAGCCGCCGTAGCCCCGGCCCGACCTCGCCAGCCTCCGGCGTATCCTCCAGCAGCACCGGATACGGCTGAGGAGCACCGGACACCCCGCGGACACAGACCCGGACACGGGATTCGCAGACAGGACACGAACACGCGTGTCGGACACGGTCCAACCCCCGATTTCTCGGTCCCCTTCAGGTACTCGTAACTTGCAACCCTGATCTCCGTTTTCGATTCTGTAAATTGCGTTGGGAAGCCTGTATGACCCTCTCGGTGTCCGGACAAACTGTTCGGGACACCGCGTCCTGTGGTGATCGCACACCGCGATCCAAAAACAGGAAAAACCAGACCCTGTTTCACCCCAGAACCGAGTACGTTCCGCCAAACGGGACGACTTGGTCGCGTGCGGTCTTCACAGATACGTGCGCATCATCGATAAGGACGTGTGAGTCTTCGTGGAAGCTGATTCGGGTGTGCGTGCACACCGGAATCAACGCGTATCCGCCTTTTCGGCAATTCACCCTAATTTCGTGTACACTCGTCGGATCGAGACGAAACTTGCGCCATCGGACTCGTAGCGATACGCTGGTCCTGTGGGTCAAGTTTGGTTCGATTCTGAGAACGTTGACGAAATTGCGTGTCGTGGGCCCCACAGGCCCCGCTCGACGGGCGATTTTGTGTTCGGCTCATCGGAATCCAAATCTGGAAGTTCTGTTGGGTTCGTATCAGCGTTCCTGACCTGTTGACACTAAGTTTGGTAAATTTGGAGACCTTTGACCCGGACGCGTTTTTCGGTGCAAAGCGGGCCCAACGGCGGACCCCGTTTTGACCCGAAACTGCCATTTTTGTCCTTGTCTCCAAATTGGACCCAAGGACAGGCGTTTCTAGCTATTTGACATCTTCTGAGAGTGATGGTAATGTCTATTTCAGCTTTTGGACTCATCTCTGGACTTTTCCCCCAAGAACCTAATTAAGCAGATCCAAACAACAGGCAAGTACCTGCACTTCAAGTTAATCTTTATATTGTGATAATTAATTTCCTGCTCTACTAGTACCCTTGCTGATTACACATAGTGTCAGAATACTGTATCTCATGTCTTGAATATTGGAATTCATGTCTTGTTTTCGTGTCGGGAGGGAGAATACTGAAAGGCATGTAGTTTACCCTGACCCGTGTCGTGAATAATAGCTGTTGGTACACGACTGTCCATCAGCCGGATCTCGATTATTCGTGAATAATAGCCGTCTATGACGGCCGGATTAGCCTTATAAACCCCTGCATGCCAACTAAGTATTCTAAAAACAAACACAAGTTTCATACAGATAACTTCAGGTCATGTTATATTCTTGCTGACTGTGTAGTTTCTTTTCCTGCTTGTTTACTTCTGTTTCTCATATCCCTGTTTATAGTTTTGACTCTGAGATATTAACTTTCCTTTATGCATATTCCTTAACATGATAGTCAATGTTTAATTGTCATAAATATTTAGTTTAACATTGTTGTGCACTGTGTACTTTGCTCCTTTCCTGACTGGATCTGTTGATTTAGGCGATGATGAGGATCTTGCCCCTACTTATTATGGTCCTTATGAGGGTACAGATGATACCTATGAGGAGCCAGAACCCACCCAGGAGACCCCTGCTGCTGAGTAGCTAGTAGTAGCTATTCTTTTTTTTCTGTTCTTATCTTATTTAATCGGGTTTGTCCCCGATTTTATTTTGGAATTCCTGTACTAAACATTGGAATTGTTGTCTCATTCATTTCAGTTGCAAAATTTAAGTTTCTATTCTCATTATTATCTTGCCTATGTTAAATTGTGAATGAGTTAGACTAGTTAGATGGATTGACCTAGACAGCGTACTACCGCCGACTCTGCGGCGTAGGCTGGACGTACCCACGTACTCGTGCCCGAACTACCGGGTGCGGGTCGTGACAGAGGAGTATCAGGATACAGTTTTGGACAAGATTATCAGAGGACTTCACTATTGCGGATAATGGATCGTTGTGGCACGGTACTAGGATATGTGTACTGAGCGGGGAGCTACACGAGGAGGTTTTGTAAGAGGCACATCGCTCTCAGTACTCGATGCATCCAGGTACCAACAAGATGTATCGAGACCTGAAGGAGTACATATGGTAGTATGGTATAAAGCGTAAGTTAGCACGCTTCGTATCCAGGTATTTAGTGTGCCAGCAGGTAAAGGCAAAGGCTAGGTGCATTGCTTCAGCCTTTACCAATCCCAGAGTTAAAGTGGGAGCATGTGACTATAAATTTTGTTTTGGGGCTTCCGCATTCTCCAGGAGAAAAAGACGCAATTTCGGTCATCGTAGACAGGTTGACCAAATTAGCCCACTTCTTACCATTCAAATTGGGACGTCGACGGAGAAGCTAGCAGAAATTATGTACGATAGATTATCAGATTATATGGGGTTCCTGTAAGCATCATCTCGTATCAGGATAGTCATTTTACTTCCCACTCCTGAAGAAGTTTGCAGGTTAGTTTAGGCACTCAGCTCAAGATCATTACCGCATATCACCCACAGACAGACGGACAGTCGGAGAGGACTATTCAGACTCTCGAGGATATGCATCACACTTGTGTTTTGGATCTAGGAGGTTCTTGGGAGGATCATCTACACCTGGTAGAGTTTGCTTACAACAACAGTTACCAGGCCAGTATTAAAATATCATCATTCGAGGCTCTATATGGACAGATGTGTCGTACACCATTATCTAGAAATGATATCGGAGAGAGAGCCTTGTTGGGACCAGAGATGGTCGTGGATGCAGATGAGAAGACGAAGCTCATCAGGGATAGACTTCGAGTGGTACAGGACAGACAACGGTATTGGGCCGATAGCTACCGTAGACCCTTGGAGATAAGTTTATTGTAATTGCTTGTGATTGCTTTATTTTAGATTACGTGTTAAGGCTGTATTTTGTTCTAGATTGGCAATTTGGTATTCTTGGGGATTTCTTCGACATGGGGCACTATTTACTTTAGTGGAGGCAGGAAGCTTAGTCTACGGTATATTGGACCTTTCGGTATTCTTGCGAGGGTTGATGCAGTGGCCTACAGACTAGACTTGCCGGCTGCACTAGAGGGAGTACATGACGTGTTCCACATGTCTCAGCTGAGACGATACGTGGCAGACCCTAGTCACGTACTATATCACTCAGATATCGAGGTTGGTTCGACTCTCAGCTATCCGGAGCAGCCAGTAGAGATTTTGGATTGAAGGAAGAAGGTATTGCGGAACCAGACTATTCATTTGGTTCGTGTTGCATGGAGACATCATTCTCTGGGTGAGTCAACCTGGGAGAGGGATGATGAAATGCGCGAGCAATACCTGTATCTCTTTGCGCCTTGAGGTTTTGTTCTTATTGTTCTGATTATGTTCTTGTGCTAGTTTAGTTCAATTTCGAGGTCAAATATTTTTTAGGAAGGTGGACTTGTCAGTATTATATTTCTAGAATAGGAAATTTTTTGTATTTTGCAATAGTTATATATATATATATATATATATATTATTGTTATTAATAATATGAGTTAATGGGCTAGACTTGATGTGACCATTAACTCAACCTTAGACTAGTCATATTTGGACCAAACTAGTCAATTTCCTTCATTAATTAGAAACTAGTTAAATCCCTCATTAGATTATGAAAACCCCACTAATTAAACTACTCTTCATGACAACCATAGAGGGCATTTTAGATATTGTGCATTAGCTAGACCTAGGGTTTCACTTGGCCGGCCCTATATAGAAGAGGGGGGGGGGCTCCCTCAAGCTCCATTTAATGTTCATGAAACCCTAGATTGAGTTCTTTCCCCAAAACCCCTTATTCAAGAAGTTAGGGTGCAGGTTCCTGCACCTATATGTTCTCAAAAAAATGTTGTTCCTCTAGTTGTTGTACAGCCTAACAATAATGAACAACAATTGAATGATCATGAAATAAATGATCAAGAAATGAATGATAAAATAGTGAATGACCAAAGCCCACATAATAAAATCATTGCTAATGAACTTGTAGCATAAAAACCACAGAAATAGGAGTAAGACAATCTCAAAGAAATAGGAGACCTGCTATTTCGAATGATTACGTGGTATACTTACAAGAATCTGAATTTGACATTGGGTCAAGTAAGGATCCGGTGTGAGAATTTTGAGAAATGGATTAATGTTATGAATGATAAACTGAAATCAACAGACCAAAACTGTCATCCTAACTTTTTCAACTAGGGGTAGTTTGATAATTTGGTCTAGTGATTTAATTTTGGGAATATTATATTAATATTAGAGTGCTAAACTATTATTTAATAGTTGTGTTAGTTATTATTTATTAGAGTGACATATATTTGTTTAGAGCCTTGTACCATTTATTTTTAGTTAGAGGCCTAGCCTATTAATTAGATTTGACACTTGTAGGCCCAACTAGAATTGTCATGACAACTAGTGAACCCAACATTGACCCAAGTCCAATAGTCCATTCCACTAATTAATTAAGGAGAATTAGGCTAATTAGAATTAATTAGAGACTTTCCAAATTAGCCATTCCCTAATCCTATCCATAACTAACAAGTAGGGGCATCCTAGACATTAGATATTACTTAGGAAGGGAGATAGAGGGGTCGGCCACTATAAGGTCCTCTCCCTCTCTCTCTCTCTCTCTCTCTCTCTCTCTCTCTCTCTCTCTCTCTCCTCTTCATTTGCTCCATTTTTTAGATCCAAATTCTAGATTCCCAATTTTTCACATTTCCTCTATCAATTTTTCTCTCAATTTACTTCCACTCTTTCTTACTTTCACCATTAGAAGAGCTTTGGAGCTTGAAGAAGCAAGGAGCACAAGAAGGAGGAGTATTGGTGGAGAGATCGTGTTCGGATCGTGTCCACTTGAGTTTTCATTAGAAATCTATCTCCCAATTTGTAATTTCTGATTTTTTTTTATTGTAGCTTCTAAATCATGCATTTGACCCTTAGAAATCAGCCTATGGCATAGGACTACCTATAGAAATAAGTTCTAGATCAATTGGTTATGTATTGTGAATTCGATGTGATAATTTGTGTGTATTTTGGGAGAATTTTGGGATTGACACATCAATTATTTGTCATGAGACCAATTTAGTCAAATTAAAATTAGATCAGGGTTGGGATACTAGATACTTGTCCACAAATGTAAACGAGTAGACCGTATAATGGTATTTTGCGATAAGGTGTGATACGGGGCTCATTTTGGGTGAATTATGTTAATTCCTTTCAATTTTCTTTGTAGAAAGTTCCTTTAGTTGTCTAATAATGATATTGAGGAGTATCAGTAGTGTTGTAATGTAATTATGAGTTTGGACCTTTTATTTGGATGAGTATCATAAATATCTTAAGTGTGAACTCTATGTGTTTGGTGAAATGACCAATAGTGTGAAGTTGTGTGCACTTTACATTATTGTGTGTGTGTGCGTGTCCATGTGTGTGTGTATATATATATATATATATATATATATATATATATATATATATAACCATCCTTGTATGTATAATTTCTATTGTGTTTGTGTGTATGAAGGGGGATCACTTTCAGATTTGGCAAGAGTGCGTGAGATAGTTTAGGAGATATGTGCAAGTGATATTGAATGACTGTGTGTGTATGACTGAGTTGTGAAAGGAAAGTTAAACTAGTTTCACTTGAATTGAAGGGCTAATAGGGATGACAGTGTTAAGAGAAATGAGTTATTGGTTTGGATGCTCAAACACTCGAGTGAGGCAGTACATGCATATTTGTGCACTACAAGTGAAGGTCTGCAATGGCTAATACTGGGATCAGAGTGGAATCCATGATATCGGAACAAGAGGATTATCAGTGTACTCATATAGTGTTTAGTTAGTATGTGTTTAACCTATATGAAGTGTCAGTGTTATGAGTACGGGAGGGGATATTATCCCAAAATAGCAGTAGTATGGAGTGTGCAGGTAAGAATTGGTGGTGTCAATGCAGGTGTTCACAATAGGCAATGAGGTTGTAGGTAGCTCAGGTAACAGATAAGGTAGTGTTAGTAATGACTGATTAGTTTTAGTAGGTGGTTACACTGTCAGTCCATTGTGTAGCAGTTAACTCATTTATTTAGCTTTTTGTTTGAGCTAAGTTAGTTCTCAATTAGCTTTTAGTATGTTAATCCATAAATGTCAGTTAATAGTGTATATATCAGTTAGCATATAGTTAGTATCAGTTATCTAATCAAGTTAAGTGGGATAGTGTACATATGTATCAGTTAGTTAGTGTCAGATATCTGAGTACCTGTTATTAGGATATAATAGTTGGATAGTTAATATATGTATCTCAATTAGTTGCCAGTCACTAGGTTCAACTATAGGTGTTAGTGAGTTAGGTTAGTAGTGTCAGTTAGTATTAGTATATAAACTTTTATCAGCTATGTAGGTTCATATCAGCTAGATTTCAGTTAGTAATTGGTGTTAGTTAAGTATTAGTTAGCAAGCCAGGATGCCAGTTAGTTGTTAGCTACCAGTTGTTATTGGGATGTCAATTATATGTTAGCTAATATCTAGTCTATTAGATAGTAGTATTTTAGTGTTAACTAGTACATTACTTATTAGTTAAGATAGCTAATGTATTGACTAGAACTAGCTGTTACTATCATAGTAATCTAGTTAATGGATGCTAATATTGACTAATTAGTAACCAATATAGACTTATTAACTTAGAATGGACCTAATCATGTCCTAGAAGAGCATCCTTAATGCATCTTAGTTTATTATCACTTGTATCACCCATATTGACATGTCATTCATATATAGGTGTATGTGACACCAGTTCGTACACCGAGTGACATTATTTGCTCTGGACAGAAGCGAGTACATTCTCTGATATTTTTTTATTTGATAGTCTCTATGTTTCATGTATTTAGTATTGAGATATTTGATTTCTGACATAATGTTTACACGGATTGGTACACCTTGGATTCCCGTCATGAGATGTTCTTCTCCGTGATCACTTTATTATTACTCTGTGATTATGTGATTAGACCGTGACCAGAATGCATGATATTACAGACCATGTATAGTGATTACAGTGTCAGAACTTATCATGATTTAGATCCGTGTACTAGTCGGGGGTTTGGGGAAAGTATTAGTGGATATGTGATCATACCTTATAGTCCGTGATATATTTATGTTGCAGCCCGTGATAGCTAGCAGACCATGCAACTCACGTATGGCCACGCTAGCTCCCTATTTTATTTATAGTCTGTGTCAGGCCCAAGCCGATCATAAATATTGCTAATATTCAAGGCACAAGTTATTATTTTATTTCTTTCATTTTCAGTTTATTATAGTGATATTCTTTACCATATTGTTCTCAGTTATTTCTATTCCTTGTCATGATATTTTCTTTCATGATGTTTACTATTCCAGTTATTTTTTTACATCATTTATTTTTATTACTATTATTGTTTCATAGTTTTGTCAATTATTGGAACTACTGTTAAAGGTGTACTCTGCTCTTTTCCTGATTGGATATATTTTTCAGATGATTTATTAGAGGACTGGTACCCTACACTACGGACCGCAGGAGGTTGAGCTAGTTGAGCCCGTAGAGCCACTTGTTGTAGTATCACCAGTTGTGGATGCTTAGACTTTCTATAAGTTGTATTTGATTAGTAGACTTGCATGGCATGTATTATTATTTGAGACTTATTTTGAGATTGGACTAGTAGATTAGACTTGTATTGACTCTTGTATTTCTTTCGCTTCTATTCTATTTTCGTACCATTCTTTCTCTAGTTTGATATGTGATTGAGTATTGTTACCATTATTATGTCATTATATTGTCCTACATTGGGAGTTGAGATGGCATGACAGGTACCTTATATATATATTATGAGATGTTTAGATTATGTTGTTGACCTAGAACAGCGTTCTACATCGTTCTTACGATATATGTTGGGCATGGTTCACCACTCGTTCCCTTATTCCGAGTGTGGGTCGTGACAAAAACCAAGTTTGGGACCTCGTTGAGTTGCCTAAAGGATGTAAAAGAGTTGGGTATAAATGGGCTTTTAAAACCAAACGTGACTCTAATGGTAACATAGAACGATATATAGCCATACTTGTAGCCAAATGTTTCACTTAGAAAGAAGGCATTGATTACAAAGAAACCTCCACTTCTGTATCTCAGAAGGATTCTCTCAGAATTATTATGGTACTTGTAGCTCATTTTAATTTAGAGTTACATCAAATGGATGTGAAAATGACTTTTGTGAATGGAAATTTAGAGGAGGGAGTCTATATGAATCAACATGAAGGATTCTCATCAGAAGGAAAGGAACACATGGTCAGTAAATTGAAGAAATCAATATATGGACTTAAACAAGCTTCCCGACAATGGTATCTCAAGTTTAATGATATTGTTGTCTCCTTCGATTTTAAGGTAAACATTGTTGATCGATGTATATACCTGAAGATTAGTGGGAGTAAGTTTATATTTTTTATTTTGTATGTTGATGATATTTTTCTTGTTAGTAGTGATCTTGGTTTGTTACATGAAACTAAGAATTTTTTTCTCTGAGAAATTTGAAATGAAAGATATGGGTGAGGCATCCTACGTGATCAAAATTAAAATATTTCAAGATAAATCACGTGGATTGCTGGGATTGTCTCAGAAAGCCTATATTGAGAGAATTCTAGAGAGATTTGGAATGAAAAATTGTTCGCCAAGTATTGCTCCAATTGAGAAAGGGGACAAATTTAGCCTTAAGCAATGCCCACAAAATGAACTAGAGCGGAAAGGCATGGAAAGAATTCCTTATGCGTCTGCTGAAGTTTGGTGTATGCATAAACATGTAAAAGACCAGACATCAGTTTTGCGGTTGGAATGTTAGAAAGATACCAAAGCAATCCAGGAATGGATCATTGGAAAGCTGCAAAGAAGGTGATGAGGTATCTACAGGGAACAAAGGATTATATGCTCAAATATATGAGATCTGATAACTTTCAGGTAGTTTGTTATTCAGATTCTGATCTTGGTGGTTGATACTGAAAAATCAACTTCTGGTTATTTGTTCCTACTAGCTGGAGTGGCAGTTTCATGGAGAAGTGCAAAGCAAACTTCTATTACCATATCTACCATGTAAGCTGAATTTGTTACAATCTTTGAGGCCACTACTCATGCATTGTGGTTGTAGAACTTTATCTCAGGGCTTGGTGTTGTTGACGGTATTGCTAGGCCACTGAGAATTCATTGCGACAACATCGCAGCTATTTGTTTCTCCAAAAATAATAGTTATTCTCCATGTGCTAAACGAATTGATTTAGAATACCTTGCCATGAAGAAGGATGTTCAGAAACAAAGAGTGTCCATTGTTAAAATAGGTACAAAACTCATGATAGCATACCCACTTATAAATGGGTTAGGACCAAAGGCATTCATTGAGCATACTGAAAGAATGGGTCTTTGTCATAACCCATGACTTTTTCAAAATCTTGGTCTATAGAATGGTTCTATTTTTGCTACACTCTGAGCTCTATAATGAATATGTTTCTGATTAGTAATTTTTTTGTTTTCCATTAAATGTACATATATGAATTTGGATGAATGACAACAAGAACATCTCTATATGTTAGAGATATAATGGTTGGACCATTAAGAGGCCTCTGGCTTATTGGCTATTGTCTGTAGTCTACTAATGATATAGTACATTGAAGAAATTATTTCACTTTGATATATGACTTCCATGACTTACGCTAGTAGGGTGCTTGCAATGGTGTGTATGATGATAGGGTCGGCCCTGAGCATATTCATCTGGAGTGACCGAACAGGGCCTTCTAATATAGAGGGCTCTTAATTCTGGAAGTTTTTTGTTATAATATTTTTATAATGAATTGTTATGAAAGACACCATGGTAATCTAGCTCAAGTAGTAAAGTGTTTGTTTTGCAAGTAGGAAGTACAAGGTTCAATCCCTTACATCTATATTTTTTTTAAAATAGCTTTTATATCCAAAATCCTCTAGTCTCTACTAGAAAAATAGACATGTTTCAAGAAATAATTTGATATATTGATAAAAAAAAATTAATTAGCAACTAAAACACAAGTTCTTTAGGATAAAATATGGTTTTAAAATTTTTTGCTGCGTATTATTTGAGTTTGTTTTGTTAAAATAGCTCTAAAATGACAAAAACATGTAGCCTTTGAGGAAAATAAATATAAGGTTAGAACTTGAAAATAATAACTTTGTATATTTTTGAACATAATCATAACAAGTAAAACACTAGTTTTTAAAAAATAAAAGATGATTCAAACCAAAATTTCTTCGAATCCATTTTTTTTTTTTGCTAGTATGTACATTGAACATTTTGATCAACATACTTCGTCTTCTCTTTGCTAACAAGCTTCTTCTACAAATTAGTTTATGTAGACTTTGTAAATTTGAGCAGTATTTTATTTTAATATTTAGACGTTATAATCGCTCGATCAATACAATTATTAATATACATGGAAGTTAAACAACATTCTCTTATTAATCTTTACTTATACACACTAGTAACGTTCACGTGTGTTGCACGTATAAAAAAAACTATATTATTATTAAAAATAAAATAAATTTAAAATTATATTAAAATATTTTAAATATGGTTTGAATATATTTTAATTATAGTTTGATATAAATATTTTTTTTGAATATTTATATATTTTAATTAGATAATACCATATAGTTAGTTTAAATATAATTTAAATATATTTTATTATTTGTTATATATTTTGGTTTTTCTAAAAAAACATTCATCTAAGTAAGAAAAGAAAACATAAGTGGTAATTATATTTTTTTTAAAATTAATTGGTTGATGATATAAATACAGCTTAGACGGTTCAATTTGAAGCAGGCTCTAAGCGGCATTATATTAGTGGAAGATGGTTAGTTTAAATATAATTTAAATTTAAAATATATTTTATCATTTGTTATATATTTTGTTTTTTTTTAAAATTTTAAATATGTAAGAACAGAAAACATAGACGGTAATTATATATATATATATTTTTAAAAATTAATTGGTTGATAATATACATACGGCTTAGACGGCTCAATTTGGAGCCGGTTCTAAGACGCATTATATTATTGGAAGACGGGTCATTTTTTTAAGAAAAAATAAATTTTTAGCGTCATTAATATACTGCACTGATTTTTTTATACATAAAATAGTGTCTTATATTCAGTTTTTGAACAGGGCCTCTGAATCTCAGGATCGGCCTTGATGATGATCATATAAAAGTAAGGATTCAATCAATTATATTGCGCCTAATGTCTGTCTATTAAACCACTAATTTTCTATCAAACGATCCAAGTGGGACAATGTAGGAATTTTTTACACCATTGATTATGGATCATATCAATTAATTGGTATTTATGATGAATATCATATATATGGTTTATTGATTCAAAATTTGACTAAGGATCATATGGATTAATTGGCATTTATGGTGAATAGTCCATATATATGATTTGATGGACTAATTGATGAATTCAAAATTGATCAATCGGAGGTAATTTCCTAATATATTTCTATGGTGGATGGAAACCATTTAAGTCATTGATGAAAATTGGTTCTTTCTCATCCTATATATCCAGTGCACAACTCAATCTTATGTACACACAAAAAAGACACTCAAAATATGATTGTTTGAGGTGTAAGGGCTGAGAGAGAAACCACTTTTTTTGTTGTTGACGAAATCGTCGAACCACTGCGTCTTGATATATTGCATATCGTTCCAATGGAACCAAATATGTAGTTTATGTTTCCGTCTTACGAAGTTGTGAGATCACGTAAGTTCTAGACCTTGATTTTAAGTATTAAAGTTATTACATATCATGACATAACTACTAGAAGTTTAATTTGCCACGTTAAGTTCGTGCGCTAACTGCGTGAAGTTGATTAGAGCGTTCACTATCATGCCGACAAAGTACAAGACTAATGTGAAATAATAATAATAATAATAATAATAATAATAATAATAATAATGAATCCGTCTCGTTTACTTAAGGTCAAAATTGGAAGAAGCAAAAGGCAAATAATGTACGCTTAAAATATGAGCTATTTATAAACTTCAAGACTAAGTCAAATTTTATCACAAAAAATGAACACAACTAAGGTAGTGGCATGCTTTCGAAGAAAATAACAGTATCAATTGTGGCTAGAGATCGGACTTTACTGGTTCTTGTGGTCAGTGAGAAAAGATATAATTTTTCTGGCTAGACGGAGATTTCGAAATCAAATCCCGAAGGAGATGTGAGAACAATGGACTTAAATGATATGTAACGCAGCGTACACAAAATCTCATATGTATCGTCGGACATATTAAAAAAAAAAAAAATAGTTAGAGAAAATCGGATGTGTTATAGAGTTTGCTTAGTCTTTTAAGTTTGATTTGACTTTACTAAATTCTTTAATTTCTTAGACGATTATTTCTTATTAGACGTTCGTCACTGCTCTCAATCGAAAATCCTTCACTAGGCTATGATATAAATCTGTTCACTTGATCACATTTTATTGAGAGATCATCGCTCGACTACGATAGAAATTTACTATAGATTATTCTTACTCCATTTTTTATTTTTTTTAGGACTGTTAATTACTTCGGCTAACATCCGATTTTCTATAGCCCCGATTGATACAGTATATTTTATATACTTCACAACCTAGTATTTACAAGGAGAGCTTCTTCTTGACTACTAAACCAACTTGACTACTGAATCATGAGCATCAATTTTAAGTCAACGAAGTTGCAAGGGTTCAATATATTACTGTCATGTAGTCTACTTATGCTGTTAGCTAGCCAGCACGACTGTTCCATACATGTGGAGTACTAACGCTTAATTAGCACGCTTACGATTCAAGGTGTGTAAAAGTACTGGTCGTCCGAAAATCGGTCCGGCCCACTTACTCTCATGGGTTCATACTAGATCGGAAGATTCGATCTGCAAGTTCGGTTGGGTCATGTCCGTTATCTTTCTTGTTCGGACCGGATCCAATTCAGACTGTCCCAGTCGGTCCGACCCGGACCGGTTCGGTTCGGCCGAGTTTTATTTATTTTATTTTTTTGGAATATATCCATTGGAAAGTATTTTTACCAAAATACCTCCATTTTAGTGACTGTTTTTTGACCCTTTAAGAAATATTTTGATCATTTTGCTAAAAATAACCAAAATATCCATTATAACAACTTTTTTTTTTGGGTATTTGGGATCATTTAGTCCCAAAATTTTTCTATAAATAGCTCATAATTCATGAAAAATAAACACAACATAATTTTTTCCTCTTACAAAATTTATTCTCTCTTATACAAAATTTAGAAGCAATATATTATAAAGAGACTATATACTATCATGAAAAATGAGCAACCACAACAGCAACTGGAAGATCAGCAACTTCAACCCACACCGCAACCTCAACCAGCACTGCAACCTCAACCGGCACTGCAACTAGAGTTTGAATCAAAAATTGGCATCATTTTAGCGAAGTTTATAATGAGCACTATACAGAAAGAAGATCTTCGAATAGAGTTCTTGTTGAATCCTTACATTGTGGAAAATGACTCAAATGGGAGCATAACTGTGGTACAAGGAAACTATGCATACATCTGAAAATGTGTATGAAAATCTAGTAATATTGTATTTTCTTAAAAAAAATATCAATTTTATTATTGTTACATAAGTCATAGGTATATTTAAATCTAATTGCAACTTATATTTGAGTCTTAGCTTTCAGCCTCTCTACAAACTTTATTTACAGTATTACAAATAAATTTTGAAGAGAGGCTGCGAAGCTAAGACACAAATATATGTTGCATGACTTATGTAACAAAAATAATATATATTAAAAATTATCTTCAATAATTTTTTTTTCAATTAAGTGTTACTGTGTTCTTGTTAGACTAGTTGGTGTTGTTTACATTTAAAAATTTTAATTATCAAAAGAAAAAATTTCTATTTAAATTTATATAACTAATAACAAATTATTTCAACTTATAAATATTTAGATTTAATTTATACTTAAAGTTATATAAATATTAATATAAAGAAATCAAATCAAATTTTCTTACTTAATGTTTATATAAATTTTTACATAAATTATAAAAATAAACTTACTAACAAATAACTTATAAATTTTAAATTATACAAAAATAACTTAGTAACAAAAAAATCTATAAATTTTAACTTGAATTTATTTACTTATATTAGTTAATAAATATTTATACTTATAAAGATTTATTTATAAAGATTATAAATATTTAAACTTAAAAAGATTTTAAAAAAATTATAAATATTTATACTTATATTTATTTATACTTAAAAAGTGATATAAAAAATGTATATAAAAATTTATACTTATAGAAAAAAGTTATTAAATTTTTAAAAAAATTCAACTTAAAAATACTTAGATTTTAATTTATAGTTAAAGTTATATAAATATTGACATAAAGAAATCAAATAAGTTTTCTTACTTAATGTTTATATAAATTATACATCTTGAATTCAAATAAAAAAAAATTAACTTATAAATATTTACAAGAAAGTTACACATATAATCTTTAAGAAATCAAATAAAATTTTCTTACTTAATGTTTCAATAAGTTTTGACATAAATTATACAAAAAAAAAAACTTTTAACAAATAACATATAAATTTTAAATTATACAAAAATAACTTAGTAACAATTATATATATATATATAAACTGAAAAAAATTTAAAAAAAATCAGACAGGCTCGGTTCGACCGTGAACCGGTCCCGACCCAGACCGGTTAGGCTCGGTCCACCACGGACCGGGTAACGGGTCCGAGCTGGGTCGGGTGCCAATCCGACCTGACCGACCCGACCCGGTCTGCTCTCTGCACCGGGTTGGATGACCCAGTCAAACCGGACATCGAGCCGGACCGAAATGGCCTATTTTACATATTAACTTATTGTCACGTCCCAGTCCCAAAATACCGAGAGACTAGCCATGTGGCAATGGCCAACAGCACACTCCAATGGGCAAACCCAATTTAATGGACCCGTTAGAGTGTACTTAAGCTGTAAAACAAATATAATGGTCTACGTTACATGTCACAGTCTAATTCTAATCTCATCCACAGAAGGTAACATAAATATCAAATGTCAAACTAATCAAAAGAGAAATATAATCCAACAAGTCTCAATAAAAGTATATCGGGATATAACCCGATAATGAGTTTAGTACCGTAATTCAAGAGACAGGAAATAGAGTATTTAAAAACAGAAATAATTGAGTATATAACAAATACTCAAGAGAAATCTTCTGGCACCACCTCGTCCTCTGGTGCTGGTACTGCTCCAGTGTCTTCTCCTGTCCCATATACCTCGGGGTAGATCTCCTCTTCTATACCTGGGGACATAATCCGGATCCAGGTTCTCAGGGGATATAGCAAGGTACAAGAATAACTCAAGCAAATAAAATACAGTAAATAAAATATATCAACAGGGCAAACTATGTAACCATCTATATGAAATGCAAATGAGAGCATTAATTATACTCAGGATGAAACTACTATAGACTCTGGGAAACCCATAGCAGCATTAATTATCTCGAAGGGTCAGTACGTGTGCCAAAGCTCTGGTCAGAGTTTAAGGCACTCCTAGAATATCTATATATATTTATATAATATAATCAACCTTTAGTATGGTAAGACTCTCCCCACCCAATATAATCACACATCTCATGTCCACGATATCTCATGTCCATAACACGTAAGATCATAACCTCTAGCTAGTACAGCGAGTCATAATAATATCTATGTATATGCAAGTACTATGACACGAATTCTGTAATCCTATACAGAATTACCATGAATAACTCAAGAAAGATTTTGTCATATGAATAGTATCAAGTGTCATATGGTATGACGTACTTGGTAAAGCAAGCACGAAAATATAGGATCGAGTTATCAACTCTCTAAGTGACGTTACACGACTCCGCGTACGGCGTCGACACCCGAATATTATTCGGACGTTAAGCAACGTCTCACGGTCCTAGGTTGAACAGGTACATCACAGAAAATAAATCAAACACATAATATTAAGATAATTACTACAAGTTTGGCAATGTACACTTGCCTGTGGTTTGAACTCCAAAAGTTGCTTCGATGTATGTGAAATCTTTAGGTACGCCTCCGGATGCTGAAATAAATATTACCATCACTCTCAGAAGACATGAAATAGCTAGGATTGACTACTCATAAGTCAAATTTGGATACAGGCGCAAAATTGATAGTTTCTGGTCAAAGCGGGGTCCACAGGTGGCTCACTTCGCACCGAAAAATGTGCCAGAGATAAAGTTCTCTAAATTCGTCAAACTTAGTCTCTAAAAGTCCAGAACGATAATACGAATCCAACGGAATGTCCAGAACTGAATTTTGATGAGCCGATCACAAAATTGCCTGTTAAGTAGAGCCGTGGGGCCCACGATACAGGGTTTTGTTAACGTTCTTAGAATCAAACCAAACTTGGGTCACAGGACTAGCGTAACGCTATGAATACAATGGTGCAAGTTTCATTGCAAGATGACAAGCACACACGAAATTACAACGAGTATCAGAACAGGTTGATACGGGACATTTTTGACGGATACACGTTGATTCCGGTGTGCACGCACATCCAAATCAACTTTCACAAAATCTTACTCGTCCGTGTTGAAGATACGTGCCTTCTGATATAATTTGCACACGAAGAAGTCGCCACGTTTATAGGACGCACCCCATTTTAGAAAATTTTGGATTTTAAAAACTAAGATTTTGGTCAAATTCATCCGCGAATAAAACACAACATACATCAAACTAAAATAAACTAATTATAGGGTTTAAAACTTGATTATATTGTCTAATTTACTGTTCAAACATAATCTAAAAATATAAAACAGGTTAGGAGAAAAATGGCCATGAACATGGGGCTCCGGGACAGTTTCCAGAACTAAAAATATGTTTTTTTCCTTTTTTGCGTCGCGATTTACGATCGACACATGACGCGATACCTTGAACTAATTACACAGGGTTCGAGAGGGTCACATTGTCTTCGGATAGGATTCAACAAAATAAATTTTGGATCAATGTACAGGGAGATACGCGAGTTGGAAGAGGCATACCTCACTATTGCGCTTGAAAGGGGCAATTTTCCGACAGTTTTGCGGGCGGCGTGCGGTGGTCGTCGGTGGCCTGCGGCGTCGTTTGGAGGTTGAAGAATACGAAGGGGTGGTCGTGAGGTGTGTACATGTAAGAATATGGGTGGTTTATGAAGGAGAAGAGGGGGTTGCGAGGGTGGTGTCCGCAGGAACCGGCGGGGTCGCGGGTGTGCGGGAGGGGAGGATTTTCAGTTACTGTGTATTAGTTGTTAGCGGGTTGGGTCAGGTCGGGTCGGGTACGGATCGGGTTCAGATCCGACCCATTAGGGTTGATTCGGTTCAGTTGGGTTTAATTAGGTTTGGTTTGGTTTGGTTTGGTTCAAGTCTGGTTCGGTCTGGTTTATCTAAACACAATACTTTTTAGCTATTTAAAAATAGTTTTTGAGCCCAATGAATTCTAAAAAAATTACAAAAATCATATTATTAATTATACACTCAAAAATATAATTTTTATAATATTTTATTATTTAAATTAATACACAATAATATAAATCCCAGAAGGACATTAAAAATAATTAATTAAAAATTACAAAAAAATCCCAAAAATTATATTTAAATTTTAAAAAAAATTGGGTGTTTATAATCTACCCACCTTAAAAGAATTACGTCCTCGCAATTAAGAAAATAAAACATAACCGGTCAGAAGAGATGACGTGGTTGCAAGACATGTTTGTTGAAGCACGACACAAAGGATAAGGAACCATGAACAAGAAAAAATTGAGAGAAAGGGTGAGGGATTTGTTCAAGCAGAATACGTAGGGAAGTAGTAAAAGTTTTCCCTAGGCAATGAGAGATAAGTAACTCAAGAGTAAAGGAGCCTGGTTAGAACGAAGATCAACTACAGCTTAGGAAAACTTGGGTACCAGTTACTAATCTAGACTAACAAGTTTATGCTAACATAATACTAGGCTTAGGCTAGGGTAATGAACTAACAAGCATGTTCTAAAGCCTTACTAGGAATAAATAGCTATGCTAAAACTTATATCTTACTCGTATTCGCTACTCCTCGAGTCTGTACCTTCTCCATTTTTCTCACAAAAGCCTGTCCACTTCCTTGCGATAGTGTCCTCTGTTGTTGCTGGGCCTGCTAGAAGTGTGCTGCTCATGGTGCCAAGGGTGGCCTCAGCTGATATCCTCCCGATGCTGGTAAAGCTTGTCGGTTTACCATTGGTGCGTCTTCTCGACGCTCAGGGCAATCCCTTACTGAATGCTGACTGGATCCGCAAGCTAAACATAATCCCAATCTGCGTCGGTATTACTTGGCGAGATAGCCTACCTTTCCATAGTAGTGACAAGTAGGAAGGACTAGTGTTAGTGGTATAAATGCTCTCTATGGTGGATTCATCTGTGGTCGCTTTGCAGCTCCCTGCTGTGCTCGGTCTGGTGCTAATGCATACGGCCGCTTCTAGCTGGACTCTCTCCTTGTGACGCGCTCCATGGGTCGATTTGTAGTAAGGACATTTGTGTATGAAGTAGTTGCAACGGAGGTGATTAATTTCTGTAGCTCAGAGCTAAGTCTGTTAAAGAACTTCTCTGCCTGGCTTTGCTGGGCCTCTTGATGAACCAGTTGTTGGGCTTGCATCATTGCGTAGAACATTTGGAACATCTGTTGTCCGTCCATAGCCTGTCCTAGTAGAAAAACGGGCATTGGTGGAGTAAACTACGGCAGTGGTGGAATGTCGTCTCGCCGGAATCTTGAGGTATGTTGGCCTGCTTGACTGCTTTGTTGAAAAGATGTACCTCCACCGACTGGTATCACTCCATCATCGTAGGTGACCACATCACCTTGTGGTATACCTGCGGGAGTCTCGTCGCTTGCTTGTGGATCCATTGCTCTGCATCCAAAGTAAACTATGAGAGCCGTACAAAAGAATCACGGCAGGATGCAAGTCAAAAAATTATTTTAAAGTCGATATAGAGGTCAAGAATGAATCAATCAAGTGGATGAGATCCTATAACTTATCCTAATTGCATGCTTGCTCGGTCCCTTAGTTGAAACTGAAGCAATATAGTAGTAGACCTGCATGGGCCACCACAAAAACTATGTCACACCCCAGTCCCAAAATACCGAGGGACTAGCCACGTGACAATGGCCAGCAGCACACTCCAATGGGCAAACCCAATTTAATGGACCCGTTAGAGTGTACTTAAGCTGTAAAACAAATATAATGGTATACGATACATGTCACAGTCTAATTCTAATCTCATCCACAGAAGGTAAACATAAATATCAAATGTCAAACTAATCAAAAGAGAAATACAATCCAACAAGTCTCAATAAAAGTATCTCGGAGAACAATCCGATAATGAGTTTAGTACAGTAATTCAAGAGACAGGAAATAGAGTATCTAAAAACAGAAATAACTGAGTATATAACAAAATACACAAGATAAATCTTCTGGCACCACCTCGTCCTCTGGTGCTAGTACTGCTCCACTATCTGCTCCTGTCCCGTATACCTCGGGGTAGATCTCCTCTGCTATACCTGGGGACATAATCTGGATCCAGGTCCTCAGGGGACATAGTAAGGTACAAGAATAACTTAAGCCAAATAAAATACAGTAAATAAAATATATCAACAGGGCAAACTATGTAACCATCTATATGAAATAAAAATGAGAGCATTAATCATACTCAGGCTGAAACTACTATAGGCTCTGGGAAACCAATAGCAGCATTTATTATCTCGAAGGGCCAATACGTGTGCCAAAGCTCTAGTCAGAGTCTAAGGCACTCCCAGAATATCTATATATATAATATAATCAGCCTTTAGTTTGGTAAGACTCTTCCCACCCAATGTAATCACACGTCTCATGTCCATGATGTCTCATGTCAATAACACGCAAGATCATGACCTCTAGCTAGTACAACGAGTCATAATAATATCTATGTATATGGAAGATCTATGTCACGAATCATGTAAGCCTATACAGAATTACCATGAATAACTCAGGAAAGATTCTGTCACATAAATAGTATCAAGTGTCATATGGTACGACGTACTTGGTAAAGCAAGCACGAAAATATAGGATCGGGTTATCAACTCTCTAAGTGACATTACACGACTCCGCCTACGGGGTCGACACCCAAATATTATTCGGACATTAAGAAACGTCTCACGATCCTAGGTTGAACAGGTACAACATAAAAAATAAATCAAGCAAATAATATTAAGGCAAATACTGCAAGTTTGGCAAGGTACACTTGCTTGGGGTTTAAACTCCAACAGTTTCGTCGGTGTATATGGAATCTTCAGGTACGCCTCCGGATGCTGAAACAAATATTACCATCACTCTCAAAAGATATAAAATAGCTAGAATTTACTATCCATAAGTCTAATTTTGACACAGGGACAAAATTGACAGTTTTTGGTCAATGCGGGATCCGAAGGTGGCCCACTTCGCACCAAAAAATGTGTCAGAGACAAAGTTTTCCAAATTCGTCAAACATAGTGTCTACAAGTCCAGTACAATGATACGAACCCAACGGAATGTCCAGAACTGGATTTCGATGAGCCGATCGCAAAATTGTCCGTCAAGTGGAGCCGTGGGGCCCAAGATACGGGATTTCGTCAACGTTCTCAGAATCGAACCAAACTTGGGTCATAGGACCAGGGTAATGCTACGAATCCAATGGCATAAGTTTTATTATGAAACGATAAGCTCACACGAAGTTACAACGAGTGTCAGAACAGGCCGATACGAGACATTTTCGACGGATACGTGTTGATTGCGGTGTGCACGTACATCCAAATCAACTTTGCGAAATCCCACACGTCCGTGTTGACGATACGCGCCTTTTGATATAATTTGCACATAAAGAAGTCGCTTCGTTTACCGGGATGCACCCCATTTCAGGAAATTTTGTATTTTGAAAACCAAGATTTTGGTCAACTTCACCCGCGAATAAAATACAACATACAACAAATGAAAATAAACTAATTACAAGGTTTAAAACTTAGTTATGTTGTCTAATTTACTGTTCAAACATAATCTAAAAATGTTAAACAGGTTAGGAGAAAAATGGCCATGAACATGGGACTCCGGGACAGTTTCCAGAACCAAAAATGTGTTATTTTTTCCTTTTTTGGGTCGCGATTTGCGACCGACACAGGACGCAATACCCCGAACTAATTACATAGGGTTTGAGAGGTTCATGTGGTCTTCGCATAGGATTTGACAAAACAAAATTTGGATCAATGTAATAGGAGATACGCGAGTGGGAAGAGGCATACCTCACTGCTGCGGGTGAAAGGGGTAATTTTGCGGGCGGCGTGCGGGGCTCTTCGGTGGCCGACGTCATCGTCTGGAGGTTGGAGAATATGAGGGGTGGTCGTGAGGTATGTACATATAAGGATGGGGGTGGTTTATGAAGAAGAAAAGGGGGTCGCGGGGGTGGTGTCCGCGAAACCGTGGGGGTCGTGGGTGTACCTGGGGGGGGATTTTCAGTTACTGTGTATTAGTTGTTGGTGGGTCGGGTCGGGTACGGGTCGAGTCGGGTTCAGATCTGACCCATTAGGGTTGGTTCAATTCTGTTAGGTTTAATTAGGTTTGGTTTGGTTCGGTTTAAGTCTGGTTCGATCTGGTTTATCTAAACACAATATTTTTTAGCTATTTAAAAATAGTTTTTGAGCCCAATAAATTTCAAAAAAAATTACACGTCATATTATTAATTATACAATCAAAAAATATAATTTTTACAATATTTTAATATTTAAATTAATACACAAAAATATTAATTCCTGAAGGACAGTAAAAAGAATTAATTAAAAATCCCAAAAAAATTCCAAAAATTTATATTTAAATTTTATAAAAAACCAGATGTTTACACTTATAGTTGACAAAACATAGAACCAAATACAATAATAGAACCGAACTCAACTGGCTATTGTGGTCAGTGAGAAGATGTATAACCTTTTTGGCTAGACGGACGGTCTTGGAATCAAATTGCGGAAAAAGTGTGTGACAGTGAGTCCAAATAACATAAAATACAGTTTACACAGTCTCGTACATATCGTCGAACATCTAAAAAAATACTCATAAATAACAAATAAAAATAAAAATATATAAATGAATATGAGATGTACACTCCTAAACAAAATCGAACAGATCTACCGGCTAGTCGAAGCGTGATATATCTTGATTTTCGTCTTGTCTCCAACACGAATAATGTACTTATTCTGACAAATAATAAGATACTATTGTCAAAGCTCACAACAGTACGAACAAGTTATCCTCAAAATATAATATGGTTTCCATGGTTAACTTATCCCCTCGCAGAGGAGAACACTGATCCATGCATGCATCATTAGTAGTTGGTACTCTCCAAAACAATTTAGGGTTCAAAATTTTAAAAAAAGAAGATAAAAATATAGAATAGGTTGAATTTGTACGAGAATAGTAGAAAATAATAAAGTGAGCTCCAATCAAAAATTAATGCGTAAAGAAAAATATAATCTAGAATCTAGAAAGTTGAATTTCAAATTGGGACTTACTATTCTACAAAATAATTTCCTATAATCTAGAATCTAAAAATTGGAAGACCCAACCCTTAGCACCTATG
Source organism: Iris macrosiphon (assembly GCA_036927795.1). NCBI lineage: Eukaryota > Viridiplantae > Streptophyta > Magnoliopsida > Asparagales > Iridaceae > Iris > Iris macrosiphon. Next base: position 156,590,524 of record JAYESA010000007.1, read on the forward strand.
GATGAAATGAGACTGAAAATTTAGAAATTGAAACTTGAAATAGAACTTACTATTCTACAAAAATGAGTTCCTACATTTTAAATCAATGATATAGAACGTGTGATGGACCTTACCAATGATGCTCTTATAAATGAGCACTCAACTTCATGTAAGACCTGTTTGGTAAATCATAAGTGAAAAAATATTTGGATTTGGACTTTTGAGGATGAAATATGAATAGAAATTCGTGCACTTTCTTGTCCCCCTCGCAGGGGACAAATATGTTTGATTAGGATAAGAAAGTGAGAAGTGGAAAGTGAAAATGTTAATATTTATAAAATTTAATTAGTTGTTAATGACACAACAACAATGATAATAATAATAATAATAATAATAATAATAATAATAATAATTATTATTATTATTATTATTAATTACTTAATCTAATAATTATTATAATTATATATATATTTCCGCTTATTAATCTATCTTTTTCTACAAAATAATACAGCTAATACATACACTACATTACATTAATTAATTAACACAATATTTTTTTCACAAATTGGTGGATCAGCACAAGTGCACAACCCCCATGGTTCCTCCCCCAACCTACCCCACCGATTCATTTTTCTCCAAAAAGAAAAAAAAACTCATGGTTTGCCCACCACCACCGCCACCACACACCAGGCCTCCTCCTCCCGTTGTAGAAACCCTGACCTCTGGCGTCGGCATCGTATCTTGATGCCACCGCTGGCGCCGGAGACTGAGCCACTGATGTCGTCGGTCTCGCATCGTGTCCTGGAGCCACCGCAGTTTTTATCACCAACAATGATTCTACACACAAAATATATCTTCTCTTTTTTAGTGCGAACGAGTCTTGGGCAATATCTGGTGTGGTACCGGCAAAAATAAGGGAGAGTTTTATAGTGCGAACGAGTCGCCCTCATACTTCTTGCTAGGATTAAAGTCGGGTCTCATCGAAAGTGACTTGGGACCGAACCTCAGTATATATGCAGCGGGTACCTTCCTTTATCAGGTTGACAAGAAGGGGACCTATCCTACAAGACAGCTGCGGGCTCTTAGCTGGACATATTATAATATCTCCTGGTGCCGCCAGACCTTGTTGATTCTGAATAAGTACGAGCGGGAGCTCAAGGCCGCATATTTCTTTTTCGCCGTGAGGGGCACAATGTATTGTTTTGAGATTAACCATCCCTTGTTCGTTGTGCTGGTAGAGTTGTACAGCCTCCGTACAGGAACCTTTTTTACACCTGGTGACGAGATAGGACAAGCCTTGCATGAGATACATAATGTCTCAAAACTTTCTTAGGGCGACGAACCCTACGAGGAGTATACCCCGAGCAATGAAAAACTCGAATAATTAGAAGCAGAGAACTCGAAGATCCTAGCGGTATACCAGGAACTAATATGTCATCATGGCATCTGCCAGAGGTCGTCAAAAAAGACGAAGAAATCTACTAAGGGGTATTCTCTTTAAATCACAACTTGGAGTCGCTAACTCTTCCCGGAGTCGAAGGAGTCCGCTAGAGTTCATGTTCGGACACCACGATCAAAACATAAAGTGGCTAATTTTATCCGGACGCTAAAGGAACTAGCTGTCGAGGGTGAGGAAGTTGAGGGCTCCTCGGGGTAAGAGGATGAACCCCTTGACGAACTAAGTGGCATCGAAGAGGAGCTTAGCTACTTCTAAATAGACACCCATAAGTTTTCCTAAAGGTCGTGCTGACGGGATAGCTGATGCTCTGGTTGCACAACTATGTAGTCCCGGATGGGTCTGGCACAATAGAGAGGATCAGTCGTACCGTCATTTTACTTGCTGTGAGGTTGGCTTTTGGCCACAAGTTGGCCCTTTTACCGGCTATGGTATGCTGTATCTATCGTGGACTCTACAACAATGCCGAGAAGGTGAAGGACCACCCAGGTAAAGGACACTTCAACAGGGTCGAGCTTCCTTACCATTACTTGATGGGGTAACTTCTTCTGCATCACGGATCCTTAATGATCCCAAAGGCCGACGAGGATATGGTGGCAGCCGACGCCCTGATCCCTATATATCATAGGATGAAGTGTCACGCCCCAGTCCCAAAATATCGAGGGACTAGACACGTGGCAATGGCCAGCAGCACACACCGATGGACAATCCCAATTTAATGGATCCATCGGGGCATACTTAAGCTGTAATACAATAATAAGGGTATACTAATCTCATCCACAGAATAAATACAGCAATATCAACAACAAAAATAAACATCATCCAGTCACAAGTAAATAAAATCGGGGAACAACCCGATAATAAGTCTGTTACAATTGTTCTTTAAACAAGAATTAAAAGAGTTTAAAAGCAGCAAGACTGAGCATAGAAGAAGCAGATATTCAGGAAAAATCCTCAGCGATCACCTCGTCCTCAGGTTCCAGTACTGTTACGAAAAGTGCTCATGTTCCGTACACCTCAGGATAGATATCCTCTGCTAACCCTGGGGACATAATCCAGATCCAGGTCCTCAGGGGACATAGCAAGGTATAAAATAACTCATGCCAATATAAATGCAGAGCAGCAATAAATGAAACAATAGGGTGAACTATATAATCATCTATGTGAAATGCAAGTTGAGAGCATCACTAGAACTCAGGCTGAGACCACTACAAGCTTTGTGCCTGGGAGCCTGTAGCAGTGTTACTATGTATTTTAATATGTAATTTACTATATAGTATATATATAAAATCAGCCTGTAGCCTGTGTGTCTCTCCCCACCCAATGTAATCACACATCTCATGTCCACGATGTCTCATGTTCATGTCACGTAAGATCAAAACTAATGCAGCAAGTCATATACTAACTATGAATAAAATGTCTATGTCATAAATCCTGCAACCTACACAGAATCACCTTGAATATTTTAGGAAGATTCTGTCTCATAAATAGTGTCAGGTGTCCTGGGTATAACATACTTGATAATACAAGCACGAGAAGTATATGGTCTCGGTATCCATCTCTAGGTGACTTTACACAACTCTGCGTACAGTGTTGACACCCGACTATTAATCGGACGCTAAGTAAGTCACACGGTCATAGGTTTAAGCATGTACAACTTATAAATAAGGCAAAAATTATGTAACAAGAACTGCAATAATTGGCAAGGTATACTTGCCTGGGGTTCTGGCTCCAACTGTAGCTCTGGTCTCAGTGGAAATTGCAGGTACTGCTCCGTTTGCTGAAATAAATATCACTATCAGATTCAAAAAATATCAAATAGCTACAAACGCCTATCCTTGAGTCCAATTTGGACACAGGGACAAAACTAACAGTTTCTGGTCAAAACGGGGTCCACATGTGGCCCGCTTCGCACCGAAAAACATATCAGAACCAAAGGTCTCCAAATTCGTCAAACTTAGTGTTAACAAGTCTAGAACGTTGATATGAACCCAACGGAACTTTCAGAATTGGATTCCGATGAGCCGATCACAAAATCGCCAATCAAGTAGAGCCGTGGGGCCCACGATACGCGATTTTGTCAACGTTCTCAGAATCGAACCAAACTTGGGTCACAGGACCAGCGTATTACAACGAGTCCGATGGCAAAAGTTTTGTCTCAATCCGACATGTGTACACTAAGTTACAGCGAGATCCAGAACAGGCGGATATGGAACATTTTCGGCGGATACGCGTTGATTCCGGTGTGCATGCACATCCAAATCAACTTCTGTAAAATTCTGCATGTCCGTATCAACGGCGTGCACCTTTCGGTGAAGACCGCACACGATCAAGTCGTCCCGTTTGGCGGGATGCACTCAATTCCGGGGGAAAACAGGGTATTATTTTCCTGTTTTTGGATCCCGGTTCGCGACCACTACAGGATGCGACGCACCGAACGGGTTGCATGGACATCGAGAGGGTTACGCAGTCTACACGTCACAACAGACGGACCTGAAAATGGGACAGCGAGGAGAGAGAACGGGTTACCTGAACAGGGCTCCGTAAAACCAAGATTTCTCGTGTCCGCGAGTCGATACGAGACACTGACATAGTGTCAGAGCTGTGTCCGGGCTGTGTCCTAGTTTAGGGTTAGGATTCGATGGCCGGAGGGCATGGCAGAGATGGCCGGGGGCTTCGCCGGAGGCGGCAGGGGCTGAGGCGGCCGAGGACGGCTCAGGGCGGCACTGCGGCTCTGCTGCGGCTACTACTGCTTGTCGTGGGCGGCGGAGGTGAGCTCGCCGGAGCTGCTGCGGGGTCGGGCTGGACACGGCGCTGGAGTAAAGGCGGGGCAGCCGGGTGCTGTGGGCTGAGGGCGGAGGCTCCGGGAGTGGAGGTGGTGGTCGGGTGGCCGGGAGTCGGGGCAGCCGGAGGCGGGGATAGGTTATATAGGCGGAGAAGGAGGCGGACAACCGGAGGTTGAGGGAGGTGAAAGGGTGCTGGGAGGCGGAGGAGATGCGGCGATTACGCGGCAGAGGCGAGCGGTCGACAGGTGAGGGAAGCCGTAGCGGCGGCGGGTGCGGGGGAGGAGAAAGGTTAGGCGGGTTTCGGGTCGGGTCGACGGGTCGGGCGACGGATCTGGCCCGATCCGCTAAAGCTTGAAAGATGGGTTCGAGTATGCGGGTTTTGGGTCACGGGTTAGACCCGAATCGGACCCGCAGACTTTGCGTTGGGTTTATTAAACCGGTCCGGGTTGGTTCGGTTTTGTTTATTTTAAATAAACCGGGTTTAATCCTATTGGTTTATTTAAAACTTGGTTTTTAGGGCTTTAAAATTACTTCCGGGGTCCAATAAATTCCTAAAAAATTACCCTATGTCTAATTTTTCATTTTACACCAGAAAATATTATTTTCATAATATTTTAATATTATTTAACAGCAATTAAAAATCATTTAATTTTAAAATACCATAGTCTTAATTAGTAAAAAAAATCCCAAAAAATTCCAGAAAATCCATTTTAAAAAATTTCTTGAAAAATTAGGGGATTTACATGAAGTAGAAGTGCGACACGGCCCCCGCTGGTAGGAGAGAGCTCTCCTTTATGACTGGCTGGAATTTCTTCACGTCTGAGCCAGAGTTTACTAATGACAAAAGAAACATCGTTCACTATGACGACAGGGGGGCACCCCATAGCTTGTCTAATAGGCTCTTTCGCTGGCTCCAAGCCATCCGTCCCTCCCATCTAGTATACCAGAATAAAGCTACCATTATCGTAGAGCCCTACCTTGCCCAGCCAATTCGCTCGTCAATTCGGCTACACTCAGCTCTTACTCGGTCACCCGAGTGCATCTCTTGGGTATAGTGGCAGTTTGCTCGATGGAGCCCGAGCATGGAGTCACTATAATGCTACTGGTTTCTAGGTTCGATTTTAATTGCCAACAACTGGGGTCATGCCGAGAATACTGTATACAACGATGAAGTATTATTGCACGACGAACGCCCCACCGGCTAACTTTGACCCAGAGATGAGTTATATTGAAGGTACCATGCTGATGCCTCCGGATGCAAGAGCGCGTAGGACATCCAAGAAGTGCAAGGGAGTGGCCAAGCCTCTGATCGTTGAGCTGGACCCATAGACCGGGAAGGAAGCCACGTCTCCTTCTGATGATCCCCCACCTTCTAAGCGTAAGTCAAATATTGATACACATCATGCTCGCTAGTCTAAGAAGGCGAAGAGGGATGTCATCCCAGAACCTGCGGCAAAGTCGAAGTCCCTAGCGAAGGGGACAGTGAGAAAAGAGGCAAGGCCCCTTGCACTAGTGGTTTTCGAAGCAGAGCCCACTTTAGATGCTATGGCGGTATTTGTAAACCATCTTAGTTTGATTATCCTCAATATAAATATTTTGGTTCTAGTCTTTTTAAAAATTTGTAGATACAAGAGAGAAGGGACTATCCTCGACGAACAACAGCTTCAGTGGTTTCTTACGCCGAATCGGAAGAGGATACCTCCTCGGAGTCCGATGTTGGTGCCTTGGAACCAGTTTCGGAGGCCTCGGGAGCCCAGGGCCCGGATGCAACTTCAGCGAAGCAGCCTTACACCTCCTTGGAGCACATATCCGTAGATGACATAGATGCCTTGGGGAAGACTATGACAACGTTTGACGAGCCGCAAAATGTGCCGTCTTCTTCGAGTATGTTATTTCGTAACTTCTCAAGAGGCAAAAATTTTTGGCTTCAACTTTTAATTCTTCGGGTGAAGTTAATTACCGGTTGTTTTGGTTTTGTAGACCCCGCCTCTCCCTTTAGGACCGTGGACGTGGCTGCCAAGGATGATATCATTGAAGAAGGGGACAGTGAGCTTGTCAGGAAGATGCCCAAGTCTCTCCCTAGCTCTGGTGAAGGACCCCCTACAGTGCCCCTACGGAGGCTGTGGTGGAGGAGGTACCTACCGTTGCAGGTTCTTCTAGCGTGGAGACTGCTCCCTTAACCGTTGCTGTTGGGGGATCTGTGGCAGAAGCCTGTCTGGATAGCAGGGTGGTAAGCTATCGCGGGGAGGTTGTTCCCAAATTTTCCGGTACTACGGTAGCCAGGTCATCGTCTGAGGCTTCCATAATGTAGTCTGGGGTTGGTACACAGGTGGGATCTAAAGTAGGGGGCACTCCGTTACTCTTGTCCCAAGTCTCGGCACAATCCCACCATCCGTTGTTCACCTACCGGGTATCCAAGCATTTCATACGTCCATGAAGGATTGGATCGCAAGCAGGACAAGGGGTTGCACTTTTGCTGCTACTTCGTCTTCAAGGCCTTCTAGGTCATCGAGCATCATTGCACAACCTGCAGCACCCGTGTCTTCTTCCTTCATCCAGCCGTCTTTGACTCCGGCTACGCTGGAAGTGATTGAAGAAAATGTCAGACTCTCCATTCGGAGCTTCCATATATTCTTGAAGTATGGGGCGGAGGGCGTGTTGGAGCGCAACAAATATTTTGCCTAGGCAAAACACTTTGCCGAGAGCCAGGTCCATTCTTTGAGGGGTCTCCCCAATTTTGAACAGATGGCCGACCTCCTGGGCCAGAAACTGGTGGACGTAGAGCGATGCCTGATGGAGTTACGATAGTACAATCAGAAAGATATAGGAATGCTGATATCCCATGAATATAATGAGTTCTCGAAGAAGGTGGCGAAGGAGAAGGCCTTCTTTGCTTCATCTATGGAATGCTTGCAGCGTAATCTTCGGAATTTACAAGGGAGGCACGATCGCTTGGGTGATCTCAAAGAAGAGTACCTCTCCCGATAAAATAGGCTAACTGAGAACATTAGAAAGCTCAAGGTCGAGCTTGATGCACTGGGGATTAGGCTGCGGGAGGCCTAGCAGGAAGAGGACTCTATCCGAACTGAGGCGAACAAAGTAGTGTAAAACACGGCTGGCGTTGAGGTTATGGTGCAAAATCTAGAGGACAGACACTAGTCCTATGCTCGTTACTAGGATTCCAAGGTTATGGCCAGGGAGGTTGAGCCCCGGGCCCAGGTGGGCTTGGATGGCCATATCGCCTGTCTCCATAAATGGATAGCAGAGTTATGCTCTGACCAACAACACTAGTAGCTCTTCCTTGCTTTTTTTAATATCTCTTTTTATGACTTTTATTTTAGGCTTTGGGCTAGGGACCCCGGTAATCCCTCAGATGTTGGGTTGTAGGATGTTGAGGCTATATTCTGTATTCAATTTTTATCGCAAAACCAGTAGAAAGCGTGACTCGTCAATTATGGGCCATTGTCATGGACGATCCTTCGTGGCAAGCAGAAGCGGTATTTGACGTAATGCTTGACAAAGTTGATCACGTTTGATATTTTGACTTCAGCGAATGGTACAGATTATGCCCACTTGGAGAAGTAGTCAGTAATAGCGAAGATAAATTGATGTCCCTTCGACGAAGGTGGAATAATTGGCCCGATAATATCCATTCCCCGGGCTTCGAACGGCCAGGATGCGACGATCGAGTGTAGGAACTCCGAGGGTTGGTGGATAAAGCCTGCATGGATTTGGCACGCTCGATACTTCCTCGCATAGTCAACAACCTCCTCTACCATTTTTGGCCAATAGTAACCCATTCTCTGAAGAAGGTTCTGTAGCTCGTGTCCGGGCTGATAGGCACTGCATACCCTATCGTGTGCCTCGCGAAGAGTATGCTTCGCTTCTGCATTCGATATGCATCGTAGCAGAAGGCCGTCGTAGGAACGATGATACAGTATTTTGGTAGTCGTATCATAATAGAATTGGAGGGAACATCTTCTGAGGGAAGTGGCTTCCTTTGGTTCTCTTGGAGAATTCCATAGACTGCAGAGTCGATGAATGAGAGTCTCCAGTTTTGTGAGTCGGTGCTTATCTCTACTGAGTAGCTCAGGTACAGACAGAGGTTGTTCTTCGGGCAGACCATCTCTTTAACGACCACGGTGATCAGTTCATAAGTATTGGCTGGAACAACTAAAGAGGCTGTGAGGCCAGCCAGGACGTTAGCCTCGATATTTTATAGTCGATGGACCTGCTCTATGAATAACCCCTAGAAGGTAGAGATAATATCGAGCGCGGCTTGGTGGTAGGGAATCAAGTCTTCATTTTGGACTTTGTACTCATATCGGACTTGATTGACTATCAGCTTGGAATCATCGTAGACTTTCAGGTAGTCAACTCCTACTTATTTAGTGAGTTAGAGCCCAATGATGAGAGCGTTGTACTATGCCACATTGTTAGAGCATGGATCTGTGAGGGAGTAAGCGAAGTTGATAACCAAATCGTGTAGGAAAATCATTGTTAGAGCATGGAGCATGTATTCACCTTTGGGCCATGTTCTTGAAGCACCATCGAAGAACATTAGCCAAACGGCTTCTGCATTTGTGGTTATGTTTGAGTCCGCTACTTCGTCTGGGATCTCCTAGTAGAGCTTTGAGATGTCCAGTACATGGTGGGCTACAAGAAAATCTGCCAATGTTTGGCCTTTGACTACCTTTTGTAGGACAAATACCATATCGTATGGTGACAGCAGTATTGCCCATGTGGCTAGAAGAGAGTTGAGCACTCCGGGTTTAGTCAAAAGGACCCTGAGAGGATTAACTTGCGAGATCACATGGATAATTTATCCTTTCACGTAATACTGAGTCTTCTGAATGGCAAAGACCAAAGTGAGGCACTCATTCTCAATAAGGTTGTACATGTGCTCTGTGCCTGCATCATTCTGCTAAGATAGTAGATAGCATATTCATGACCTGCATTACTTGTCTGAGCTAGCAGAGCCCCGAAGGAGTGATCCATTGGTCGCACATATAGTAATAAGGACTCCCTTCTTCATAAGCTGAGTGAATGGTTGACAACGTCCATAGAGGTTTGATATGAACCTCCTGATGTATTTCAATCTTCCTTAAAGTCCACGAAGTTCTCTGAGGTTCTTCGGAGAGAGCATTTCAAAGATTGCTTTAGTCTTGTTAGGGTCTACATGGATACCCTTCGAAGTTATGACAAAACCAAAAATTTGTCGCTGGAGACTCCTAGTTAGGACTTGGTAGGATTTATCTTGAGATGGTGCATACGCATGAGGTCGAACACAGTATTTAAGTTTTGAAGATGATCATCTTTAGAATGACTCTTGATAGTGATGTCATCAACGTAACACTCTAATATCTTGCGTAGATATTCACATAAGATGGTGCTCATAGCTCACTGATGTGTAGCACCTGCGTTCTTCAGACCGAAGGGCATGCCTGTATAATAATATACTCCTATCAGTGCTCGTAATGATGTATGCTTCTCGTCGACAGAAAATATCTTGATTTGATTATAGCCTGAGTATCCGTCCATGAGGGACATGCGCTTGAAGCCATAAGTGTTGTCGATCATTATATCTATGATCGAAAGGGAAAAATCGTCCTTAGAGCATACCATATTCAGATCAAGAATGCAGATATGAATCTTCCCATTCTTTTTAATGACAGGCACAATATTGGCAACCCAATCCGGATATTGTTCCTCGTGGATGAAGCCACTAGCTATCAGTTTGTTAACTTCAGCTTCGATGGCATTCACGATGTCCGACCGGAACTGCGATTGTTGTTGCTTAATCGGGTTAGCTTTCGACAAGATGTTGAGCTTGTGGACCAAAATCTGGGGGGTCCAGTCCAAGCATGTTTTCCTAACTCCAGGCAAAGACATCGATGTATTCTCTAACAAGCTGTAGATGGGATTCCTGATCCTCATAGGACAGAATTTTAATGAAGAAGATAGGTTTAGGGGAGTATTCTTTGCCTAGATTGATTATATGACTTCATCCTCAGTGGGAGCTTCTCGTTGTTTGAACTGCATCTTCTATTGTGCATATAGATGTTTGGCCCACGGTTCTACTTCAAAGAGTTCAGGTGAATCCTAGTCGTCTTCCTCAGGGTTAGTTGACACTATGTTTGCAGACAATGTTTATTTTAGCATATCTTTGATACTGATGTTGGAGTCCTAAGAGAAAGATTATGAAGAGTGAGAGTGTGACTCATCTTCTTTATCTGACCCTTCGGGGGTCGTGGGAGGCATGACGTAGGTTCTGGATCTACCCATGTTAGCATGAGTGGATACGTACTCCTCTTGTTCATCCTTCCCGAGATCTATACCCAGTGCGAGCGACGGCTTTGGAGGTCCCCTGTGCAGCTTTATCACTAGAGATTCGAAAGTCATAGTATGTGCTGGATCTTCCTTCGGTGGTGGACTCGGTCTATGGAGGCAAACAACCAAAAGTTCAGGTTTTTTTTGTGTGCAGTTTTACCCTGGGGGAGGAGCTGTATCGGGAGCGTGTGCTTTAAGATGGACTCTCAAGGTCTCATCCGATGTTGTCCCAGTCTCTGCCTCATCATCGACATTATTGCCACTTTCTTCTTGGTGGACTTCCTTGTAGAGGATCGAGTCAGAGTAATAGGCCTCGACCCCTTCAAATGGATCAGCGTCGGCAAATTCCATCTTGACGACGCTGTGATCGTCCACGTACTTCAAGCACTGGTGTAAGGTTGACGATATGATCATATACTAATGTATCCATTATCACCCTCACTTTTCCAGCTCGGGGTAGTTTGATAATTTGGCATGTGTATTTATTTTTAGGATTTAATATTGAATAGTATTGTGATGATTGTATTAATTATTTATTTATGTTGAGCTATAATTATTTGTGGCTAGTATTAGTTATTTAATTAGAGACTTGTGTTATTTAGTTTAGTTTGAGAGAGTAGCCAATATTTTAGACTTGACATATATGGACCTACCTAGATTTGTTATGGCAACTAGTGAGCCCAACTTGGACCCAAGCCCATTGGTCATTTCCACTAATTAAATTAAGGAGAATTAGTTTAATTATAATTAGTTAGAGACTTCCAAAAATGCCCACCTTTAATTATTCCTCCTAATACATCATGTAGGGGTATTTGGGGCCTTAACATATAGCTTGGGGAAAGAGTAAGGGGCAGGCCACTTGAAGATGGGCTCTCCTTCTCTCTCTCCTCATTTGTATTATGTTTTGCTGCCAAATTCTAGATCCCCAATTTTTTATTTTCTTTCCATTAATTTTTTACATAATTCACCACCAATTCCTTCTTAATTCATCACTTTTGGAGCCTTGGAGCTTGGAGAAGCAAGGAGCACAAGGAGGAGAAAATTTGGAGCTAGAGAGCGTGTCTGGATCTTGTCCAATTATGTTTTTATTGGGAATACATCTCTTAATTGGTAATTCTTAAAAAATTTTTCTTTATAGCTTCTTAATCATGTATTTGACCATTATAAATGATCCCATGGCATAGGTCTACCTATAGGAACAAGTTCTAGGCTATTTGGCTATGTATTGTGAGTTATATGTGGTATTTTGTGTGCATGTTAGGGAAATTACGAATTTGACACATCAATTGTGTGTCATGAGGCCAATTAGATCTAATTAGACTTAGATTGGGGTTATGAGACTAGGTATGTGTCTATAAATGGATACGTGTAGGCCGTATCAAGGTATTTTATGATACGGTGCGACACGGGGCCCAATTTTTTGGGTTTTGCACAATTCTCTTCAAATTCTATTGTAGCAAGTTACATTGGTCATGTATAGATGTTATATAGGTGTAGGATTATTTAATTATAAAGAATTTGGGTCAAACAGAACCTGTCAGTTATGCCTTTAGGAGACGCAATGGTGCAGGTTCTCGATCCTCCTTCTACTTGATCATGGGCCTCGTCATGTTCGGTATTCCAATTGAGTGTGTATCATAAGTATAGTAGGCCTGCACACATAGTGTTTGACTATATGTCTCTAATGTATCATTTAAATATATGTATATTATAATATAAGTGTTTATATATATATATAAATAGATATATTTATATGTATTTGATATTAGTGATCATTGTACATAAGTAATTGAGTGTACCTGTGTCAGGGTCCGTGTGTACCAGGTACTAGAGGGTGTGCTTAGGCAGATGTGCATATGCTAGGGGTTGCAGGTAATGGGGGATCGAATGCAAGGTTTAGGGAGCAGTTCTTCAACTGCATTTGGCAATAGGAAGAACAGTGAAGAGGGGGAAGGAGCTTGGGAGTGTAGGTTAGCACATTAGTGGTATCAGTGACAAGCAACATTGGAGGGGCATTTCAGATTTGTGATTGGAAACCTGGAGCAAAGATCGGGCAACTGTGAGGGATGTGTACACTGATGAGATTGCAGCATAAACTTCAGGTTGGGGTCAGTAATACACAACTTGGAGCAAGGAGGAGAGGAGCTAGTGAGTAGCTATAGTGGGCAGTAAGTATTGTCTGCAGTATGCAAACAGTATTTCCTGCAGAATCTGCAGTTGGGGACTTGTGCCATCTGTACACTATGTGCAAGGAAGGCCCGGGCAATTGAGGTTGAAGCCTAGGGATGTTGTGTAGGTATTGGGTATTGGTGAGTAGTAGTAGTGGTAGATAAGTGTACCAAAGAGCAAAGTGATACGAGTAACCATGTGTATGAGTCTGTGATGAGAGTGGTACACTGTGCATGGTACAAATAATGGTATTTGGATGAAACTTGGTTGAAGGTAATGTAGTGAGATTAGGTATATTTATGGGGGCTTGAGTTGTGAGTATGAGAGGAGTGTCAAGTAGGGTAGGTAACATGTGGGTACCTTTATACATAAGTATAGTAGTGGTATCTTATGATACTAGGGGTTTCGATTGTATTGGTACCATGGGTTAAAGGCATGAGGTATGGATTAATATCAAGGTAATTAGATTGGTACCAAGGTATTGGGCCAAGTATAGGTACTTGGATACAAGATAGATACTAGAGCATAGATGTAGTAGAGATGTGAGCTAAGGTAATGTCAGGAGTATCAGTTAATGAGTAGAACCAAATTGTAACTAAGGTAATGGAAGGTAGTATCATAAGTTAAGGTATTAGAGTATTAACTCACATATTAAGGTAATAGGTAATAGAAGTAATTAATATATATGATTTATATATAATACTTAATATTATTAGCTAAATTAGCTAATATCTTCAAGGTAGGACCTAGAAACCTATGTATAGACTAGTATTACCTGGAATCGATTAGTTTGACCAAGTTCAACCTAGTTTGATTAGTGTTGACCTAGAAAGCATATTAGTGCATTGTTTAACTTGATTCTTATTCATTACCCCATTTAACATAATCCTTCTCAAATAGGATTGTATGACACCAGCTTGGGCATCGAGAGACACATTTGCTCAGGATCAGAGGTGAGTACATTTCTCTGTTAGTTTTTATTTTATTATAGTGTATATATTACATGTTCTAGAAATGTATACTTATTTTTGACACAGTGATTTCATGGACTGGTACTATATGGATCCAGTTAGGAGATGTTATCCCTTACCGTATTCAGCAGGTACTCCTTCACATGCATTTTATCGTGAATATCGGGTATTAATTTTACTGTACTTTGTGTTTACACACTGCTCGTGTTGAGTGTGCCCAAATTTGTATTCGTAACTTGTCGTGATTGGATCCATAAGTATTGGTTGGGGATAGGGGAGTAGGAGTTGGTTATGTGATCAAGCCCAAGTGTATTCGTGTACATGTCAATTACAATCACATGTGTAATCGTGTTACCATATTGTATTCGTGTTCAACCCAAACCGATCACATAATAAACTTGTATTCCAAGGCACAGTAGCTAGTTTTATCTATTTCTTTATATTACAGTTATTCTATTGTTTGTTCTTCATCCCAGTACATTACATGTTCACTCTAGTTTATTCTATTTCTGATGGTTAGTTATCTTGTATTATTTTCTATTATCTGTTAAATATGCTCGATTATGTATTTGAAAATGCTTTCAGAGGTTTGTACTTCGCTCCAATCCTGACAGATTATATTTTTTAGATGATTGGCTCGTAGACCAGTGTCCTACCTACTACGGAGCGTGGGATGGTGTACCATTAGAGAATACTCTTCTAGAGTAGGAGGACTTAGTACCAGAGCTTGAGGAGGCTTAGATTATCTGTTAGACTTGTATTAGACTTTTATCGAGGTTTATGGCATGTATATATTATTTCAGGATTATGGATGTATGGTGACTCTTTCTTTCGTTATTCCATCTCGTGCTTTATCTTTCTTAGTTTGCATTATGATTGAGAATAGATTATCATTATCAGATATCATATTGTTCCTCCATTTGGAGTTAAGATGATTGTCATGTACCATATATATATATATATATTGTATGAGATATTTAGAAAGTAGAGTTGACCCAGAAAGTGTTCTACTGTCGATGCTGCGGTGTAGGCTATGCGTTGCTCACTACTTGTGCCCTTAATTCGAGTGCGGGTTGTGACATCCATGGACGTCCCAACAAGATATTTTAGGATACGTCTACGTCAATGACATAGCAGGTGACCTCTATTTTTAAGTCGTCGATATAACATTTCAACGAATCTTGTCTAGATGGTAGCTTCTTCTAGTATTGAAGCCACTGATGGTGGTATTGGTCGCTGCCAGGCGATGCATCGGTATGCCTAAATTCTGAAGCAGACTTCGCGGGATGATGCTAATTGACGATCTGGAGTCGATGTACATCTGGTCCACCTTGATGGTACCGATGTACCAGTGTAATACAGAGGACGATCGTGTCGATTATTCTTCAACAATATGTCTTGTTATGAGAATGTGACATTGGGTATCGCCTCTATCACATTATTGTAGTGGGGGCATGCGGTAAGATCCTCAGCTGGATGCTTGACCCACGCCAGGTAGGTGTCGGCATTCTATAATGCCTCACTTAGAGAAACCCGAGTGTCTTTGGAGAGTCGTAGAAGCTCAAATAGTGATAACTTCGCTGGAGTATTGGCGAGCTGTGCCAAGATATCGAAGTTGTAGGGCTTCTTCAGCCCCTAAGCGGTATCTTTACGCAGCGGTTTATCGAAGTGAGTTTCTTTCTACTTGGACTTGTCCGCTGATGGAGGCTGGGATGGACCCGGATCGGATGTTACGATTTGGAGTGCACCATCATCGGGTATATCGTACCCTCATTGGTACACTATTTCTGACCTCGTTGTTCCTGCTATAGCTTCTTCGAAAGGGATAAAAATGTAACATGACTTGGACTTGGTGGCGGAAGGTGCTGCCTGTTGCATAAAGTCAGGAGCAAGGTCGGAATGGACCCACATGACCTTCCCCCGTGATGTGGTGAGAGGTATCAGCCTGGCTTTTGGTCACGAGATAGCAGGAGATTGACAAACTCCATTGTTGCTTGGGAGATCGGGGTTACTCCGTCTTAGGCTTCTATCCCTGGGAAGTTAACGAACTGGAGAGATACTATGTTTGCGATAATTATTTCATCATCAAAGTCCAGAGTGAAGGTCTTGGTGTCAAGCAGCCGCTAGATGTACCACTTTTGTGGGTAGCAGTCCCGCGTCACATTATGGACGTAACGATAGTAGTGGCAGTACTTCGAATTATTCTCCTCGGCTGCCTCAACAGGGCACTTGACGTCGGGGATCCGAAGCCTGTTTCACTGCATCAGTATGTCAAAGATTGCCATAACATCATCGTCTTTGAAGGAATAGGTTTCCTTCAGTTTTGGAGCCTCTGCGGTATTTTGCTCGGACTTCTTAATTATATTGGCGACCAAAGCCGGCTTTCCTTGCCATCCCGGGTGTCACGATCTGTACCCGATGTAAGGATACTAGTCGGAAACAACGCCCAGCCTACGCCGCAGAATCGGTGGTAGAACGTTGTCTAGATAGTCTATCTAAAGTAATGAACCACCAATAATGATAGAATACTCAATCATAGAACTAAGATAGAATAAGCACGAAACAGATAAGAATAGAATAGTCATCATACAACTCATGAGTTTAAAATAATACATCAATGAGTCTGAAGAGTAACAAATAAGCTGGAGACAAATCCAGTACAAGAGAATACTATCATACTACAAAGCTACACTCCAGGGTCAACTGTCTCAGTTGGGATAAGTCCCTCTTGAGCCAGGGTCTCCGAATCTAAACCCACAACATCCTGGGGTCCATAATAGGTAGGGTACTCCTCAGTGTCATCTGGAAAAATATATCCAGTCAGGAAAGGCAGAGTACATCTCTAACAGCAGTTCTAATCCATGATAAAAACTATGTAGCAGTAAATAGCTGTGGATAAATAAGATGCACAATAGATAAAAGAGATATATAGACAATAAGAAAATACTGAAAAGAAATACAATAATGAACAATATGCCAATGAAACAATAATACTAATGACTAAGTGTGTGAGTACGAGCTTAACATGTGATCGGCTTGGGCAAGATACAATGCGGCCTGGCTAATCATACGTGCGGTGCATGATCAACACTATTCGCTTACCAATACTTTATTCAATAGGGATTTGATCACATATCTATACTAATACTCCCCACCCCCAACTGGTATAATAGATCCAACCACGGTATGCTATGGCACTAGATTCCCCAAGAAGAGAGCGACTCCTCCCGAAAATCGGTATTTGTACATGTACAAGATAATCAATGAACAATACTTGCACCATATACACCATATACCAAGGAATAATATCTCATAACAAGATCCGGATATACCAATCCGTGTAACCATAGTGTCAAGAGAAACATGTATATCTACACTAGATACAACAAACATAGAGGATATCATAAAAGAGAAACTATCAGAGAATGTACTCGCCTGAAGTCCAAAAAACAGTCTCACAGATGTCTGACTCGGTACCTCGAAGACCTAGATATAGAATACCACATTAATACAAGGTCCCGGAAAGAGAACAAGTCAAACTAGTCAACTTCTAGGTCAATAAATCAATTCTAAATCAAAAGTCAACTATGGTCAACTCTAAAGTCAACTAAAGTCAAACATGGTCAAACCAAGGTCATCCTCACAAAACCTCTATATAAAATAATATAGAAATAAAATACAACAATTTAGGAATCAAAATTAGATCCCAATTGATACCTACACAAAGTATACTAATAATACAATTAATGCACACTCTAAATAATGTATATACAAACCAAATAAAATAATATATTATTATTAGTATTATACCTCACAAAAACACCTATATATATACATATATAAATCAAATGCATATATATATATAAAATAAATTTAATAACTATATACTTATATATACCTACATATAAACTTACAAAATTAAAATACCAAACACATGCACATATTAATGTATGTATTTTACATGGCTAGAAGCACACATAAAAAAATACATTAATATACAAATAATTATATAATAATTATAAATAATATAATTACACATAAATATATTATATAAAACATTTATGTATAATATATTTTATTAACATAAGTACATATATAATTGCATGCAAGAAAGCTACATACATATATTTATACATCATACTAAAATACATAAAAATATAGATCTATGCTACAATATCATAATAAATACACTAAAATAAATATATAATATCTATATATATTTACTAATTATAAATGAAGAATTTAAAGCATAAGTAATTAGATCTACACATAAACACACCAAATTGGAGAGTATCACACCGTATCCCACTAGATCTAGGATACGCATGCGACACGAGTCCAACACACAACCAATTGTACCCCGAAGGACACAAACAAGTCACAAATAATATTTATGAATAAATCAAAGTATCAAAAGTAGATCTATGTGTCCGTGTCAAAATACGACATGTTCAAAGCCCCGTGTCGGAGGGAAAACCCCCAAAATGACACGTATCACCAAATAATTGGGATACGAACCACATGTACCCAAATATGGACACGACACAAGCCCCAAACACATAAGCACATGCCCAATTGATCTATAGGATCAATTGACACACACAACAAAATATAAATTCGGAATTCCAACAAAATTGACACAAAAAGTACCATAACTTTCTCCATCGGTCTCCTATGAACACAAAACAAATTCCTATGGGTAGTACATACATATGGGTTAATTTTACATGATTAAATCTCAGATTTAGAAGCTATTTAAATGGGAAAATCTGAATTATACCTATTGGGAGATGGATTCCCAATAAAACCTCCAATTGAGATGAACTTGCTTCCAAATTGTAGATCCTTGCTCCTCTTTGTAGATCCTTGCTTCCTTCTTCTAGATCCTTACTTTCTCCTTCTCTAATGGTGAATTGGAAAGAATTTGGAATAAATTTGGTGGAGAATTGGAATGGGAATGGAAAGAATTTGGGAGTGGGAAAATTCTAGATCTAGATTTGGAATGAGAATGAGAGGAGAGAGAAATTTCCCCCTCTAATATAGGCCGGCCTTGCCCCTCTCCCAAGCAATTTTAAAATGTCCAATGTACCCCTTGGGGCCTCTCATGAAGAAATAATTAAGGAAGGAAGCTTCTAGTCTAATTACTTAATTAATTTAATCCATCTCCTTAACCATGGGCTTTCTAAATGGGCCAAGTCTAACTATTTAATTCATGTTGGTCCATGGGTCCAAACTAAACTAGTTGGGTCTACTAAAATAAGTCCAAAATAATTAAATAACATCCAACAATAATTAAATAATACTACAAAAATTATTTACCATGCACAATATTTATTTAAATAGGAAATTACTAAAATACCCTTTTTCCTAAAATGTGGTAGTGAC
Source organism: Iris macrosiphon (assembly GCA_036927795.1). Classification (NCBI taxonomy): domain Eukaryota; kingdom Viridiplantae; phylum Streptophyta; class Magnoliopsida; order Asparagales; family Iridaceae; genus Iris; species Iris macrosiphon. Next base: position 156,609,600 of record JAYESA010000007.1, read on the forward strand.
ACCGGGCGTTATTGTCGTTATTGCTAATATAAGGGCGCTTTCCCTTATTATCTGCGACGGAGATCTGTATTCCTAAGAGGCGGGAGTCCTTCACCTTATTCTCGGCACCGACAATATTTGTGATGAACGTCATCCAGTCTTTAAACTAAGAATCGCCCATCCAGAGCCTGACTGTAGGAAGGAGATTCCCTTGACAAGTTTCCATCAGCGTCGACTCAGGGTTACCGAAGGGTAACTTCAGTGCCGCTTGCTTGTACCGCTCGATATATTCTCGTACAGACTCTTTCTCCCTTTGTGTGATGTCCATTAAAGAGGATATTGTTATATCATTTCCCCCGTCGTAGAACCTAGTAAAAAAAGGCCTTTAAGGTCGTCGAACGATGAAATACGGTTGTCCTGGAGGCTGTACAACCAGTTGAAGGCTATTCCAGACAATTTTTTGCCAAAGACCTTGGTTAAAAGGTCATTGTTGCGAGTTAGATGCCCCATTGTCATCTCGAAGTAACTCATGAATTGACGGGAAGATATTTTTCTATCAAACAGAGTCAAGTTGAAGGGCTTGTACTTGGGTGGATACGATACGTCTCTCCACTCGAGGGGATACGGTTGTCGGATCCCAAGCTCGCACAGTGAGTCCCGATTGCCCACAGAGTCTAGGTGGGCCTGGAGTTCTCGTACCTCCTATATTTCTTCTTAAGCTTTATCGACTGCAAGGAACAGATGATTCGGGTAGGGGATGGTTACCGCAAGCGGGTAGAGCGGTTGCATTGGAATCCCTGTTGGTCCCGGGGTCCAGGCTTGCTTGACCAGTGGCCCTCGCTGGTTGTGGGGCCATATTTGCCTTAATTTCCAACATTATCTGGTTAAGGCTTGCATTGATGCGCTCATGGTCTGCATCATGGACTCGAGGGTTTCGAGGCACTGTCAATCGTTGGGGCCCTCATGATCATCCCCTGCCATGTATGTTATTCTTACATGGAGAGAAATGGATAGGGCGGTGGACTTCATACTTTTTGCCTCAAACACTTGCAGTGAATATTCCTCAGAAAAAGTTGGCAGCATTTCATCCTCTTCGGACGCAGAGGGAATACTACCTCCACCGTAAGAAGCTATATCCATTTGACAAGGGTGGCTACCTCCAGGGATCTTAGCATCTGTTCCTTAGGAATCACAGTCATTACGGAATGCTGGATTGTCATAGAGGTTCAGGGGATTAATATCCCCAACTTGCGTAGCTACCTGGGGTCCTGAGGAAGAACTAACCCAGTGGCTGACAGCTTCTTTGAGCGGGTGCCACAGAAAATATCTTCCACGGGTTTCGCTGTCTGTCCCCTTGGACCCGTCTCCTTAACCTGCTAGTCTAGAGCGACGAACTGGAGGTGTTGGACCTCTGACTTTCCCTTATAGAGTAGGCCTTTCAAACATAATAGCATGAGGCAAATGGCAGCTCCTTTTTCTCTGGTGCTTGTACCTGTTCTCCGGATTGCAGTCGGGTGGGTGCCCTTGGTTGCAACCTCTGGAATGCCGACTGACTTTTTATAGGTACTATTATTTTATTACAATAGTAGTTGATGATAATGTTGTCATAGTGATGTCCTGGGATGACACTTCGTATTCTATAGTTATTTTTCTCACTTTGCGCTTGTGATTGATCATGGTTCACAAGTCAAGCGAGGGCTGACTCACCTTTGCACCCTTCTTATAGGCCTAGGTAGACCGAGCAAATGGGCATATAGGTGTTCATTTTATCTCCTGACCTGGGGTTCGTACAAGAACTTGCCCCAACTTGCCAATGGAAGACTTTTTAGACCGACCATGTCTGATTGCTACTGCAGGCGGGACACATGGGCCAGTTTTGTATGACTTTCCGTCAGGGGCATGCATAGTAAGCGGCGCCAGCTGACGGTCGATCGAATTTACAATTGCTTGAGCTTGGTGAGCTCACATTGCCCTAGACTTATTCGTCCTAGCATGCCCCAGTGCGTAGTATGAAGAGTCCAAGTTCACATATTCCCCTTTTTCAGTAAGGCGCATGGAGTCAGCGTTGTTTGAAATTCGGTCAAAGACGAAACTTCTGTGGCTATCCTGGTCGCATATAGCCATTTTCCTGCGACCGTCGACCGGTGTCGCCTGTGGACTTTTGCCTGCGGCTGGCGAATTATGCGGCTTCTGCTATGGCCGCATAGAACATGCCTCAGCACCTGAACTTCTAGCATCGTAGTGTTTTCCTTTACCAGAGTTTGGGTACTGAGCACCTTTCTTCATAGCCCTGACTACCGCATGGGCAGGTTCTGTCTGGGTGGACGTATGGTGTACGTCTTCAGCAATAGAGAGAGAAGCAGGGAGCGCATGCTCCGCAGTTGGGTGAGGCGTAGTAGACTTTGCTACCCATCTTCTGTGGGTCTTCTTAGGCTTTGCTAGCCTTGGAGAATGACTCATGTTGTCCCCAGAAAGCATTTTCTTGAACCCTTGTTGGTCAAAATGCACAACCAACAGCCTCTGGGTGGATCCTAATTTGGCCACATCAGACTGCATTATTGTATTCTCATCAGAGGAGAAGGTAGTTCCCAGTAGAGTCACCATTTTGTTCGCCATTACAAGTGAGTTTGGGTAAACTTTCGTTTAATAACGAACAAACGTACAAAAAAATCATAAGCAGAAGATCTAAGTACAATATTTAATTTGGGTATTGTGGCGATGGAGATCGAGCGCTGTAACGGTTCCTTTACTCTGTTGACGGTCTGACGGGGGAATGAGAATGCTCTCTTCTCTTCTCTCTCCTGAGCTTGTGTGCACGTATGTAGCTCCGCCTCTTCTTTTGGGCATGCTACCCTGCTATTTATAGTCGTCGTGTTTAAGGACTATTGATGTTGCATATGCCTCTGTTTGGTGGCCGCATAGGGCTCCATTAATATAATACGGTTGTAACTGTAGTCGCATGCCACGGGTAGGCTTCTATGTGGTCTTGGTTAAGATATCTTGTTGAAGAGATCTCGGTGTTATTTTTAACTCGTTGTGTGCGTGACTCGGTCAGCTGGACATGTAGTCAGCACTGATCGTACTAGAAATCTTCTTCGGTTGTACAGAAAGATCCTGTAACTCGAGAGCTGCATAACGTCATGGCCGTATAACGTTGTAGCCGCAAATGTGCCCTCTCTTGGCCTTGGTCGGATGGACACTCTGGCCGCATAGAATTATGGCAACATACATGCTCTGTTTGGCCTTTGTCGGATGGATACTCTGGCCGCTTGGCATTGTGGCCGCATACGTGCTCTCATTTGGCCTTGGTCGGATAGATACTACGGCCGAATGATGACGAGACCGTATGGGTAAGTAGCCACATATGAGTGAGCAAGTGGCGTGGCACGTCTGACAAGGCAATCAATGAGTTATTGTAAATTTTTGTCTTTGTCACACCAATTCCCAGATTTGGTGTTCTTGAATTTTGATATTTAAAATTTTCCCTATAGATGTATTCATGCTACATTTTACATGGTGGTTTCTATTAATTATATTGTATTTTATTTAATTATATTTCTATTTATTAAGGGAGACCCAAGACTAGTAGTGAACACCTTGGCAATTGCCATGAACCCATGATAGGACACGGGTGTAGAATGGATATCTGACCCGGTTCACTTTTGGAACCGCTAGACTTATTTTGGATTGTTAGGATTGCATGAGGATTAGTCATGAATAGAATACCATTTTTCGTCTTATGTATATATACTCATCTTTCTCTCTCCTCTCTTTTATTCTTTATTTTCTTTCCTTTACTTCTTCTTTCCTCTTCCTTCTTCCCTCAAGAGCTCCCAACCGAAACCCTAAGTCCTAGTCCTAGTCCTAGACTTGATTCTAGGAAAAGGTTTGTTAGTCCACCAAGGAAAATACATCTTGCTCAAAGTGGTGAAGTCATATATTTTCGTATTTTTGCATATATGTAGTAATAAAAATGTGTTTGATAGAAAATATTCTCCTAGTTGTCCTCATTAGTTTTAGTTCTAGGAGTTTTTGGTTTTGATGAACGGTTTTGAGTAGTTCTTAGTTTTAAAGTTAGGGTTGTCATGGGTTACAAAAGTTTTTCTTGGTTTTGATCTATTAAAACATGGTATTTTATAAAAAAAATATTCTGAAGCTAAGTATCAGAACTCCTAATATTTTGTTCGCTGGAGGAATGAGAAATTCTCTAAGTCCAAAGAGAAATATGCGGCCGAGTGACTTATGCGACAAGCAGAGTATGCAGCCACTTTCCCTTGGACGTATGACTCTAAAACTTTGGCACATCTTTCTATGGTTTTGTAATTTTCTTCCTGACATACTTTATGGCCTGTCACATCCATCACTTTGGTGACTTCTCTGACACATCACTTTGGCACTTGACTCATAGAGTGGACTTTTGTCCGGAGCATACGGCTTGGAGGAGCATGCGATGTGGGACCTTTTGCGGCCTGGGATCGTATACGGCGTGAGGTAGCATGCGGCCAACAGTCCATGTGGCACCTGTCTTATGAGCCAAATTGTGCATGTGTCTTAGCTATTTTATTTGGAATATTTCTTTATTCTATGTGGTTGGTCTTGATAATTGCTTGTGATTGATCCTAAGGAAGAATGGACCTAGTAACCCAACCTTATGCTAGACATGACCATGTGCTAGAATTGACTATGTCATAAGTGACTAACTAGCTATGTGCATAATATGAGCTACGTGTCCAAATGTGATAAGGCTCATATGACCAATCTTAAGTTTGGTAATTTAATCAGATTTCTAGTATCCGTGCTAATACAATTGCTACGTGCTATATGTACATGTGTTATAAGGTGCACTGAAGTGCGATCATATTAAATGTGCACTAAGGTACGACATGACTTGCTACGTGCTATCAGATAACATATTTCGGATTATGCATCGGGAATGCCTCCTATACTACGCGAGATATGATATTATTATATTAATTCCCCAATATGGGCATGGTATGTGGATCAACTACCAAAGTGTGGCTAGGACTGTAGAAGCATAAAAAATCTCTTTATGCGCTCCAGTTTACAGTCAACAAATAAGCAAGAGATGCATAACAGGGGTGGATGCATAACACCCTCCTATATATGACATCCCGAGACGCATGCCTCCCTTTGACGCATCGTCCTTACAGTCACATTAGAGCATTTATGACTCTGACAAAATAGACAGTCATCATGACCACCTCAAATTCTGCACTGAGGATTGAAATATGGGCAGACGGATTCGTCATAATTACTTTTGGCAGTATACACTTGTTCAAATGCCACGAATGTAGAAGATAACTAAAATCCATGCGTCTCTGGCCCAATGTATCCTAGACTCCATGCGTTCCATGCGTCTTTGGCCCAATGCGTCCCAGACTCCATACGTTCCATGTGTATCTGCCCCAAATATATTCCAGACTCCATGCGTTCTATGCATCTTTGGCCTAATGCATCCCAGACTCCATACGGTCCATGCGTCTCTGGCCCAATACGTCCCAGAATCCATGTGTTCCATGCGTCTATAGCCCAAATATGTCCCAGACTCCATGCCTTTTATGCGTCTCTGGCCCAATGCATCCCAGACTCCATACGGTCCATGCATCTCTGGCCTAATGTGTTTCAGCTAACAAGATCCTTCCATTACAACTAAAGAGATCTTCGTGCAGTTGATGCGGGCTACGTGTCTAAATGACCAAGTTACGCATACAATGGGATGAAACGACCTCGAGATCTCATCAATAGTAAATCCTAACCAAGCTCACATGCCAGCTTCACCATGACATGCGACCACAGTTGTAACTGTATTTTGTTGAGATAACCCTATACGGTCATCAAACAGGGGCACATGCAACACCTTTAGGATGTGGTCCCGGAACAACTATTAATAACAGGGTACTACCCTCATACAAAAGGATCTGCGAATTAATACTCAAGGGAGAGAGAAGAGATTCTGTATCGGATCATCCACAGAGTAAAGAGGGTTGCTATACTCCTAACCCTCCATCGTTACCTCCCAGAAAATAAATTTGCACTTATATTGTCTCCTAGGACTCTTTTTTGTACTTTCTTAGTTTGTAAAATCAAATCTAGTTCTCTTAGTTCTTGTTTTGATATTAAATGGCAAACACGGTGATGACTCTACTGGGGACATCCTTCTCCTCTATTAAGAATTTGGTGACGCGGTCCGCTGTGGCCAAGCTTGGCTCGCCACAAAAGATTTTTGTGGTCTGCTTTGACAGCAAGTGTTCGAGGATATGCTCTCCAGGGACAGCGCGAGTCCTTCTCCAAAGCAAGCAAAGCGCAACAAGACCCGCAGGATGTGGATAGAAAAGGCCTCTGTGCCTCAGCCAACTACGGAGCATGCGCTTCCCGTTCTCTCCCAACCATAGGGACTGCACATCATGCGGCCACTGTCTAAGTGACAGCCTTTTCCAACCAATAGGGTGCTCCCCACTCGAAGACCCACAAAACGTGGGTGGCCAATGCCGCTATGCCCCACTTAGATGCAGAGCAGACGCTTTCAGCCTCTCACTCTGTTGCATGTGACGGTCGTCAGACGAACGCCCATAACGTCCATATCTATGCGGCATCCCGGGCTGACACAGAGACTGTTCAGCACCCAGACAATGGTAGAAAAAATACTATGATACCAGACGTCCTGATGCTGAGGCAGCTTCTATGCTGCCAAGGATGAGGCCTCATAAGAGTGCCCATGCGACATGAACTCACAACCGCAGATAACAGGTCGCATGCGGCTCCAATAGCAACAGAACATCTATTTTTGACCATATCTCATGCGGCGCAGATCCTATGCAACCCACTGAGAATGGTAAAAACCAAAACCTTGACTCTTCATACTACGCACCTGCGGTAGCTAATCTTAAGAAGTCCAGGGCAGTGCAAGCCCGTCAAGCTCAAATAACTCCTAATACGATCGACTGCCAACAGGCATCACTAGTTTTTATGCGAGCCTCCGATGGACAGTTGTACAAGACTGACCCATGCGTCCAGCCCACAGGGACCAATGGACAGGGCCCATCTGAAAAGTCTTCCACCAGTACCTTGGGGCAAGTTCGTGTACGAACCCTGGGCAAGGGACCAAATATAGCACCTGCGCATCCGTGTGCCCGAGATAACCGGACTCACAAAAAGGATGCAAAGGTAAAACACCATTCGCATGATTTGCGTGACATGATCACTCACAACCGCAAAGCAAGGGAAACAACTACGGCATGCGACGTACCCTCTCCGAGGCACAGCTACACCAACATTATTATCAACTACTGCTGTAATAAAGCAGAAATACTCACAGACATGCAGTCAGCCTTCCAGCGACTACACTGGAAAGCACCAACCCAGCAGCAACCCGGAGATCATGTACAAGTATCAGAAGATGAGGAGTTGCCCTTTGCCTCATGCTACTCAACTGGAAAGCTTCTCGCCACCAAGGGAAGAAAGAAGTCAGATACCTCCAGTCCGGCGCTCTCTACCAAGGCATCATGGAGGCGATTACCAGGAGGGCTGACGACGGCACCCGCAGAAGGCATCTTCCAAGGCCCCCGCTCAAGGAAAAAGATGTCAGCCCCAGGGGGTGGTTCTTCCTCAGAACCCCTAGGGATGGCCTAAGCCGGGGGTAGTGTCCCCCTGGACGTACGCGATAACCCGACGTTCCGAGGAGACAATGATTCGCAAGGAACGGACTTTAAGATCCCGGAGGGTAGCTACTCCCACCAATAGGACACAATCTTTTACGCTGGGGGTAGTATCCCCTCCGAATCCGAGGAAGACACAATGGCTCTTGCCCTCCTGGAAGACTACTCACTACAAGGGTTTAAGACAGGGAGTACGGCATCCACTGCCCCCTCAATTTCTTTCCGTGTGAAGACGGTATACATAGCCGGAGACGACCATGAAGGCCCCAGTGACCGGCAGTGCCATGAGATACTCGAAGCCATGATGCATACAATGAGCGCATTAATACAAGCTTTGACCCAGATAATGCTGGAAATTAAGGCAAACATGTTCTCCCAGCCGGCAAAAGCCTCTTGGCAAGCAATCCTGGACCCCAGGACCAACGGAGATTCAAATACGACCGCTCCACCCGTAGGCGGTGATCATTTCCTACCTGGCTCATCGGCACATTTGGCAGAAGATAAAGCTAAGGAAGCAAGGAGGGAGGTCCGAGAACTTCGGGCTCGCCTAGACTCCATGAGCAATCGGGATTCACTCCGTGATCTCGGGGTGCGGCAACCATACCCGATAGAGTGGAGGGATGTACCGTATCCGCCGAAGTACAAACCCTTGAATATTAAGATGTTTGACGGGAAGTCCTCCCTTCGCCGCTTTATCAGCTACTTCGAGATCACCACAGGATACTTACCCTGCAGCGACGCTATCCTTACCAGGCTCTTCGTTGGATCATTGGTGGGGATAGCTTTCGATTGATTTTGCAGTCTCAAAGATAACTGTATCTTATCATTCAATGACCTCAAGCGTCTATTCTGTAACAGATTCTATGAGTCAGAAAATGATATGACGATGTCTTCTCTGATGGACGTAACCCAAGGTGAAAAGGAACCTCCGAAAACTCTGCGGCATCCAAAGAAGGTTGGCATACATCAGGAGGTTCATATCAAACCTCTCTAGATGTTGCCGGCCATTCACACAGCTCATTAAGAAAGGTGTCTCCTTTGTTTGGAATGAGGAGTGCCAACGAGCATTCGAAAAATCAAAGAATACATATCAAACCCTCATGTATTGGTGGTCCCGGTCATGGGAAAGCCATTCCTGCTCTATGTAGGCACAATGGATCACCCTCTCGATGCCATGTTAGCCCAAAATAGTGATTTAGGCCATGATCGGGCCATATACTACCTCAGCCGGATGATGGTCGGCCCAGAGCATAGATATATCACAGTCGAGAAAGAGTGCCTTGCGCTGGTATTCGCCATCTAGAAAACTTGACACAACGTGACTGGACAGACCATTCACGTAATCTAGCGAGTCAACCCCTCCAGGATCCTAATGATGAAACCTGGGGCACTCAGTCCCCGCTTGGCTACCTGGACAATACTATTATCTCCATATGATATGGTATTCGTCCCACAGAAGGCCGTCAAGGGTCAGGCATTGGCCGACTTTTTGGCAGCCCACCAGGGTCAGAAACCTCAAAGATCTATAAAGAGATTCCAGACAAAGTGGCAGACGCCAATGTGTCACGACCCGCACCTGGTATAGGGTCACGAGTATGCAAAAGTGAGGGGTTCGATGTCGAGATGGCTGCTGTCGAGGTGTAGGAGCGTTGACAGGCAGTTGTGGCGAGCTTCCGGCGTGCTTCTGGCGAATGACAGCGGGGTCGGGATCCGCCCAGGCGAGTGCTGGCGGTTGCAGGCAAGTGGAACAGTCGGTCGGCGGTGGGTTCAAGCGGGTTATGCAGGGTATCTTGGAGGATGTCGGAGGAAAGTTCAGCAGGTCGGCATTCAGTGCTGGCGGGTTCGACGAGGTCCGGCGGTGATGGGATGGCGAGTGCTACGGTTCAGGCGAGATGTGGTGGTGGTTCTGGCGTCGGGTGCAGTGGTGAACTCCGGCGGGATGATCCGGTCGAACTCCGGCATCGGTGAGGAAAACAATTTGGCGAATGGCTGGAGAAGAACAAAAGGAACAATACGGACGGGAAAGAGATGAAGAAGGAATCGGCTTGTATTTAGGTTGAAGGAAAGAGAAAGAAAAAAAAGAATTATTTATAGAAGTATGGTGTGGGTTTGACCTAGAATTATTTGACTTTGGTCAACACTAGGAAAAAGGCCTTGGCTTGTTATGGAGATATTTCAATAGGCTAGGATTTAAAATAAATTAAAATAAATGGGTATGATTCCATTGGTTCAAGGTTTTAGGGCCATGGTTCAAAGAGGTTGATGTTGCAATTGCACACTCCCAAAAATTATGGAAATACACATGAAGGAGAAAAATAGGATTTATTTATGTGTCGTGTCCAACGGGGTGGATACCTCAATGCACTTTTGCACAAAAGTGTCCAATAACTGGAAAATTGCACAAAGTGAGATTTATGGTTTTTAATTAATTAACTAAATGCAATAGGTGTTTAAAAATTAATAGAAGTACAAGGGCTGAATTGTAGTGGGACACAAGGGTCAAATAACAATCTGGCACGTCTAGGACAAAGGTGTGAAATCTGTTGGAAGACAATGGCTAGCGTAGCGCTCTAATTATCGAAGCAATGATAAAGTGCAACAATCAAATAAAATGATAATTATTTAAATATAATTAATTATCATGCAATCATTTACTCATTAATTATGAAAAGGCAAAAATACCCTTAATCTGAAAAGTGGGGGTGACAAGTCTACCCTCCTTAAAAGAATTTCATCCTCGAAATTAAAATAAACTAGCACAAGAACAAACAATCAAACAAGGAATTATACCTCAAGTCTCGAAGAGATACGGATACTGCTCGCGCATTTCGTCCTCTCTCTCCAAAGTTGACTCTCCTGGAGAGTAATTTCTCCATGCAACACGAACCAAAGGAATAGTCTGGTTCTACAATACCTTCTCTCTACGATCCAAGATCTCAACAGGTTGTTCAGGATAGCTGAGCATCGGTCCAACTTCGATCTCCGAGTAATCTAAAATGTGACTAGGATCTACCATGTACCGTCTCAGCTGCGACACATAGAACACACATACACTCCATCTAGAGCAGGTGGCAAGTCAATTCTATAGGCCACTGCACCGACCCTTGCAAGAATACTGAAGGGCCTGATGTATCATGGACAAAGCTTTCCGCCTCTGCCAAAACGAATCGTGCCCCATGTCAAAGAAATCCGTAGAAACACCAAATCGCCAACCTAGATCAAACAATCTTAACATGCAATCTAAACAAAACAATCATAACCAATAAAACAAAATCTATACCTGAAACTCTAGAGGTCTACAGTGGCTATCGGTCCAATGCCGTTGTCTGTCCTGCGCCACTCGCAGTCTATCTCTGATAAGTTTTACCATTTCTGCTGTATCCACGACCATTTCTGGTCCAAACAAAGCTCTCTCTCCAACATTATCCCAAGATAACGGTGTATGACACCTTCGTCCATATAAAGCCTCGAATGGTGACATCTCAATGCTAGCCTGGTAGCTGTTGTTGTAAGCAAACTCTACTAGGTGTAGATGATCCTCCCAAGAACCTCTGAGATCTAAAACGCAAGTGCGTAGCATATCTTTGAGAGTCTGAATAGTTCTTTCAGACTGTCCGTCTGTCTGGGGGTGATACGCGATACTGAACTTGAGCTGAGTGCCCAAGCTAGCCTGCAGAATCCTCCAGAAATGGGAAGTAAAATGACTATCCTGATCTGAGACAATACTCACAGGAACTCCATGTAATCTAAAAATTTGCTGTACGTACATCTCTGCTAGCTTCTCTGTCGAAGTACCCACTTTGAATGGTAAGAAATTGGCTGATTTGGTCAACCTATCTACGATGACCCAAATTGCATCCTTCCCACCTGGAGAACATGGAAGTCCTGAAACAAAGTCCATAGTCACGTGCTCCCACTTCCATTCTGGAATGGGTAAAGGTTGAAGCAATCCTCCTGGCCTCTATCGATCAGCTTTACCTATTGGCACCTAAACATCGGGATACAAAGCATGCTACTTCGTGCTTCATACCATACCACCATACATGCTCCCTCAAATCTTGATACATCTTGTTGGCTCCGGGATGCATCAAGTACTGAGAGCGATGTGCCTCTTGCAAAACTTTTTCACGCAACTCTCCACTTGGCACACACATCCTCGTGCCATGCCGTAAAGATCCATCATCCGCAATAGTGAAGTCGTCTATCAATCATGTCCGAACTTGTGCTCTAATATTCCTTAGAGTCTCATCATCATACTGAGCAGATCTAATTTTTTCCATCAGCTTTGATTGTATCTGCAATCCCCACATTTGAATCTCAGCTCCTGGAACTAATACTTAAATTCCCAAGCTTTCAAGATCAGCTAATAAAAGTCTATATGAAGTCAAACACATAGCCATCGAATACCTGCACAAGGCATCTGAGACTACGTTGGCCTTTCTTGGGTGGTACTGTAATGAGATATCAAAGTCTTTTATCAATTCCAACCACCTTTTTTGTCTCATGTTCTGCTCCTTCTGTGTAAATATGTACTTCAAGCTCTTGTGGTCTGTGAAGATCTCCACACGCTCTCCGTACAAGTAGTATTTCTACAGCTTTAGGGTGAAGATAACTGCTGCTAACTCCAGGTCGTAAGTGGGGTAGTTCTTTTTATGAGGGCGTAATTGTCTTGAAGCATAGGCAATTACTTTTCCGTGCTGCTGAAGAACGCATCCCAAACCTTTTCCTGAAGCATCACTGTAGATAGTGAATCCACCTGTCCCTGATGGCAACGTCAAAACTGGTGCTGTCATCAATCTCCTCTTCAGATCATCAAACGCGGCTTGACATTCTTCTGTCCAGACAAATTCCACATCTTTCTTGGTCAGCCTATTCATTGGTTCTGCAATCTTGGAGAAGTCTTGTACAAATCTTCTGTAGTATCCTACTAGTCCGAGAAAGCTTCTGATCTCAGCTACTGAACTGGGGGTAGCCCGTGACTCTACTTCTTCGATCTTCTTTGGGTTAACTGAAATTTTGTTACCCGTCACCATATGTCCAAGAAACTCAACTTTGTCAAGGAAGAACTCACACTTTGAAAGCTTTTCGTACAACTTCTCCCTCCTGAGAGTCTCTAAGACCATCCTCAGGTGCTCTTCATGCTCTTCTGGGGTCTTTGAATATATTAGAATGTCATCAATAAATACCACTACGAACTTGTCAAGGTACTGGTAGAATACCTTGTTCATCAAGTTCATAAATACTATTGGTGCATTGGTTAAACCAAACGGCATTACTGTGAATTTAAATTGGCCATATCTGGTCCGAAAGGCTGTCTTTGGTCTGTCTTCTTTCTTCAACTTCACTTGGTGATAGCCTGACCTCAAGTCTATTTTTGAAAATACCTTCGCTCCGCTCAATTAATCGAAAAGATCATCTATCCTCGGCAGCGGATATTTGTTCTTGATAGTGAGGTTGTTCAGAGCTCTATAATCGATACACATGCGTACCGTGCTGTCCTTCTTCGGTACGAATAATACCGGTGCTCCCCGTGGCGATGAACTGGATCTAATGAAACTTTTGTCTTGCAGCTCCTTAACTTGCTTTTTTAGTTTTACCAATTCGTTGTTGTTGACTCTATAGACATGTTACGAAATAGGCTCCGCTCCTGGTATCAAGTCTATAGAGAATTCAATATCTCTGTCTGGCGGCAAACCTGGCAACTCCTCTGGAAATACATCCAGGAACTCCACTATAAGTGGGTGTGGCAACTCCTCTTCTTCCATCCTGGCTTCGCAAAAAGTGCCTCTGCTCCGCTCCTCTGCTCCTCTGGCGATCTCGAACTCTGGTTCTCCTGGTGGTCGAAATACTACTCTACCTCCATGACAATCTATAGAAGCATGGTGTTTACTCAACCAGTCTATTCCGAGTACAATATCATATCCCGGAAGTGGCATGACGAGTAAACTCATGCTCAACTCTCGGCCTTCCAATGATACTCTCCGATCCTTGCAATAATCACGGACTAGGATAATGCCTCCTCCTATCGTGATCTTGCAAGTCCTATCTAATGGTTCCATTTTTAAATGATGCTTAAGGGCATAAGATACAGATACAAAACTATGGGAAGTGCCAGAATTAAATAATGCAAGTGCTGGAATAGAATCGAGTAAAACTGAACCTGAAATCACGTCTCCAGCTGGCTCGGCCTCCTCAATAGTCATGGCGTAAGCTCGTCCCGGTGGTGCTCCTCTCTGCTGCTGCTGGTGCTGAGCAAACCTCTGCTGCTGTGGTGGAAGTGGAGGTCATCTCTGCTGGCCTCCTGGTACAATAGGTGCTCTGGCTGGTCCTCTCTAAGCTGCTGCCCCTCCCTGGCGAGTCTGAACAGCTGGACAGTCCCTCAGCTGATGTGTTGATGATCCATATGACAAGCATGTTCCCAGCCTCTTTTGACAGATGTCTCTAGTATCTCCCATCCTTCTACAATATGCGCACTGGGCAACGGGCTGATTCTGTCTCTGTGGTTGCTGCTACTGGATATGTCCCCAAACTGGTGCCTATTGCTGGTGTTGCTGCTGGTATGGCCTCTGCTGTTATTGTTGTTGTTGAAAGTGTGGGCACTTGGCTGATCCTGTATTACCACTGGCTCCTCCAGAAATATTGCGTCCTCTCTTGGGCCTAAGGTCCAAGTCAACTTCAGCAATCTGGGCATCCATCAGAATACCCTCAAAGGTAGCAGTGCATTATCCCAAAGTACGAGACTTGGTCTCTATATTCAATCCCTTTCTGAATTTTCGTGCTCTGTCTCCTGGGTCTCAAATCATCGATGGCGCGAATCGACTCAATCGGCAAAACTCTGCGACATATTCGTCGACCGACATGCCTCCTTGGATTAAGTCATGGAACTGACTTTCTAATGCTCCCAAGGCTACGTCAGAAAAGAATTTCTCCTTAAAGAGCTTCTTAAAGTCTTTTCAAGTAAGTCCTTCAACGGTGAGTCTCGGCTCTGTATGATACCACGTCAGCATGATATCAAACATCTGACTGCCAGCGGCCTCTATCTGAAGAATCTTCGAAATCTGTGCTAAATACAAGTTTCTCTCTATGTCCTCTAACCAATCATCAACATAGAGTATTCCTTCTGTGCCCTTGAACTCTCGAGGCATCATCCTCTTAAAGTCTACTATGGTACCTGGCCTCTGTTGTTAGCCATGTTGTTGCAGTTGCCGTGCTACTCTCTCCACAGTCTGGAGAGCCACCTGATGAGCACTCTCCATGCTTTCTCTCATCAATTCTATCTGCGCCTGGTGTGCTTCTGTTTGCACTCTTTGAGCCTCAGCTTGAACATGCTGAGCTTCTGATGTTACTCTCTGAGCCTCTAGTATGCCCTGGATCAGTGTGAACATCTGTGCCCCGTCAGTGGGCACTTCTCCTGGAATTGGTATCGGTGGTGGTGGAAGGTTGTCTGTCATAGCTGGGACAATCCTCTCAATAGGTGGAGGAGGAATCCCGTTAGCTGTAGATACTCCCACATGAACAGGAGATGTAGGAGGAACTCCAGGTGTCTACCTGTCAGGTGGAGAGGTGGCAGACCTCTCTGAATCTGCTGCTCCCACTCTCATGGATCTAGTATTCGACGGTATCCTGAATACAGATCAAAAGAATCAATTTAAGGTAATAGATACGATATTATCAAGGAAGGAAAGAAAAATTCTAAAGGAAGCAATCAATTAGAATAGCATTACGAAGATCAGAATCTCCTGATGTGATTGAGCATACTCTCATCCTAAATCCTATTTCCTATATCCTATCGCAGGCTCGAAGCAGTACAACTAAGTTGTCGTACTACCACGATATTGCATAATTTACGAAATTGGACCTGCATGGGCCACCGCTAAAAATGTGTCACGACCCGCACCCGGTATAGGGGCACGAGTACGCGAAAGTGAGGGGTTCGATGTTGAGGTAGCTGCTGGCGAGGTGTGGGAGCGCTGACAGGCGGTCGTGGTGAGCTTCCGGCGTGCTTCTGGCGAATGACAGCAGGGTCGGGATCTGCCCAGGCGAGTGCTGGCGGTTGCAGGCGAGTTGAACAGTCGGTCGACGGTAGGTTCAGGCGAGTTGTGCAGGGTATCGTGGAGGATATCGGGGGAAAGTTCAGCAGGTCGGTGTTCAGTGCAGGCAGGTTCGACGAGGTCCGGCGGTGATGGGATGGCGAGTGCTCCGGTTCAGGCGAGATGTGGTGGTGGTTCTGGCGTCGGGTGCAGTGGTGAACTCCGGCGGGATGATCCGGTCGAACTCTGACGTCGGTGAGGAAATCAGTTTGGCGAATGGCAGGAGAAGAACAAAAGAAACAATATGGACGGAAAAAAGATGAAGAAGGAATCGGCTTGTATTTAGGTTGAAGGAAAGAGAAAGAAAAAAAAATTATTTATAGAAGTATGGTGTGGGTTTGACCTAGAATTATTTGACTTTGGTCAACACTAGAAAAAAGGCCTTGGCTTGTTATGGAGATATTTCAATGGGGTAGGATTTAAAATAAATTAAAATGAATGGGAATGATTCTATTGGTTCAAGGTTTTAGGGCCATGGTTCAAAGAGGTTGATGTTGCAATTGTACACTCCTAAAAATTATAGAAATACACATGAAGGGGAAAAATAGGGTTTATTTACGTGTCATGTCCAACGGGGTGGATACCTCAATGCACTTTTGCACAAAAGTGCCCAATAACTGGAAAATTGTACAAAGTAAGATTTATAGTTTTTAATTAATTAACTAAATGCAATAGGTGTTTTAGAATTAATAAAAGTACAAGGGCTAAATTATAGTAGAACACAAGGGTCAAATAACAATCTGGCACGTCTAGGACAAGGGTGTAAAATATGTTGGAAGACAATGGCTAGCATAGTGCTCTAATTATCGAAGCAACGGTAAAGTACAACAATCAAATAAAATCACGATTATTTAAATATAATTAATTATCATGCAATCATTTACTCATTAATTATGAAAAGATAAAAATCCCTTAATCTGAAAAGTGGGGGTGACACAACGTTACCTCACACGAAGCGGTTTAGCGAATATTCTTTGATGGTGCTTCAAGAACAGGGCCCAAAGGCAAACTCATCACTAGGGTCGGGATAGTGTTAATCTCCCCATACGGCCTCATCATCAATCGTGCATACTCTCTTACTGAGCCATACTCTAATAATATGGTAGATTATAATGCCCTAATCATTGGGATCTGGTTCGCCAAATAAGTCGAAGTAGAGTACTTGGAGGCCTACGACGATTCTCAGCTAATCGTCAATCAAGTTCGGGGAGTATATGAAGTCCGAAATGAAGACTTGATCCCCTACCACCAAGCTGCATACAACATCATTATGACCTTCGAGATGTTCTTTATTGAGCATGTCCCTCGGTTACCAAATATTAACGAGGATGCTTTAGCCGGCCTCGGTGCTTCCTTGGCAGTCCTAGACAATACCCATGAGTTAATCACGGTAATCGATCAAGAGCTGGTATATCCCAAAATCAACATATACTTATACCTAAGGTATGCAGCGGAGGTCAATATCGTTAATCAAGATTAGAGGCTTTCATTCATTGACTACGCAGTCTATAAAATTCTCCCTGAAAACACAAAGGAAGCTACTTCAATCAAAAGACGCTCCCTGTATTTCTATTACGACAAGACCAAAATATTGTACCGTCGCTCCTATGACGGCCTTATACTCCAATTTTTGTCGAATGCAGAGGAAAAATAAGCCCTCTGTGAAGCTCACGATGGCGTCTATGGGGTGCATCAACCCGGTCCGAAGCTACAGGACCGTCTTCGAAAAATGGGCTACTATGGTAGCAGATACTGTCGATTATGCGAGGAAGTGCCATGCATGCCAAATCCATGCAGACTTCATCCACCAACCATCTGAGTTCCTACACCCAATGATAGCATCTTAGTCGTTTGAGGCGTAGGGAATGGATATCATCGGGCCAATCAGTCCGTCTTCATCCAAAGGACATCGGTTTATCTTGGTGATCACCGACTACTTCTCCAAATGGGCGAAAGTTTTTCTACTCGCTGATGTCAAAACATTAAATGTTATTAACTTCGTCAAGCTTTACGTCATATACCGCTTCGACTTGCCACGTAGGATCATCCAAGATAATGGTCCATAGTTTGCAAGTCATGCCTTCTATTGGTTTTGTGACAAGAACCGAATCCAAAACCTAGCCTCCATGATGACATACAACCCCGCAGCAAACGGTCTGGCGGAAGAGTTCAATAAAACCATCATTAAGCTCCTCAAAAAATTTGTGTCTTTCAATAAATGTGACTGGAACGAGAAGCTGGGTGAATATCTCTGGGTCTACCAAATAACAGTCCGGACAACTACTGAAAATACGCAATTCTCCTTGGTGTACGAAAGTAAGGTGGTACTCCCGCTGGAGATCCAAATTCCTTCACTAAGATTAGCTCTCTCCAACCAACTAACCACGGACGATAACTATTGCCGATGGTTACAGGAGTTGGAAGCACTCGACGAGAAATGGCTCTTAGCTCAATAACGCATAGAGCTGTAACAAGCACGTCTCTCAGGAGCCTTCAACAAACGGGTAAAACAGAGAATATTTCAAGTGGGTGACCTCATCTTAACAGTAAGAAGACCGATGGTTATGATCCACAACACGGCGGACAAATTCTAACCTAAATGGGAGGGCCCGTTCATTGTGGAAACCGTATTTTCAAACGGCGCAAACCGGCTAGAAAAATCCAACGACGACTTGCTCCTGATGCCTATCAAAGGCAAGTTCCTCAAAAATTACTACGTCTAAATTTGACTGGTACTCCTCTATTACCAAACTATATCATATCTTCCGGGGCGCTGGTTCATGTCCACATGACCTCTGGACTATCAGTCTAATACGCTACTCCGGTGAAGTCTACCATGTCCATATTACCTTTGAGCAAACTTCTCGGTCTTGACCATTGATCATCACATCCATATTACCTCTGATATCAATTGTCTTCCAACTTATCACCCGTACCCAATCCAAAGTATGCCTGTGGTGTTAAGTCCACAAAAACTTTTATGTCCATATTACCTCTGGCAGGGCTTGTTTCAGACCTATTACTTGCATTAATGTGCTCAAAAAGTAGTTGGTCCATAAAACCTATCACGTCCATATTACCTTTGATAGGGTTTGTTTTTGAATCTATTACTCACACCACAAATGCATAAAAGGGTAATAGGTCCACCAAAATCTTCCAGCAGGATATCCTTAAAATCCACAAAATCTATCACGTCCATATTACCTCTGATAGGGTTGGTTTTCAAATTTATTACTCGCACCACAAATGCGTAAAAGGATAATAGGTCCACCATAATCCTTTAGCGGGATATCCTAAATATCCACAAAACCTATCACGTCCATATTATCTCTGATAGGATTTATTTTCGATATTACTAGCACCACAAATGCACAAAAGGATAGTAGGTCCACCAAAATCTTCCAGCAGAATATCCTTAAAATCCACAAAATTTATCATGTCCATATTGTCTCTGATAGGGTTTATTTTCAAATCTATTACTCGCACCGTAAATGCGCAAAAGGGTAGTAGGTCCACCAAAATCCCCAGTAGGATATCTACACTAGCTTCAAATACTGTATTATGACCAGATCACCTTTACTACTAGCACCCTAAATGTTACAACAGCAATGAAAGTAATGTCGCCTTCTATTAAAAAGAAGGGGAGAATGCAAACATCAAACAGAAAAGAAGTCTGGGTCCACCAATTTATTGATGTACATTGCCAGAAAATGAAAGAAAAAAATGGACAAAAAGTGTCTAAAAAAGCTCGCTCCTCCGAGTTGGCAGGGGACTCAAGGAGTTCTTCGAAGATAAATGTCTTTTGCACTCGAGTGACAAACGTTTCTCCGGCAGGTAGCAGCTCAGGCACGCTAGAGCAGGAGTCAGAGGCCACCAGGGCCGTGGAAAGAGACATATTGGTTTCCTTCAAAGCATTTCCAGAAGCCATCATACCCAATAATATGAATTGATACAAGTAGACTACAGATCGTTCACTATTTATAGGCAAAGAATCGCTCATCTGGTGAATCATAATGATCTCCTCAATAAAATACGATGATTTATCCCCACGCAACCCAAATTGCGATTGTCGAGATTTGGCGTGAACCTCTCGAGATCCGGACTGACACTGTAGTGTAAACTCGTTAGGCACACAACAGCACGCGAAACGCAAGAAGTGCCCATTTCTCTTTCCGGGTATGAATTAAGTCAGCCAGAAAATAACGACAGAAAAGAAAACTTTTATTTCATAGAAGTAAAAGAAGCCAACTATACTTAGGGGATCATCCAACTCCCAACCTTTGAATAAACTATAAAATAATAAAAAAAGATCGTTTCAGAAAGCAAAATGCAAACTACTGCTGCTTCTTATTTGTGCATAGCTCCTCTATATGCCCCTAGAGCCGAGCAATGGAAGCATCAATCTTCGTTCTGACTCGGTGCTCGGCTTCCCGAGCCAAAGCCGCAGGATCATCAAGGTGACCGTAGTCCTAATGCTTATCCACCAATCTCTTCAACGTGCCTCCAAGGTCGCGAAGACTGGGCCACATTACTAGTTTCTCGACAAATTACCTCCCTTTCTCGACGAGCCTCCTGAAGATCGCCCTCCGTGATTGCCAGCTTGGCTTGAAGCTGCACAATCTGTTCATCGATCTCAACCATGGCATCGGTTATAGAGTCTTCCCAAGCAAGACAGATCTTTCCTCGATTATTCAACTCATCATTCTTAAGGGTCAGCTTTCTGAGTCCTTGTTCCATGGCCTCCTTGTTCCACGCATAAGCGATCTTCACATGCTCCATGGACATTAGAAGGAACTCATGCTCCTCTTCCACTATAATGACCAAATCAATCTGCCATATCAGATATAATTCATTCAGACGCTGATCCACCTCCACCAGCTTTTGGCTCAAAATGTCAGCCATCTGCTCATAACCGGGGAGCGTCCTCAAAATCTCAACTTGGTTCTGGGCGTAGTGCTTGGACCAAGTAAAGGTCTTGCCTCGTCCCAAGACGGTTTGAACCCCCAACATTAGGTGCATGTAGAAGCTCTGATTGGTATCCTTCGAGGCTTCTTCTACATCAGCCAAAGTAGAAGGAGTTAAAGGAGTCATGACTGTAGGGACTACAGTTGGCCGCCGAGGAGGCACAACAACAACAGATGGCCCCGGTAACAGGACGACAGCCACGGAAAGTCGAGAGGCTTTAGCCTCTATAAGCTACCTCCCAATTGAAAGAAGCATCTGAGCACTCAACAATCGGGAAATCTCAACCTTTGTAGGGTTGACGTATGAGGATATGCCAGCATCAGTCGATTCGACAATAATAAGGAGGAGAGCAACCATTACACTAGAAGGAACTGTAGCCATGGGAACCTCCGCCGTCATGTCCCCCGTAGAGGGTGCTGCCGAATATTCCTCGCCACCCCTAGAGCCAAGGGGAGGTTCAGGCCTCTTCCTCACGAGCTCACCATCCCCTCCTTCCTCTATACCTATCTCGGCAGCTAGGTCCGTCATTCACAAAGGAGAGATGCCGCCTGCAGGATCACAGTTACCCAAGGGCAGCATTACCCGAAGAATTGAAAACTCGAGCCAGAAAATCTCATCTCTGGTAAAAAGGCAAAATAACGTACCCGAAGAAGATAGCAGGATTGAAGGCCCACCCGTCATAGTTGGAGTCACCTCAAAAGTACTTAAGTTATCTTCCAAGACTCGAGGAGCAGCGGGTTCAGTTGACGTCCCTTCAGAGATATGATCTCCCGGATCCTCAGGGACGAGCTTTTCAATGGAAGTCTCAGACTCGTAAGAAGTCGTTCCCTCCTCCGGCTCCACGTAAGAAATCCTGGCGGCCGTCGACCGCTGAGTGCGGCCCCTCCTTCCTCGCGTCTACGAATCATCAAAAATACCAAGACCAAGGTATTTATACAAAGGACCAGAAGAAATTAAATTAAGAGGATTTACGGATACCGTCATAGCATCCAAAGTGGAGTCTGGATCAAATGCCACCAATGCAAGGGGTCCTACCTCCTCCCTTATAGAGCCCTCCCCGCCAGGATCCAACTCTCTGATATGTCCCATACCCGGGGCCACTTTAACTTGCGCCTTCTTGGGATGACCTGGGTGGTGAGCCACCACGGCTTTACGCTTAGGAGCAGGAGGGTCTTCAGGAGAAGTCCCCTCTGCAGACATCGGATCCGAGTCAACTAGCAAAGGTCGAGCTACACTTTTTCCCTTTTTAGGCATTCGTTGGCCTTTCGTCGATGGAGGTGTAAAGATGGTACCGGCTAAGTAGCTCATGTCCGGGACATAGTTTGTTGGTGGAGTATTGACTGTGAAATAAAAAAGTCCCATCGCATACAGTATGTTTGGCGCCACATTAGCCACAGGAAACCCAAATTCCACCTCTGTACCAATGGAAGTATAATAACGCCATATCCGAGCACCATCGAGAAGACCACCATAATTCCCAAGTGAAGTGCTGGGAGTCTCCAGCAAGAGTTTGCTATACCCGAATTAACGGGCAAATCAATTGGGAAGATAGGGCTCCAGGAAGACCTCAACCTGGTTTTGATATACTAAGTGAGAAGGACGAATGACAATGAGGCAGCGGTAGAGGGTCACTGACAATCGACGATCGACAACATCGCTATCCCAGTAGATGACATTCCTCACCTCCTCAGTGAAGTCTGGGATCATCGTAAAAAATATCCAACCATTCATGTGGGAAAGCTCTCTCCTACATGAGGGTATCTCTTCATACTGTCACTTTATCCCCCGATAACGACGGATAATAGCGTCCCCCTCTAACATCCCTTATTGGGTACCGGGAGGCATCAGGGATCGATGGTGCAATAGAATCTAATCCATCAGGTAATGATAGGGTAACTCTACCCTGTTGAATTCTCTAACCCCGTATGGCATTTGACCTTTTCAATAAATTGGCAAAGACCTCGATGGATACAATAAACCATCATAGGCAGTAACGCAAGTGGGTAGCCAAAAGCTAACCATACAGCCGGAAGCATGAGATTGTGACTGATTCTTTCAATTGGGCCGGACCCTCCCGCAAATACATAGTTGCACAGCCAGATTATTATGTACCCCGATAGCAACGCTTTGTTGAACAGCTCATGGATGTCCATGAGGAAATAACTTAATTTCTCGCCTTCAATCGACTTCTTCCGATATTGTTGGATCAAAATCATGACGTCCTTCTGCGATCGCGGTGCCCGAATATAAACCTCTTCCAATCCGGGAACCTCTGAAAAAAGATAATGCGTCCAGACGGTGATATGCGGGATAGGTCCCTCAGAAGTTTATCTTCCTTATACTCTCTCTAGCAGAAGATATGATGGCACAACAATTCCTGATACACAGACAAAAATCTTGGATTCTCTTTCTCAAATTCTTCTAGCTTGTCATTGCTTGGGGCATATTCTTCATAGGGCACCTCACCCCAGGGAATCCTTGAGATTGAATGCATCTCGTGTAGGGCAAACCCCATCTCCCAGCCAAGAGTGAAGAAATTCTTCGTTTGGCAGTTGTACATCTCCATCAACGCGAGAAAGAGACAAAGGTTCATAGACAGACCGTAACAAGTGTCCCTCACGGCAAAGAAAATGTTAGCAGCTCGGAGTTCTGGCTTGTAGCGCTTCAACACCCATTTGGTCAAACAAAACCAAGAAGGAGTGTAATGAGTCCAGCGAAGGGTTCGTAGCTGTCCAGGTGGGTACGCATCCTTATTGGCGACAATGTGAAGGAAGGAATCCACAGCATACACATCAAGATTCAGCCCCAAGTCACTCCTAATAACGTCGGGTGCTAACCCAGTATAAGAATAAGAGGGCGACTCCTTGTAACACGAGAAAGTCCCCTAGCTTTGATTTCCCTGGCCCGAATCTTGCCGATAAAAGCCCATCGCAGCTCAGACGTCAAATTCTAAGCCATCATTCTTCGGACCATCACTATGTGAAAATATGATAAAGGAATATGACATTCAAAAGAAGGTACAGACATCTTCGTCCCGCGATGAGCAAAGCTCCAATCCTCCCTAAACTTCCCCAATTTAGGGGCAAACAAGGTCAGAGCATCGTCAAACAGAAAGTAGGGCTTCTTGGAGGTGTGACCCTTCCCAGTAGCAATTTCCCCTGAAGTCATTTGACTTAGAAGGAAAAACTCGCCCTACTCAGCAATCTTCTTCTGCATGTCGGACGAAAAAATTGTATCTAGCTGGTGTAGAACAGCAGCGACTAAGTCCTAAAAATTCGTACTCAATGGAACTCGTCCAGGGTTGAGAACCAACTCCCCTGAATGGGTAGTGGGCAACTTTACTACATAGCAAAGAAAAGACATGCGTATCAGCAAAATAAACTTTGCATAAATCTAACATGCAAAGAAGAATGATAGGCGCATGACAAAGTCCGTAAAAGACACGGGCCCATGCGACGAATCACAACTTGCGCATTTGCAAGGTTGCACGAGGCATACCTCCATTTATATGCTAGTGTAAAGTCCACACATGTCTCTACATCATTACGAAGAACCGTACAAATGGTGTCTCTGTGTATCTCCACCCACAAGAGAGTCCTTACCTAGGACGGGCCTCTGAACGTCTGAAGAAAACTTTAGGGGGGCAACCTCATCGGTAGTAGCCTTACCCTTTTCCTTTTCCTTCTTCTTGGGCACGATGCCCTCAGTCACGGGGCCCTTACCCTTGGCAGCGACGGAAGACGAAGGAGCTCGGGAAACTATGACAATTGACGGGGAAGGAGAGAACCAACGACAGTGGAGATGGAAGAGTAGAAGAAAAGGCAAGGGGCTTTATTTCTCAAAAACCCTCCTCCTTTTATAGATAGGGGTGCTTCAAAATACCGGATGCCTCTGTCCGCCTGACAACATAGGATGAGAGAGGCAATTAAGTTTTGGATCCGCCTTCATCCTCAAATGAACTGACGCTTCAGGTTTCGTGTTATCAGACGGTTCAGAATCCTAACAGATCAGCTCAAAGGTATAGCCAAATCCTGCAATTTGATACAGATTTGACAGCATGGCAGAGCACTCCATGCGATAACTCATACATGTGTCAACCTGACGAACATAGCAGAAGGAGGCGGACAGTGAATGCGTGCTGATTTCATGCTTCTTTTTAAAAGTATTCTAGACTTAGCCAAGTCTAAAACCTATGAAGGGGGTCTTTTAGAAGCATGAAAAATCTCTCCATGCTCTCCAATTTATAGTTAATAAATAAAAAAATTGATGCATAACAGGGGTGGACGCATAACATCCTCCGATGCATGACGTCCCGAGACGCTTGCCTCCCTTTGACGCATTGTCCCTACAGTCATATTAGAGCATATATGACTCTGATAAAATAGACAACCATCCCTACCGCCTCAAATCCTGCACTGAGGATTGGAATCCGGGCTGACGGCTTCGTCATAATTGCTTTTGGCAGTATATAGCTGTTCAAATGCCACAAATACAGAAGATAACAAAAATCTACGTATCTCTAGCCCATTGCGTCCCAGACTCCATGCGTTCCATGCGTCTCTAGCCCAAATGCGTCCAAGACTCAATGCGTTCCATGCATCTCTAGCCTAAATTCATCCCAGACTCCATACGTTCCAAGCATCTTTAGCTCAATACGTCCCAGACTTTATGCGGTCCACGCATCTCTGGCCCAATACGTCCCAGACTCCATGCATTTCATGCATCTATGGCTCAAATGCGTCCCAGACTTCATGTGGTCAATACGTCCTTGGCCCAATGCATTCCAGCTAACAAGATCCTTCCGTTACAACTAAAGAGATCTTCATGCAGTTAATGCAGGCTACGCGTCTAAATGACCAAGTTACCCATACAATGGGCTAAAACAACCTCGAGATCTCATCAACAGTAAATCCTAACCAAGCTCACATGGCAGCTTTACCGTGACAAGCGGCCATAGTTGCAACTGTATTATGTTGAGAGAACCCTATGTGGTCATCAAATAGGGGCGCATACGGCACCCATAGGATGTGGTCACGAAACAACTATATATAACAGGGTACTACCCTCATACAAAAGGATCTATGAATCAACAATCAAGGGAGAGAGAAGAACTTCTGCATTGGATCATCCATGGAGTAAATAGAGTTGCTACACTCCTAACCCTCTTCGTCACCCCTCAGAAAATAAATTTTTACTTAGATTATCTCCTAGGACTCTTCGTTATACTTTCTTAGTTTGTTAAATCAAATCTAGTTATCCTAGTTCTCTTTTGATATTAAATTGCAAACAAGGACTTGTGTTGATTATTGCATCACGCTCGGGTGAATCCAGTTTGAACTATTAATTGACAAAGTATATTTGTATCTAGCATGGACTGTACTACGGTACGACATATAGGAGGATTGATTATGTGACTACCCCATGTGATTTCCAACATAACCATAGGGTTAATCTAGGCAACTAAAATTGGTAGAGCATTGGAAGGAATAAAATTTTGAGATCGTGCACATTAGCCACCTCAGACAACTGTCATAACGTGCAAGGCTGACCCCCATGGATATTGGTCACATCCACACTAGTGGACGACAATATCTGAATACTTATATTGTACAATGCTTTCTATATGATCTTAGCACGGTGGCCTTATGAGGGACCGGTGCATAATATACAATGTGCTATACGATTACAATGGCTCGGTTAGCCCTGCTAAACAGCTCATGATCTGTGAATTTTTTTATGCATCTGTTCTGAGATAACTCAGACTCCATATAACAAGTCGTAAGATTGATTGGCCTATTTAAAATAGTATGTGCCGGTAGTCTAGGAACATGAACTATTGTGGTACGATGGTTCAACCCTTGTCGTTGTTTGGTTGTAGGGTTGCACCAATGTGTCACAATAGGTCATGTACCGAAGCTGCATATTATACCTATATCTTAGCTTGTACTGTGGCATGTGTGTTCTGAATTATATTAATGTGTTGTATCTTTGTCGTATTCATAATTGGTGGGTCGTACCCTGTCTCAACGTAGTGCGACCTCTTGTCCTTGTTTGGTTGTAGAGGTATCATACTACTCCAATGAAAGGTCATATGCTTATAATTATTGCATGGATTCCTATTTTATATACTTTATTGGTTTTTCTTCATTCATTTATGCTCCTTTGTGGTACTTGCTATCGGGGTCTGACCTTGCTGGTTTTGTTTGGCAAGGTTTAGTAGGAGAGCCCGAGGATCCTGTCCTGTATCTGACCGATGGACAATACCAGGAGGATGTCTGTCGAGGAACTTGAGTGGGTTTCTTCTCCCCCACTATGAGTATCATTTTTTATTATCTTTTTGGCGTTTATCCAACGATACTTGTTAGCCGGTTTATCTGGACATTAGTTCATTTACATAATTATATATTATTCCGACCGTGGCTGACTTATAGTCATGTACTCTTGGCAATGTACTAGTGTACCATCATGTATAACTAGTTTCATGATCATTCTAATAGAGCGTCAGGGACGCTTAACTGCTTTATCCTACATGTTTATTCTGATTAGTTCTTGGTTGATGATTGAGACATAGATATTATTGACCTTAGGTGACTTAATTTTAGTATGCACCCCCTTGTCTAGTTACATTCGTGACCACTGTATGACATTCTATATCTTGTACGGGGGAACTAGCTATGTCCATCTTCGTATTCCGGTACTAGGGCGTAATAGTCTTTTTCTGAGCCGCCGTCTTCATGAGTCTCGAAGCGTCTCAGTGTGATGAGTGATGTGTCAGAGAGTCCGACTGACATCGAATCTTGTGTCAGGGGATCTTATGCGGCTCCATGCTTTATGGTCGTTCAGGCTGCATGTGACTCATCTACGGTTAGGTTGATCCGGTGTCATGTGACTCATCTGTGGCTAGGTTGATCCGGCCGTATGTGACTCCTCTGTGTCTAGATTGTTCATGCTGCATATAGATTCTCTGCGGCCTTTTTTGTTCTTTTGAGGGGAAATTATCATGACCCGCACCTGGTGTAGGGGCACGAGTATGTGGGTACGTACAGACTACGCCGCAGCATCGGCGGTAGAACATTGTCTAGGTCAACAATACTATCTAAATATCTCACACAATATATAATGGTACCTGCCAGTAATATCTCAAGTCCAATTAGAGGATAATATAATGGTTCAAATGTAATCTATACTCAATCACAATATAAAGCTAAAGGAAGATAAAGACACGATATGGGATAAAACTAAAAGTCACAAAGTTATAATACAATACATCCAAAACTAAAAGTCTAGCTACAACACAATCTCAAATAATAAATACATGCCAAAGTCTAAACTAAAATAAAATAATATGCTAATGGAAATCTAAGTCGCCTCATAGTCGGTAATAATCCTCTGTCGGCTCACCCTCTTGTGGTCCATAATAGGTGGGACACTTCTCTTCTAACCAATCATCTAAAAAATATAGGTAGTCAGAATTGGAGCAAAGGACAACCCAATAGTAGTTCCAATTAATTGATAATGACTAAAAATAAAAATAGAGAATATAATACAAGACTAGAAACAATAAACAATATTATACCATTGTAGAAAAAATAGGTAATACAAGACTAGAAATAATGAACAATATCATACCATGGTAGAAGAAATAGGTAAACAAGAGCAATATGGTATATAATGATCATAATAAAATAGAACAAAGGCAATGAAATAGAATATGGTGAAGAACTGTGACTATATTAAGTGTTTGAAATACTAGTTAGATATGTGATCGGCTTGGGTTGAACATTGTCTACTTAACGTTGGATAAACATTGTCTAACTCAAATATTGAATATTGAACATTGTCTAGGCTTTTATCACATATCTAGCTAAAACTTTCTATTTTCTCGACTAGTATAATGGATCCAACCACGACACGTTACGATCCAAAATACTCAAGGCACTGTAAAAACGTTAAACATTGAACATTGAACTTTGAACATTGTCTAATAACCATGCGAGAATACGAAGAACAATGAAACAAGAATAACATCCCATGACTAAAGATCCATATGTATACTAGTCCGTGTACCAATGTATCATGAGTCAGGTAATACATTTCTAAATGCTTGTATTATAGTAATTATCAAATAATAAAAACTATCAAAGAATGTACTTGCCTCTGGTCCGGAGCAAAAGATGTCACTCGGTGTCCGAGCTGGTGTCACACACATCTAGCTATAATGCATCAATTATGAGATTCTAGGCCATTTCTAGGCCATTCTAACTAAACTAGGTCTTTACTCTTATTCTAGGTCCAATCCTAGCTTCTAGGGTGATTACTAGTCCATACTAGTAGTTTTTAGGTGATACTAGGTCACATCTAGTTTTCTAGGTTCATAACTAAGGTAACTAGACCATATTAGCTACTAACTAGCTAATACTAGCCAATATTAGATACACTAGCTAATATTAGTAATATATCTATATACTAGATAACAAGATACTCTATGTATCCATATACACCATACTTATATATACTACTATCTATAGTATTGACTCTACTACTTAGTTACCCATGCTTCCCATACTATTGTTGCTCTAAGGTTGTACACTGATATCAACTCATCAAAGATCTTCACTGATACCTATCATATAGGGACTGAAATATGTTACAAGGACTGATGCATGCTCTAAAATGCATCACCACAAACTACAACTGGACTGAAATGAGAACTGTCACATACCTGACAGTATCACTCCTCTCATTCCCCTCCCCCCCAGATCATGCACACTGCCAAATATTAGTTGATACTAAGTATCAGACCTGACCACACATCTAAATACCATGTACACCACATCAACCATTAACCTAAATACTTGGTATCAATTTGGTACCAACACTCTCTCCACCAATCAACTTATGTATCAAGGTGCACAAACTCACACCAACCCATATACACACAAATAAACTTCCCCCTCGATCCTTCACTGCCCTTGTTGGCCAACTTCATGTTATTGTTGGTGACCCAATTTCTCCAACACCTGAACTTGACTCCCCCCCTTAACCGGTACTACCAACAGCTCACCATCTCACTGAGTATATCAAGTGATACACTCCCCACTTAATTGGAACTTCTGCTGCAATTTGTTATTTTCCTCAGCTTCCACAATCAGTTGGCAATTAAAGCATACCTCTCACTAATACTTGATACACCCAGGTAAGTGCATAGACACCTTATCACTTGCCCGAGCCTCCAGTCTCCTAAATGACCCCAAATGCCAACGCAACTTGCTGTTGTTCTCTTATTGACAGTCTCACACACTGCACAATATCTACAGGGTATATTCCCCCATCTATACACAGTACACCCCTCGTAGCATCCCCTTCCTCCAGTCATACATATACCTCACTGCAGTACTCACAGAGCACAGACCAGGGCCTCCTCTTCCTCGATTATATGCACACACATAACCATAGGCACTACAAATGTACACTGAACAGTGCACATAACCCCCCTCTCTTACATACAAAATCTGATACCCAGATACCTCTTCTTAGCTTGATGTTATCAACCTAACACCCAGGTATTCCTACAGGGCACACCAAGCTCACACACACATTACAAATACACACTACTCACAGTTGTCCAACACTCCCTTGAGACTAAATACTTAGCACTACACTCACCTTCATGTACACACGATACACCCTCTCATCAACACATACACATTGATCAACAACACCCGAAACCAAGCTACACTAGTCACACACATAGCATTAATCATAACAAATATCTATATGTATAAAATAATATACACACACCCTACGTATATAAATAAATATATACACTTATATATATATATATATATATATATATATATATATATATATATATATATATATATATATATACTCTTCTAAAACTTAGTTGCAAAACCAACCAACACTCACAATGTATTGGCATTCCACCAAACACTTGATGGGCAACCTATAGTATCATACACAAGCTATTGATATGCTTGTGATACTCACCCTAACCTACACTAAACCCTTCCTAAACTCTAACAACACACCCAAAATAGCTAATACACTATGGAATTAATGAACACTAGCCATTCTAATTAACAAATGGAGAAATTGACATAGGGGAACCCAATATACTTAGAAACTACCAACCTACACCACTGTATCATGAAGTATCATGATACGGACTCTTCGTATCCATTTGTGGACATGTAGCTAGTCTCAAAGCATTAATATAAACCTAAATAGGTCCTCCAAATCTAATAAAAAATATTTTTTGTGTCGATCTCAAATTTTTTTCAAAATTGAAAAAAAACTCTATGTAAAAGTCTCCAAATGGGTCAAATAAAGACTAAGCTTCTCCCCATGGGTAGTCCTAATGCATGGGTAGATTCTAGATGACTAATTATACTATTTAGATGCAACTATAGAGGCTAATCTCATATTTTATCTATTGGAAGATGGATTTCTAATGCAAAGCACTAGTGGATACAAACACCAAGCAAAACTCTTCATTCTCCAAGCTCCTTATACCCACTAGCTTCTAGTCTCCTTAGATAGTGAATATGGAAGGGATTGAGAGTAATTTGAGAATGGTTGGTGGAAGAATGAACCAATTTGGGGAAGAAATCAATTTGGGATGAATATGGAGTAAAATGAAGATGAAAGAGGATATCCCCCTCCACCTCTATATTAGAGTCGACCATGGTGTCCCCTCTTCCAAGCAATATCAAATGACTATAATACTCCTATTGGGTTGTCATAAAAAAATAATTAGGGAGGAAGCTTCTCTTCCTAAGGAAGGTTAATTCTAACTCTAATTAAGGAGAATGGTTAACTAGTTGGGTCTAAATGGACAAGTCTAACTAATTGGTTAAGTTGTCATGTCAATTTGGTTAGGTCCACTAGAGTCATGTCTAATTAAATAGTCTAATTTACCAATCAATAATAATATTAGTCAACTATATATATATATATATATATATATATATATATATATATATATAACATGCATTATATTAAATAAATAATAAAAATTTATAACACATTATTTATAATTAAAAAAATGACAAAATTACCCCCAATTCTAGAAACGTGATAGTTACCGACATGACCTTTATGCGGCCTGCATGATTTTTCATGCTTCTACAATATCAAGATCTTTGTTTTCCAGAATATTTCCATTAGATTTTTATTTTTATTTATTGCAAAGGTAACATGCCTTCTTCATTGATTACGATATTGCCATTTCTTTGCCTTATTTAATTTAATAACTAAAAAATATTAATTTGTATTTTGAAAATAGTTTTCTAGAAAATATTTCAATTAGAAAAAATTAATTATCAAATCAAATTAGAAAATATATTTAATGAAATTTTGGAAATATGGGTTACAGAATCGGGCAAAGAAAAATAATAGGATTATCGCCAAAAGATCATTATATTCATTTATGTCAACATCCTTCAAGTCAAAAAAATGAAATTAAAATTTGAGATATGATCGAGAATTGGCATACCTTTCTCCATCACCAGTCTATAAAGTGACTTTAAAATATAAAGTCGTTTGGTAAGAGTCTTCATACGTCATGTAGAGGGATTCCAGCTTCAGCCAGAGTCCAACAATGATAGTTTTATCCTTTACAGAGTATACGACATCCCTTGCCAAACACATGCAAATAACAGCACATGCTTCGAGATCAATATCGTTCCAATCGTCACCGGTCATGCCAACGGGCTTCTTAGACTTTATCTGTAAAGCCTTGTAAAGTTTTTGAGATATGAGTACGTCATTCATCTGACTTTTCCAAAAGTTAAAATTATTTTTCTCATTGAACTTCTCAATTCTATACTTCCCAACCTTGCTTGATGAAGTCATCTCAAAAATCTATTCAATTAACTTTCTCTTACAACTTTGTTAGATACCTTACTAGAATCTCAAATCTCTGATACAAATTTGTTAGGAGATAGAAAAATAAACCTAAGAAATCAGAGAACACATCAAAGAAAATTAATAACCGCAATGACAAGAATATATGTGGTTCGGCCAAGATGTTTACATCCGTGGATAAGGGTGATTCAGTTCCACTATAAAGAAGAAGAAAAACTACAATAGCTCTCTCAACACTTCTCTCATTGATCTCAAAACTCTCTATCACAAAAAGATAAAGAAGAAAAAAATCTCTCCCAAAATCGTGTGTTGAACTTATTTAAAAATTTTCATTGAGCACAATTGAGATATCTCAAAAAGAACTTCTAGGCCCATTTATATAGCATGTCATGTGTCCTTATATGAAAATCCAATATTATGGAAGTCCAATCCTATATATGCCCCAAGTAAAAAATGATTATTGACCTATTTTTGTTTGACATTTTCTTCACTGAGATAAAGCAACAATTTTACGATACGACCTAAGAAGCCTCGCGAAATCGTGCTACTGAAGCCCCACGAAACTGAAGAAAAAAAGACCCACAGAACCATAAAATTGTGGAATTGAGATACTATGTCCTGGCGGAATCCTAGCACAGGTAGCTCCGTGGAACCTCCCTACTGCTTCCATGCGGCATTGCTGTCATGCTACTCTGCGTTAGCTCCATGAAAGAGCGTACCATCTCTGTGTCGAATGCGTATGCGCAACGAAGTACGTCATTAAATCAT
The DNA here is from genome assembly GCA_036927795.1 of Iris macrosiphon. Classification (NCBI taxonomy): domain Eukaryota; kingdom Viridiplantae; phylum Streptophyta; class Magnoliopsida; order Asparagales; family Iridaceae; genus Iris; species Iris macrosiphon. The sequence continues at coordinate 156,642,967 of JAYESA010000007.1, forward strand.
CACTTTGCACTTCTGAAAGGTCTAGCTCCAAAGGTGTAAACCCCCTGACCCAAAACTAGGATTATAATTCATTTAGGGTTATTTTTAAATTATTTAATGGAGTTATTAATTTATCTATTTTAATTAAATTCTCTTGATGTACCTTACCGTTGCTTCGATGTTTGGAGCTCTACTCTAGCTTTTGTCTTCAAACAAATTTCATACACTTGACCTAGATGTACTAGCCTCCCATTCTGATCTTTGTGTAACTCATAAATATCCTCTCTTGTGCTTTATTTTAGTCGCACAATATTTGTTACAAATATTTATTTTAAATCAATAAATCCAAATTTGCATCTTTGTCCGTTCCAATCAAAATTGGAGACACAACCTCGACCAATTTTGTGCAACCCAATTTATGACAATAATCTATTCTGAGTCTACTATGTCCAAGATACTTGTGTCCCTCCCAATTTTAATCCTATGCACTTCTAATTAATTAAAGAATACCATTGACACTAATTTTAATTAAATTGGTGCAATGACTCAACCTAACCCAAAACTAGACCCAACACCAACCCAAACCCCCACTCACACCCTCAAGATTCATAATAAATATCACACACCATTTTAATCCACTACATCAAACCAAACTTGGTATTTTTTCTCATTTAATCTCAATTTTCTTTGTTTATGCAATTTTCAAATTGTTAGGGGCTTTTGTGCAAATAAGCAATTAGGTGTCCACCTCCCATTGGAGAAAAATCATGAAGAAACCTACCCTCCATTCTTTGATCGGTTACCTATATTCCCCCTCCCCTATTTTGTGTGTACAACACACTACTTTCCACATACCTCATCAACACCCTCCATTCAAATTTTATACCATCCTAACCACCCATTTCTTCATGAGGAATCTCTTTCCATCCCTAGAAATAACCATGTGGCTGGCGATAATCCCCATGCTCTCCTCCTCTCTCTCTCTCTCCAACATTAACTCTCTCTCCCTCTCTCCAAAATTTTAGCCACCACCATCCCCATCTCCATTAAAACCGAAACCCTAACCTATTTCTCCTTCCTCCGGCCAACTCCTTCCCGTCCTTCGACCACAACCTTCACCACATCCGACCATCGACAATCTTCTTTTTCCCTCTCGTAACCTCCTTCGTCCTCCACAGTCACCACGACAGCTACCACTACTAGAAAAAGCGGGATTAGCGACGTATTTTAGCGACATCAAAAGAAACGTCGCTAATAATATATAAATTAGCGACTCCATATAAAAATGTTGCTAGACGTCGCTTAATGGCGACATTTAGCGATGTTTAGCGACTTTTATTAAGATTTTAAAAGATAAGTCGCTATAAGTTCAATTAAGGTCGCTAAACGTCGCTAATATATCTAAGTTAGCGACGTATATAGCGACATTTATATTAAAAATATTTAGCAACGTGTTTAGCGACGTCCTTGACATCGCTAAAATTTAATTTAGCGACGTTTTTATTAGACGTCGCTAAACGTCGCTAAATTTTGGTTAATTAGGGCTTTGTTTTATTTTTTTCCATCTGTTGAAATTTCAAAAACAAAAAAAATCCCCCCCCCCCGCTCCGTCGACCGGCTCTCCACTGCGGCTACTCCGGCATCCCCCTTCTCCTCCTCGAGCTCTAGGTAAACCATAACTCTCTCTCTCTCTCTCTCTCTCTCTCTCTCTCTCTCTCTCTCTCCTCTCTCTCTCTCTCACAGGACACATGCGACACTGACACAAACACGACACACACACACAGACACAGACACGGCACACACACGCACATACACTAACACAGACACTGATCAGGACCTAGGGTTAGGGTTAGGGCCGACTGGCCCGAGTCGACGAGCAATGGTGATTCATGCGCGATGACGGCGTCGACGAAGACATGGTTGGTACTCGAGTCTTAAGAATTGGAGGATGAATAAGGATTTGCTTTCTTCTTGAGATAGGAGTTCCAGTGGTTCTTTATTTCGTTGTCGGTCCTTCCTGGTAGGTGTGTTGCTATCTGTCACCACCTGTATTATCACATCATCAGAAAGAACTGTCAAAAAATTAACATTATGACAAATAAAGCTCCAAGAGTGAGTTATGATTGTTCAAAATAAAAAGGTAGAAATAATCTCTATTTGAATCTCTGATTGCTCCAAGGCAAGGCAAGGCAAGGCACGGCACTGCACTGCACTGCTTGATTGTATCTCATTTTTTGGTTGAACGTTCAATATGATAGGAAGCCGGATCATGAGTTGTTTGTAATTAGATTGGTTAGAGTGTGTGTGAGAGTGTTATTGAAGTATGCAGGGAGGGTATATCAAAGTTGAGAGTATCATAGTGGTTTCCTATATTAGCAGCAAATGAGTGAGGAGATGGTGTATACTAATACAAGTGTATCAGTGAGCGCGCGTGACTCAAGTTAGGTTTTAGATGTGCAATGGTGAATATGTGAGTGGCTTGAGTGCCCATAAGCACATAGATTGAGGTACACATGTAAGCATGGCAAATAGAGGTAACAACAGCAGTGAGCACTGCTTACTAGCAGTGAGCAGGAAGAGACTTGAGGCACATCAGCCCAATATGCATTGGAGCATGCTGGGTAAGTCAGTGAGATAGGAGTGTGGTTGGGGGCAGCTGCAGTTCTGTAGTATGGCACACTATCTGTAGTGTGTTGACTGCACACTTATAGTACAGTTTATAGTGCTATGGGGTTGGGGGCAGCTACAGTTTTGATAAATGAAAGTATGTATTATATCAGTTATAATTTTTATAGTACGGTTAAGTTATGAAGTTAGGTGATAAACCATTGTATGTAATGATTTATATGATATATACTATCATTTTTGCAGAAGTATCTAGAAATTGATATAAATTACTATCTGCGTTATCGTTCGTAGATGTACAACCGTCATCCTGATAACATGTACGGTGTATGGGATAAATTCATTGAGGGTGTACAGCAGTTCCTGCAGTTCGCCAAGGCGTTCCCTCAGTACATGGACGATACCAAAATTAAGTGTTCGTGTGTGAGATGTCGCAACAGGAAATATCATCCAGAAGTGGAAGTCACATATTATTTGTACTCGAAGGACTTCATGCCGAATTACTATCAGTGGACCGTGCACGGAGAACTTGTGTCTCTAGCATCAGAGTCGGAGCATTATATGGAGCTGTATATGGATGTCCACGACCACAATGCTTACGACGACGGGTGGGTGAACATGGTTTATGATACGACGGGGCCTAGTTTCAATCCGAATAATTATGATGCGGCGGGACCTAGTTGCAATCCGGACAATTATGATGCAGCTGAGGAGGCACTGAATGCCGATGCTGCAAAGTTTATGGAGTTGTTGGAGAATGCAAGGACTCCACTATATCCTGGTTGTGAGGATCATTCTACGTTAGAGGTGGTTACAAGATTATTGAGCATCAAGTTCGATTTTAACATATCGCAAGAATGCGATAATCGACTGATCGATTTGATTATAGAGATCTTGCCCGAGGGTGCAAAGTTGCCTAAAGACTTCTATCGATCTAAGAGAATGGTGAGATCGCTCTAGATGGGATACGAGAAAATTGATGCATGTAACAACGGGTACATGTTGTACTACAAAGACGACAAGGATGAAGATGCGTGCAGATTCTGTGGTGCTGATCGCTACAAGGCCACTGTTAGAGAAAAGTCTGTCGGTGCAAGAAAGCCTACCGATTCGATGCACTACTTGCCTTTGATGTCGCGGTTACAGCGGTTATTTATGGTTAAGGAGAATGCAGAAAATATGAGTTGGCACAGGCGAAAACAGATGGAAGGAGTATTGGATCATCCATCCGATGGAGAAGCATGGAAGCACTTTGATCGAGAGTATCCATATTTTGCTTCGGATCCGTGTAATGTCAGATTGGGGCTTCCTCTGACGATTTTACCCTATTCGGACTTCCGGGCTTCCAGTATTCGTGTTCGCCTGTGATCGTCACTCCGTACAATCTACCGCCTTGGTTGTGCATGAAGACTCCATATATGTTCCTAACCGTTATTATCCCGGGTCCAAACAATCCGAAGAGGAACATCGATGTGTATTTACAGCCTTTGATAGATAAGTTGAATCAGCTGTAGGAAATAGGTGCCAACACATATGATGTTTCTAGAAAGCAGAATTTTTAGATGAGGGCAGCACTTATGTGGACCATCAACGACTTTCCGGCCTATGGAATATTATCGGGATAGAGCACCTATGGTCGTCTCTCATGTCCGTATTGCATGGACCATACTAAGGCTTTTCGTTTGAAACACGAAGGCAAACCGTGCTTCTTCGATTGTCATCGACAATTTCTGCCGAAGGATCATCCGTACCGGAGGAACCAGAATGCTTTTCGTGCGGGAGTTGTGGAGAAGGCCAATCCACCGCCAAGGTAGCCCGGATATACGATATGGGAAGAGGTAAAAGATTTATCAAGTACTATCGAAGAGCCTGCTAAGGGGTACAAGTGTGACAGATTTGGTCGCACCCATAACTGGACGAAGAGGAGTATATTCTGGGATATGCCATATTGGAGCACCAATCTGATCAGACATAACCTTGATGTCATGCATATCAAAAAGAATATGTTTGATAACATAATTAATACTGTAATGGAGGTAAAGGGGAAGACGAAAGATAATCCGAAGGCCAAGTTGGACTTAGAAGAAATATGTAGATGTCCTGCATTGCATTTGATAGAGGAGGGGAATAGAAAGTTAAAGCAACCTAAGTCATTTTCTCACTGGAGAAAGAGGATAAAGGGAGACTTTGTAGGTGGATTCAGGATCTAAAGTTTCCAGACGGGTATGTGTCAAACTTGACAGAGTGCTTCTCTGGTACTGTCTACCGTTGGTTCCGGATTGTCGTCGTCCAGTACTCCAGTATATCGATCACTCACATCTCCGATTGTTGGGATGAGTAGTTCCAGGCGTGATTGTACTCCCTTATCCAGCATTCCTTCTGCTGACGGAACCATGGGGACAGATGAGCATGTCGATGAGGTCGTGCCCACGTTTCCCAGCATCAGCAAGATCCTCCATGCGCACCTCCGGAGGAGAGGAGGACAGAGATTTGGGCCGACGGTACAAAGTAAGTCAATTAGATGGTTTAGCATAATATATATCGTGTATTTCTTTATTCATCGTATATTGACTTTTTTGATCAAAATAATTATCTCTGTATAGATATCGTCCATCGTCGGTTCAGAGACGCTTGGGCCAATTTTTGAGGAACAACTACGATGGCCCTTGGATCAACTACTCTGAGGCTCCAGAGGAGAGGAAGGCATTCTGGTTTACGCACTTCCAGGTAAAAGTATATTAAATAAATCCTCTAATTTATGCATATTATATAACTTATCCGTGATGCTCACTTACTAAATTATTTATTGTAGCAAACGTATTTCTATCCTCCGCACCGGGCCGAGTTGATCGAGCGGATCTTTTCTACCATTGCCGCCAAGCTTATCCGAGATGCTCTGGATGACCAGAAGGCTCGTGATCGTGCTGGAAAACCAATCCAAGGTTGGATCATGCCTGAGCAGTGGACTGCGATGAGGTCTAGATTCGACGATCTGAGCTACAAGAAAAGGTCTGAGAAGGCCAAGGCGGCTAGGCGGAATGTTGCCAAGTGGTGTGGTGGCTCGATTCCGATGACGGAACATTTTTGTCGTTTGGTATGTTTTTTTAAAATATATTATTTTAATATAAGTACCATAAAATGGTAGTAGGAAAAATATTTAAGTTTAGTACTAAATAATATATTTTTAACAGGTACAGAGGGGTGAAGATGCAAACATGGTGACCGTCTTCTTGGCCACCCATCGCAAGGACGAAAATCTCATTGATGAGAGGGCCTCGCAGACCTATGTAAGTATTACTTTACTTTGTGTTAATTTTAATATAACTTAGACAATTATCGAGTTTCCAAACCTTTCTAGGCCAAGTATCTTAGGCTGCGTGAGCGGACGACTGCTAGTGCACCTACACCTGGAGAGGCTGGTACTTCCTCGCATCCCACTCCAGCTCCGTCGGCGGACGACCTGTGGGTGACCGCAGCTGGTGGTCTCCAGAGGGGTACTTACTACAGTACGGGATCCTATGGCGCCCTGGTTGTGACATAGTCATCTAGGGCCTCCCCGACAGCTGCGCATTCCACACAGCCTTCGCAGTCGTCGGCCAGAGTCCAGGAGGCCATTGACCGTCAGATTGCGTCTTTCCGTGACGAGTTGCTGTGAAGGATGGAGGAGCAGCCCTGGTCCCAGCCGCAGGTGGACGTTTCGACGCTCATCGCACGATTCGATATGCTCGACCGCAGCATCACGGAGCTCCAAGATTTGACAAATAATATTAGAGCCTCGACAGACCGCAACATCACGGAGCTGCAGGCATCACAACTATCGATAGGCGAGAGGCTGACGATGATGCAGGATTCAATGGTTCATAGCAGTACGAGGCTGTTATCTACCATAGATTCTTACAATCAGCGACTCGCAGACTTGGAGCGGGTATGGCCTCCTGGTGTGCCTATATCGACACAGACTCCACCAATGTCACTGCCTTCTCCATCGACATCGGTGTCGATTCCATGGGATCAGTATGAACTGTTCTTATCCTTGATGCGCGCCGGTGGTCAACCTCCTGCAGATCCGCAGTAGTATAGCTAGTTGATGGATATTTGTATTTTTTGAATTATTTAGGATGGGATTGTATGGATATATATTTGCCGTATTCTTTACGATAAGATTTGCTGGATGCTTTCTTTTCTTCAAATTTTATTATATTATTCATATTAAATATGTTATTTTATCGGTGTTGAGTGTTCAACCCAAGGGGGTTGGCAAACCCAGAAATTCAACGGAGGGTTGCTCCGGGTATATTTGTACAGATTGTGATTTAATAAACTGCAGGAATAATAGTTTGGAAAAAATTCAGTATTCTTTTTTTATTTTTTCTATAAAATTAGTGACATTTTTAGCGACATTTAGCAACGTTTAGCGATATTTTAGCACGTCGCTAAAACCATTGCTAATTAGCGACGTTATGCCACGTCGCTAATTATGTTGTTAAATATGTCGCTAAAAATATCGTTGTACGTCGCAAATTGCTGACATGGCAGTATTTCCAGGTCATTAAAGACGTCATTGTAACGTCGCTATATAAGTCGCTAATTAGCGACGTTTAGCGACGTTAATCAACGTACTAATTAGTGACGCTGCGTCGCTAAACGTCGCTAATTTAGCGACACATCTAAGTCGCTAAAAAATGTCGACATAGCGACATTTTTTCTTTCAGCGACGTGCTTTGTTCCGACTTCTTTAAAACGTCACTAATTACGTCGCTAAAAGTGATTAGCGACATTTTTTGGTCATGTAGCGACATTTTTTAACGTCGCTACTTTGACTTTTCTGGTAGTGCACCACCTCCTCCACAGTCACCACGATCGCCACCACCTCCTCCTCATATCTCCACCACCATCATCCCCATCTCGCCACTACATCATCCCCATGGCCACCACAGCCAATACCACCACTCTCGATAGCACCCGCTACTACCTCCTCTCCTTCTCCATCTCCTCGACTTCCTCCTCACTATCCTCATGACCACCCTCACCGTCGACAACGCCACCTCCTCCTCCTCATATCTACACCACCATCATCACCACCATAGACATCACCCCGACCATCACCACCACAGCCATCCCGACCACCACAGCCAACACCACTACCACCCTCGACATCACCTCGTCACCTCCTTCCTTCTCTCTCTCCCCACCGTCGACAACCACCATCCTCCCCACAGCCATCATCACCACCGCAACCTCGATCTTCTTTAACCACCACCATACCATAACCCGACCTCCCCTCCTCCTTTTTTCTCGCCTCCTCACGACCACCACCATTGTCGACAGCCACCTCATCCCACGACTATCCTGCCACCACCAGCAACTCGCCACCGCCACCAAGCTGCGGGCTGCTGCCAGCGTTGTTGTAACTGTTAATATTGTAGTGCAACCGCGGTTGTTGTGCACCCCCGGCCAGAGCTCAGGTGCCGGGGCACCCCTTGGCCGAGCCCTTCGCCGGAGCTGCACCTCCGACCCATTGCTTCACCACCGACCACCATCCCTCCCCTCTGGTATAATATATCTTCTTCTCATTCTTCTTCTTCTTCCTTCCATCATTAAAGTTGTGGTTACAAAAAACCTAGTTATAATTATATGTTCCCATTGTTTAATACTAGTTAATCTTGCAAGTAACCCATTTCCAATTAATTTTTAGAATGTACATGCACGATTGTGGTTGTGTAAATGCATACACAACCTGGATAATGCATGCTATAGAGTATTTTCTCACCATGTTTAGGTAGAGTTCATGTTTGAGGACTAATAAGCATGTGAAGACTTGGTAATGGTAGTTCAAATAGGATTATTATATGGTAGCTTGATGTCATATTGAGGGATGTATATGAGAATTTTATTGCTTATAGTATCAGGTTCTTGCCATTATAAAATAATGATCCAGATATGGGTTTATACATAGGTGTTAAGTGCTTGTACGTATTTAAAGGGTTTATTTGGAAAGTTATAAGGAATTAGTTGCTCTATACGTTGAGAACACACACACACACACACACACACACACACACACACACACATATATATATATATATATCGATGTTACATGTTAGAAATAGATTATGCCTTAACTTCTTGATGGTTCCTAGGATGATGCTACATATAGTTAGAATCGACCTCTTGAGTTGATAGATGTATACTTGATAAAAATTTCGTAGGGCTCAGACGTAACCAAGGACGTAAATGTGACACGTATCTCGAGAACGTGAATGTGTCACCCATGTACATGGAAATCTTAGTAAGTAGAATACATATTATCAATGTGTTAGAGGTGCAACTTAGCACCTACACAAATTCTAGTCGTGACCGCAATTGTAACATATGAGAAATTATACCTTAGGATGACTTGTAAATGCTGTGGGACTAATAGACTAAGTGTACACCTACTTTCTTGATCCTTAACTAGTCAACCTTAGCCAACCTATTTAGTTAGAATGTTTATTTGGTTTAGACTCTGCATGACTCATGTCGTTGCGTATGTTGTACTCTTGTGTATGATTAGCATAGTGTATATAGTGATTGCTATTTATTGTTATATATTCATAGGCACCCAAGAAGGTCCTACCTTGGCTGCAGGTTTCGGATCCTTACTTGTGCACATCGGAGTTCCAGATAAGCATACCTTGCCTTGTTGTAACTGTTTAAATTCAGTTATTATTAGTTTTTATATTTTATTATTTTAATATTATATAACTGTGCACATCCGAGAATGTCTCGGGTGCAGTCAACGAAGGCATTGACGGTAGAACTTGTGCTTGACCTAGTGTCTAGTGGACGCACCTAAAGTTGTGAAGTTATCAATATGACTCCCCAGGCCTTGACACGTATCATTATACGTCATAGAGTGAGTTTATGTGGGGATGCATTCTTCATACTTGACTGGCCATTGGTGTGAACAATACGTATAATGGTATTTAGCATAATTGTATTTTATTTAGTGACTTGCATTATAGTACGAGATGTCCACGTCGTATTCGCGACTTGTACATTAGCATTGGGGGGGGAAGATAATTAGTAGGCATATGGGACAGATATTTGGCTACCGTAGTTTCAGAGTAAACTACGGGGTCGTGAGTCTCAGTGTTTCCCGGTTATGGGATATGTGTTACCCGGTTATGGGTTATGTGCTACCCGGTTATGGGCGTATATGCTTGTCGATACATCCGGTAGAGGTTACTAGCTGCGCGCTATCATGATCGGTGATGTAGTCAACATATACTTCTGGCATCCAGTTTACAGCTAATGCCAGATACTTAGCCTCTGGCTTGACGCTACACTTTATACCTTTTACCTACCCATACGTACCAAGGTTGTCTTCAAATGCATTTCACTTAGCTGGTTAGATCACCCTCGAGTTTACATAGTATTTACTTTATGGCATGTACTTTTATATCTTGTTACGTCCCTCTGAGGACCTAGTTCCTTTCTAGATCTGGACGAGCACTTGTACCCGACCATCTACGGAGCAGGAGTAGAGATTGGATTCATGGTTGAGGACATTGAGGCATTTCCAGAGGAGTTTTTATGATTTTGGGTACACTGGTACCTTGGGGTAGAGCGTCTTTATCTAGCTAGTTGATGCTCTAGTCTAGTTATCTTCCTACTTTTCGTACTTTTATTTCATTGTTGTATTTTAGTGGGTTTGTCCCTATCAGACTATTTTAGATGTATTATAGATATTCAAACTCTTTGTATTTCATTTACCAGCACTTGCTTCAGTCTTTATTATATTATATTCTGTGGATGAGATTAGATATTTACCTGTTGTATGATAGCATATTGGACTTGATAGTATTTTAGGACAGCGTAGTACGCTTTGTCGGGTCCATTAAAATGGAAAATCCTTCGGAGTCGTATTAGCTGGCCATTGCCACGTGGCCTGGTGTCATGCCCTAGTCCCAAAATACCGAGGGAATAGTCACGTGGCAATGGCCAGCAGCACACACCGATGGACAAACCCAATTTAATTGACCCATCAGGGTGTACTTAAGCTGTAAAACAATAATAAAGGTCTATGCTACTAATCTCATCCACAAAAATAAATACAGTCAATATAAAATAATAAGCAATATCAAGTCTCAATAAAACATATCTCGGGGAACAACCCGATAATAAGTCTGATACAGCAGTCAATAGACAAGAAATAAGGAGTATAACAACAGCAAAGACCGAGTATAGATAAAGCAGAAACTCGGGAGAAATCCTCAGCGATCACCTCATCATCGGAGTCTGGTACTGCTCCAATGAATGTTCCTGTCCTGTATACCTCGGGGTAGATCTTCTCTGCTAAACCTGAGAACATAATCCGGATTCCAGGTCCTCAGGGGACATAGCAAGGTACAAGAATAACTCAAGCCAAATAAATGCAGTGCAAAAATAAATGAATAGGGTAAACTATATAACCAGCTATGTGATATGCAAATGAGAGCATCACTAGGACTTCAGGCTGAAACTACTACAAGCTCTGTGTCGGAGAGCCGGTAGCAGTTATACTATGTAGTTATACTATATAGTTTTACTATATAGTTATACTATGTAGAGGGCCTATGGCACCGTAATAAATATATGTATAATCAGCCTGTAGCCTGTGTGTCTCTTCCCACCCAATGTAATCCCACGTCTCATGTCCATGACACGCAAGATCATATCTAATGCAGCAAGTCATATAATAGATATGAATATAAAGTCTATGTTACAATCATGTAGCCTATACAGAATCACCATGAATATCTTAGAAAGATTCTGTCTCATGAACAGTGTCAGGTGTCCTGTGGTATGACGTCCTTGATGATGCAAGCACGAAGATATATATAGGGTCTCGATATCCATCTCTAGGTGACGTTACACAACTCTGCGTACGGCGTTGACACCCAAATCTTATTCGGACGTTAAGTAATGTCACACGGTCCTAGGTTGAACATTTATATCATATAAATAAATTAAAGGAATATTATATAACAAGAACTGCAAGATTGACAAGGTACACTTGCTTGGGGTTCGGACTCCAACTGGTGCTCTGGTATCAGCGGGATCTGCAGGTACTCCTCTGGTTGCTGAAATAAATGTTACCATCAGGTTCAGAAGATATCAAATAGCTAGAATTGCCTGTCCATAAGTCCAATTAGGACACAGGGCAAAAGTGACAGTTTTTGGTCAAAGCAAGGTCCACATGTGGCCCGCTTCGCACCAAAAAATATGCCAGAGGCAATATTCTTCAAATTCGTCAAACTTAGTATCTACAAGTCCAGAACGATGATACGAACCCAACAGAATATCCAGAACTGGATTTCGATGAGCCGATCACAAATCGCCCGTCAAGTGGAGCCATGGGACCCACGATACGGGATTTTGTCAACGTTCTCAGAATTGAACCAAACTTGGGTCATAGGACCAGCGTATTGCTACGAGTCCGATGGCGTAAGTTTCGTTTCGAAACGACGAGCACACACAAAGTTACAATAAGTTTTAGAATAGGGCCGATACAGGGTTTTGTCGACGGATACGCGTTGATTCCGGGGTACACGCACATCCAAATCAACTTTCGCGAAATCCTACACATCCCTACCGACAGCGCACACCTTTCGGTAAAATTTGCACACGACTAAGTCACCTCGTTTAGCGGGGCACACCCAGTTCCAAAAAAATTAGGGTTTTAAATAACCAATATTTTGGTCATTTTTAACTTCGAAAATATTACAAACTACAGCTCAATAAATTGAACTAAAAACAGGATTAAAAATTGGTCAAGTGGTCTAAATTACTGTTCAAGCCAATTTTGAAAATATTTAATAGGTTGGTCGCAAAACGGTCGCGAACTGGGAAGTTTGGGATAATTTCTGATTTTTTAGAAATAGGGAATATTTTCCTAATTTTGCGTCGCGGTTTGCGACCTACACAGGACGCGATACCCCGAATGAGTTGTACGGGGTTCGAGACGGTCACGCTGGGTACTTGTCACAGAAGACATAACAGAAAATGAGACAGCAAGGAGAGAGAAATTCTCACCTGAACAGGGGGCCGAAATCGACTATAAGTCAAGTACACGCGGTGCGGCGCGGCGTCTGCGGGATGGCGGCGGATGCTGGCTACTGGGGTCGGCGGCTGCTGACGATGAGGACACCGCGGAGGGGAGCTCGGTCGGCCAGAGCTGGAGATGAGGAGGGTGGTGGTCAGTAGCGACCGAAGGATGGTGGTGGTGACTGATGGTGGAGGTGTAAGGTTTAAATAGAGAGGAGCGGGGAGGAGAAGGGTCGGCCGTTGGCGGGGAGAGGAGGAGCTGACGGCGACGGTTGCGGAGGCGAAGCGGCGGGGTTTATCCGCGGAGGAGGCGGAGAGGCCCGGGGCGGCTGCGGGAACGGCCGGAGACGAGGGTTCGGGCGGTGGGATTCGAACGGGCAACGGGGAAATAATTAGGGATTTACTATAGCATATCGAGTTTGGGTCGGGTCGGTTCGGGTCGGGTCCAAATCCGACCCGCTAGGAGTTTAGGTTGGGTCGGTTTAGGGTTGGTCTGGTTTGGTTCATGATGGGTTTGTTTTGGTTTATTTAAAAACTTATGTTTTTTGGTCTTTAAAAATAGTTCCGGGGTCCAATAAATTTCAGAAAAATTACCATATGTAATATTTTATTTACACCCAAAAATATTATTTTTATAATATTTTAATATTGATTAAAATCACAAAAACTATTTAATACCAGAAAATATGTATTTTAATTAGTTAAAAAATTCCAAAAAAATCCCAAAAATTTATTTTTAAAATTCTAAAAAATCTGGGGGTTTACAATCTACCCCTCTTAGGAGGATTGCGTCCTTGTAATCAAAGAATAACGAAACATAACTGGTCAGAAGAGATGACACAGTTACAAAATATGTTTGAAAGTACGACACAATCAAAGAATCATGATCAAGAAAAATGAAGGATGAGGGTTAAGAAAAATACCTAGGGAAGGAATAAAGTATTTTCCTAGACAATGAAAGTTAGGTAATTCAAGAGTAAAGAAATCTTGATAGAGCAAGAAAATCTACAACTTAGGAAAACTAGATTATCAATTATAAATAAGTTCAAAATACCAGGTCAAGGATAAGAAAATAAACTAACAGGTATGTGTTAAAGCAATACTATGAATAGATAGCTAGGAATAACTTAAATCTTACACATATTCGCTACTCCGCGAGTCTGCACGTCCTCCATTGTCATCGTAAAAGCTTATCCGCGTCCTGGTGGTGGTGCCCTCTGCGGTTGCTGGTCTTGCTGGAAGGGTGATGTTCGTGGTGCCAAGGGTGGCCTTGGTTGATATCCTCCTGGTGCTGGTAGAGCTTGTCAGTTTCCTATTGGTGCTCCTTCTCGACGCTCAGTGCAATCCCTTACCGAATGCTGACGGGATCCGCATGCTAAACACATTCCCAATCTACGTCGACATTCCTCGGCGAGATGGCCTGCTTTGCCACAGTAGTGACAAGTAGGAAGGACTAAGGCTCTCTTGGTGATGCTCTCGGTGGTGGATTTCTCTGGGGTCGCTTTGTAGCTTTTTTCTGCTGTACTCGGTCTTGTGCTAATGTGTGTGACCGCTTCTGGCTGGACTCTTTCCTAGTGATGGACTCCATGGGTCGTGCTGCAGCAAGAACGTTCGTGTCTAAAGTAGTTCCAACAGAACTGATTAACTTCTGTAGCTCAAAGCTAAGTCCGTCAAAGAACTTCTCCGCTTGGCTTTGCTGGGCTTCTTGATGAACCTTCTATTGGGCTTGCATCATCGCGTAGAACATTTAAAACATTTGTTGTTCGTCCATAGCCTGCCCTTATGGGAATACGGGCATTGGTGGAGTAAACTATGGTGGAGGCGAAATATCGTCTCGCCGGAATCTTGAGGTATGTTGTTTGGCTTGACTGCTTTGATGTGCTGATTGACCTCCATCCACTAGTGTTACTTCATCTTCGTTGGTTACCACAGCACCTCGTGGTGATCCTGCAGGAGTCTCTTCGTTTCCTTATGGATCCATTACTCTGCATCCAAAATAAACTATAAGAGGTGCACAAAGGAATCAAGGTAGGATGCAAGTCAAGAAATTCAAATCCGATATAGAGATCAAGAACGATTCAATCAAGTGGATGAGATCCTAAAACTTATCCTATCTTTAGTGCAGGCTTGCTCGATTCCTAAGTTAAAACCGAAGCAATTTAGTCGTTGACCTGCATGAGCCACCACAAAAACTATGTCACGCCCCAGTCCCAAAGTACTGAGGGACTAGTCACGTGGCAATGGCCAGCAGCATACACCGATGGACAAACCCAATTTAATGGACACATCAGGATGTACTTAAGCTGTAAAACAACAATAAAGGTCTATGCTACTAATCTCATCCACAGAAATAAATACAGTCAATATGAAATAACAAGCAACATCAACAATAAAATATATCTCAGGGAACAACCCGATAATAAGTCTGATACAGCAGTCAATAGACAAGAAATAAGGAGTATAACAACAGCAAAGACTGAGTATAGATAAAGAAGAAACTCAGGAGAAATTCTCAGCGATCACCTCGTCCTCGGGTTCTGGTACTACTCCAATGACTACTCATGTCCCGTATACCTCGGGGTAGATCTCCTCTGCTAAACCTGGGGACATAATTCGGATTCCAGGTCCTCAGGGGACATAGCAAGGTACAAGAATAACTCAAGCCAAATAAATATAGTACAGAAATAAATGAATAGGGTAAACTATATAACCAGCTATGTGATATGCAAATGAGAGCATCACTAGGACTTCAGGCTGAAACTACTACAAGCTTTGTGTCGGGGAGCCGGTAGCAGTTATACTATATAGTTATACTATGTAGTTTTACTATGTAGTTTTACTATGTAATTATACTATGTAGTTTTACTATGTAGTTATACTATGTAGTGGGCATATGGCACCGTAATAAATATATGTATAATCAGCCTGTAGCCTGTGTGTCTCTCCCCACCTAATGTAATCCCATGCCTCATGTCCATGACACGCAAGATCATATCTAATGCAGCAAGTCATATGATAGATATGAATATAAAATCTATGTTACAATCATGTAGCCTATACAGAATCACCATAAATATCTCAGAAAGATTCTTACTCATGAACAGTGTCAGGTGTCCTGTGGTATGACGTACTTGATGATGCAAGCACGAAGATATATATAGGGTCTCGATATCCATCTCTAGGTGACGTTACACAACTCCGCGTATGGTGTTGACACCCGAATCTTGTTCGGAAGCTAAGTAATGTCACACGGTCCTAGGTTGAACATTTATATCATATAAATAAATCAAAGAAATATTATATAACAAGAACTACAAGATTGGCAAGGTACACTTGCTTGGGGTTCGGACTCCAACTGCTGATCTGGTATCAACGGGATCTGTAGGTACTCCTCCGGTTGCTGAAATAAATGTTACCATCAGGTTCAGAAGATATCAAATAGCTAGAATTGTCTGTCCATAAGTCCAATTTGGACACAGGGCAAAAGTGACAGTTTATGGTCAAAGCGGGGTCCACATGTGGCCCGCTTCGCACCAAAAAATGTGCCAGAGACAATGTTCTCCAAATTCATCAAACTTAGTGTCTACAAGTCCAGAACGATGATACGAACCCAACGGAATGTCCAGAACTGGATTCCGATGAGCCGATCACAAAATCGCCCGTCAAGTGGAGCCATGGGGCCCACGATACGGAATTTTGTCAACGTTCTCAGAATCAAACCAAACATGGATCATAGGACCAGTGTATTGCTACGAGTTCGATGGCACAAGTTTTGTTTCGAAACGACGAGCACATACAAAGTTACAATGAGTTTCAGAACATAGCCGATATGGGGTGTTGTCGACGGATACGCGTTGATTCCGGTATGCACGCACATCCAAATTAACTTTCGCAAAATCCTACACGTCTGTATCGACAGCGCATACTTCAATAAAATTCACACACGACCAAGTCGTCTCGTTTAGCGGAGCGCATCCAGTTCCAGAAAAATTAGGGTTTTAAATAACCAATATTTTGGTCATTTTTACCCTCGAAAATATTACAAACTGCAGCTCAATAAATTGAACTAAAAACAGGATTAAAAACTTGGTCAAGTGTTTTAAATTACTGTTCAAGCCAATTTTGAAAATATTTAACAGGTTGGTCGCAAAACGGTCGCGAACTGGGAAGTTCAGGATAATTTCTAATTTTTCAGAAATAGGGAATATTTTTCTGATTTTGCGTCGCGGTTTGCTACCTACACAGGACGCGATGTCCCGAATGAGTTGTACGGGGTTCGAGAGGGTCACGCAGGGTACGTGTCACAGCAGACAGAACAGAAAATGAGGCGGCAAGGAGAGAGAAATTCTCACCTGAATAGGGGGCCGAAATCGACTATAAGTCAAGTACACGCGGCGCGGCATCCGCGGGATGGCGGCGGATGCTGGCTGCTGGGGTCGGCGGCTACTAACGGCGAGGGAACGGCGGAGGGAAGCTCGGTCGGCCGGAGCTGGAGAGGAGGAGGGTGGTGGTCAGTGGCGGCCGGAGGATGGTGGTGGTGGATGATGGTGGAGGTGTCAGGTTTAAATAGGGAGGAGCGGGAAGGATAAGGGCCGGCCATTGGCAGGGAGAGGAGGAGCTGACGGCAGCGGTTGAGGAGGAGAAGCGGCAAGGGTTATCCGCAAAGGAGGCGGAGAGGCGCGGGACGGCTACGGGAACGGCCGAAGACGAGGGGTTCGGGCGGTGGGATTCGAACGGGCGACGGGGAAATAATTAGGGATTTACTGTAACATATCAGGTTTGGGTCGGGTCGGGTCGGGTCCAGATCCGACCAGTTAGGAGTTTGGGTTGGGTCGGTTTAGGGTTGGTCTGGTTTGGTTCAGAATGGGTTTGTTTTGGTTTATTTAAAAACTTATGTTTTTAGGTCCTTAAAAATAGTTTCGGGGTCCAATAAATTCCAAACAAATTACCCTATGTCTAATATTTTATTTTACACCCAAAAATATTATTTTCATAATATTTTAATATTAATAAAATCACAAAAATTATTTAATACCAGAAAATATTTATTTTAATTATTTTAAAAATTCTAGAAAAATCCTGAAAATTTATTTTTAAAATTCTGAAAAAATCTGGGGGTTTACACCTGGTCCCGTGTATTTTGGGACTGGGGCATGACTTGGTTTTAGTGGTGGCCCATGCTGGTCTCTGTTTATCGCTTATGGTATGGCATCATGCCTAGCGAGCCTGAAATAGGATAAAAATTATTATATATCATCCACCTTGACTACCATCTTTGAACCTCCTTCATATTTAATTATTTGAATATTTGTGTCATGTTTGTTATATCCATACTCTTTTAATGTAGTTCTATCTCTTGCAGAGAGATGAACTTACGTAGCAGACGCGAGGCATACGGTGCCATTGTGCCATCCGCCACCGCGCAGAGGGAGGATACATCCCTTGGACCACCTGGAGAGCAGCCACACCCACAGGCCCCGGTAATACCATAGGCCCCGTTGATACACTGGCACCAAACTTCTCAGGATGATCCGACGCAGCAGCACGAGATCCAGACTTCACAGACTGTCCCGACACAATACCTCGAGGTTCAGACTTCGATGGCAATGCCGATGCCGCAGCCCGAGGGGCCGACATCTCAGGAGACACCTACAGCACAGTCGAAGGTTCCATTGTCACCACCTCCACCCTTTCCACCTCATATGCCACAGTCAAAGGGACAGCCATAGATATTCCAGCTTTTTCCAGGCAATGATGCAGGCGCAGTGGCATCAGGTCGTTCCTCTCTTGTGCTATATTTTAGTTGCATAATATTTGTTACAAATATCTATTTTAAATCCAAATAAATCTAACTTTGCATCTTTGTCCGTTCCAATCGAAATTGGAGATACAACCTCGACCAGTTTTGTACAACCCAATTTATGACAATAATCTTTTCTGATTCTATAACGTCCATGACACTTGTATCCCTCCCAAATTTAATCCTATGCACTTCTAATTAATTAAATAATACCATTGACACTAATTTTAATTAAATTTGTGTAATGACTCAACCTAACCCAAAACTAGACCCAACACCAACCCAAACCCCCACTCACACCCTCAAGGTTCATACTAAACACCACACACCATTTTAAACCACTACATTATAGCAAATATGGTATTTTTCCACATCCAATCCCTATCTTTGTCACGCCCCAGTCCCAAAAATGACGAGGGACTGGACACGTGGCAATGGCCAGCAGCACGCACCGATGGACAACCCAATTTAATGGATCCATCAGGGCATGCTTAAGCTGTAGTCTAGCAATTTATAGAGCAAATAATAAAGGTCACAGACTAATATATCTCATCCACAACAGATAACCACAGAATAGATACCAGAAATGATGCAATGGAAATAAATATGCAATATCAAATAAGGTTATCTCGGGAAACAAATCCGAGAATTATTCTGTTACATTTAATGCAAATAGACAGGAAATAAATGAACTGGAATAGAAACAGAAACGGAAATAACTGACTATATACGGCCAGTGCTAAGGAGAAGTCCTCTGATGCGAGCTCGTCTTCAGGTCCTGGTACAGCTCCTGGAAGTGCTCTGGTACGGGGTATCTCTGGATGGATCTCTTCGGCTATACCTGGGGACATAGTCCATTCCAGGTCCTCAGGGGACATAACAAGGTACAGAAAATACAAGCCAAAACATAAGCAGTACAAAAATAAAGGAGACAGCAGGGTGAACTATGTAACCAGCTAAGTGATAAATACAAGTTGAGAGCATCACTAGAACTCAGGCTGAGACCGCTACAAGCTCTGTGTCGGGGAGCCGGTAGCAGTAATAACACGTAAAGGGTCTAGCTCTGCTGGAGAGTCTACGACCTCACACTAATAATATATATATATGAAAACAGCCTGTAGCCTGTGTGTCTCTTCCCACCCAATGTAATCCACGTCTCATGTCCATGACACGCAAGATCATAACTAATGCAGCAGTCATATAATGTCTAGGAATAAACTGTCCATGTCATACCTGTATCCTATGCAGAATCATCGTGAATATCTCAAGAAGATTCTGTCCATGATAGTGTCAAGTGTCCTGGGTTTTGTTGTACTTGATAGGACAAGTACCAAGAGTAAGGGTATCGAATATCCATCTCTAAATGACGTACCCAACACCGTGTACGGTGTTGGCACCCGACTATGATCGGACACTCGGTACGTCACACGTTTCCTAGGTTAAGCAGTTAAAACAAGTTATAACTAAAACAAGAAAATATGCAACAAGACTGTAAAGTTGGCAAGGTATACTTGCCCTCTGATATATAACTAAACCAAGGAATATTTAGCAAAGACTGCAAGTTTTGGCGAGGTACACTTGCCTGTGGTTCCGGCTCTGATTTTGGTTCTGACTTCAGTTGGATTTGCAGGCGGTACTCCGGTTGCTGAAACAAACATCACCATCAGATCCAGAAAATATCAATCAGCTAGAAATGCCTGTCCTTGGGTCCAATTTGGAGACAAGGACAGAAACGGCAGTTTCGGGTCAAAACGGGGTCCACATGTGGGCCCACTTTGCACCGAAAAACGCGTCAGGGTCAAAGGTCTCCAAATTCCCCAAACTTAGTGTCAACAGGTCAGGAACGATGATATGAACCCAACAGAACTTCCAGAATTGGATTCCGATGAGCCGATCACAAAATCGCCCGTCGAGCGGGGCCTATGGGGCCCACGACACGCGATTTCGTCAACGTTCTCAGAATCGAACCAAACTTGATCCACAGGACCAGCGTATTGCTACGAGTTCGATGGCGTAAGTTTCGTCTCGATCCGATGTGTGTACACAAAGTTAGGTCGAATTGCAGAAAAGACGGATACGGGGCGATGTCCGCGGATACGCGTTGATTTCGGTGTGCACGCACACCCGAATCAGCTTCTGCGAAATCCCACACGTCCGTATCGACGAGGCGCTCGTATCTGTGAAGACCGCACGAGACCAAGTCGTCCCGTTTGGCAGGGCGTACTCAGTTCCGGGGTGAAACAGGGTCTGAGTTTTTCCTGTTTTTGGATCGCGGTGTGCGATCACCACAGGACGCGATGCCCCGAACGGTTTGTCCGGACACCGAGAGGGTCATACACGCTTCGCAATGCAATTTGCGGAATCGAAAACGGAGCTACGAGCAAAAAGTTACACGCACCTGAAGGGACCCGAGAAACCGGGGTCAAAATCGTGTCCGACACGTGTCCGACTCGTGTCGGACACAGGAGATTCAATTTAGGGTTAGGGTTAGGGTTTTCTCCCCTGGCCGGCGGCGCTGCGGCGGAGGGCGGCCGGTGCTAAGGCGGAGGAGGCTGGGGCACGGGCGGCCGGGCTCGCGGTGGCTGGGGACTCGCCGGCGGCCGGAGCGGGCGGCGCGGGCTGCTGCTGTGCTCGCTGCTGTTGCTGCCGGCGGTGGGGGAAGCCGCCGGAGATGGGGGAAGCGGAGGAGGGAACTGCGGCGGGCGGCGCTGGCGACGTAGTGGCGGTGGCGGCTCGAGGCGGTGGAGGGGAAGATGGACGAGAGGGGGTTCGTCGGTGAGGGAGATCCGGCCGGAGGGGGGGTTTTATAGGAGGCTGGGGGAGGTGGCGTGGCCGGGGTCGTGGGCGAGGGTGGCGGGCTGGGTGGCGACGTGGCGGGCAGCGCGGCGCGGGCGGAGGCGTGGCCGCGGGCGGGGCGGCGGAGGAAGCGGGCGGCCGCGGGATCGTGGGGGAGACGGGTCTGCCGGGCGGGTCCCGGATCGGGTTGTGGGTCGGGTGGACCCGCCCGACCCGCTAGGCTCGACGGGCTGGGCCGGCCTGCGGGCCGCAGTTGGGCCGGGCCGGGCTATATTAAAATAATAATAATAATAATAATAATAATAATAATAATAATAATAATAATAATCAGAAAATTAATTAATAAATTAAATAAATAGTTTTTAGGTATTTAAAAATAGGTCCGGGGTCCAATAAATTCTAGAAAAATTGTCCTAAGTCCAATTTTTTATTTTACATCCAAAAATATTATTTTTATAATATTTTAATATTGTTTAATATCAATTAAAAATCATTGAATAATTAAAACCCAGTTTTTAAATTACAGAAAATTCCCAGAAAATTCCAGAAAATTGTGAAAATTCCAAGTTTTTAAAATTTTGAAAAATCAGGGGGTTTACAATCTACCCCCCTTAAGAGGATTGCGTCCTCGCAATCAAAGAGTAACCGGTCAACAGAGATGACACGGTATCGTTCGAAACACATCACAAGATACTTAGGGAAATACCGTTTCCCTAAAAATGAAAGTTATGCACTTTCCCGAGAAAATCTAGTTAAAGCAAGAAAATTACAACTTTTATAAAAACCAGGTTATTATTAACAAGTTGCAAATTACTAGGTTGGGGCTGAGGTCACGAACCAATAGGCACGAGCTACAACAAGACCAAAAACGGATAACTACAAATCACTTACGCGCATCGGCTACTCCAAGAGTCTGCGCGTTCTCCACTGTCGTCGCTGGAGCTTGTCCTCGTCCTTGCAGTTGCTTCCTCTGCTGCTGTTGAGTCTGCTGGAAGAGTATTGCCTGGGTTACCAAGGGTGGCCTCGGTATTGGTGAAGCTTGCAGTACTAGAGAGGCTGACCGTGGTGCTGGTAACACTTGCTGGTTACCTGTTGGTACCCTGTCTCGACGCTCAGGGCATTCTTTGAATGAATGCTGACTGGATCCGCAAGCTATGCATAATCTCTTCTTTCGTCTGCACTCGTCCTCAGTGTGGCCTCGCCGGTGACAATATGGACAGACAGGTATTGCCAGTGGAGATGCTTCTGGTGGCTGGTGTAGGTGAGACTCCCTTGCAATTCCTACCTGTGGTACTACAGCTGGGGCTGATGAGGCGGGTTGAAGATTCGTCACTGCTTTCTCCCGATGCTGAGGACAATCCTTGGCCAAGTGTTCCTTGGTTCCGCAAATCAGGCATAATCCCAACTTACTTCTGCACCAGCTCTCAATGTGGCCTTGTTTGTGACAATGTTGACAGGTAGGCAGTACTTGCGGAGATGCTTCGGGTGGCTGGTGCAGCTGAGACTTCTTTGGAGCTCCTTCCTGTGGTGTTCCGGC
This sequence comes from Iris macrosiphon, assembly GCA_036927795.1. NCBI lineage: Eukaryota > Viridiplantae > Streptophyta > Magnoliopsida > Asparagales > Iridaceae > Iris > Iris macrosiphon. The sequence goes on from JAYESA010000007.1 coordinate 156,665,772, forward strand.
TGGTGTTGATGTGGCTGGTTGGTGAATCACCACGGGTTTCTCTCGATGTTCTGGGCAATCCCTTACCGAATGCTTCTGGGATCCACAAGATAGATATTGTCCCAGTCTGCGTCGGCATTCTTTAGCGATGTGGCCTACCTTGCCACAGTAGTGACAAGTAGGAAGGAATGAGACTCCTGATGCTGTTCTTGGTAGTGGATGTATCTGTGGCCGCTTTGCAGCTCTTTCTTGTTGTGATTGGTCCGGTGATGACGCATACGACCGCTTTTGGCTGGACTCGATCCTTGTGGTGCACTCCACGGGTCTTGCCGCAGTAAGGACGTCCTCGTCGAAGGCGGTTGTATTTGAACTGTTTGGCCTCCGTGACTCCGAGCTAGTTCTATCGATGGAGTTCTCCGTTTGGTTTTGTTGAGCTTCTTGTTGCACCCTTTGATAGGCTTGCATCATTATGTAGAACATGTGGAACATCTGCTGTTCGTTCATAGGTGGTCCCAGTGAGAAGGAAGGCATCGGTGGAGTAGGCTGCATCGATGGTGGAACGTCATCTTGATGGGTTCTCGAGGCAGGCTGACTTGCTTGACTGCCTTGTGACGATTGGCCTTCACCGACTGGTATCACATCGTCTTCTTGGGTAACCACAACGGGTTGTGGTGTTTCTTCATGAGCCTCGTTGCTGGCTTGTGGGTTCATTTTCCTGTATCAAATACAAACGATAAGAGGCGCACAGGAATCAAGGCAGGATGCAAGCCAATAAATTAATTCGAATAGATATCAAGAATGATTCAAGCAAGTGGATGAGAACCTAAAACTTATCCTAGCTTTATTGCAGGCCTGTTCGATCCCTGAGTTGAAATCGAACAAATTAGTCGTTGAGACCTGCATGGGCCACCACAAAAACCATGTCACGCCCCAGTCCCAAAAATGACGAGGGACTGGACACGTGGCAATGGCCAGCAGCACGCACCGATGGACAACCCAATTTAATGGATCCATCAGGGCATGCTTAAGCTGTAGTCTAGCAATTTATAGAGCAAATAATAAAGGTCACAGACTAATCTATCTCATCCACAACAGATAACCACAGAATAGATACCAGAAATGATGCAATGGAAATAAATATGCAATATCAAATAAGGTTATCTCGGGAAATAAATCCGAGAATTATTCTGTTACATTTATTGCAAATAGACAGGAAATAAATGAACTGGAATAGAAACAGAAACGGAAATAACTGACTATATACGGCCAGTGCTAAGGAGAAGTCCTCTGATGCGAGCTCGTCTTCAGGTCCTGGTACAGCTCCTGGAAGTGCTCTGGTATGGGGTATCTCTGGATGGATCTCTTCGGCTATACCTGGGGACATAGTCCATTCCAGGTCCTCAGGGGACATAACAAGGTACAGAAAATACGAGCCAAAACATAAGCAGTGCAAAAATAAAGGAGACAGCAGGGTGAACTATGTAACCAGCTAAGTGATAAACGCAAGTTGAGAGCATCACTAGAACTCAGGCTGAGACCGCTACAAGCTCTGTGTCGGGAAGCCGGTAGCAGTAATAACACGTAAAGGGTCTAGCTCTGCTGTAGAGTCTACGACCTCACACTAATAATATATATATATGAAAACAGCCTGTAGCCTGTGTGTCTCTCCCCACCCAATGTAATCCATGTTTCATGTCCATGACACGCAAGATCATAACTAATGTAGCAGTCATATAATGTCTAGGAATAAACTGTCCATGTCATACCTGTATCCTATGCAGAATCATCGTGAATATCTCAAGAAGATTCTGTCCATGATAGTGTCAAGTGTCCTGGGTTTTGTTGTACTTGATAGGACAAGTACCAAGAGTAAGGGTATCAAATATCCATCTCTAAATGACGTACCCAACACCGCGTACGGTGTTGGCACCCGACTATGATCGGACACTCGGTACGTCACACGTTTCCTAGGTTAAGCAGTTAAAACAAGTTATAACTAAAACAAGAAAATATGCAACAAGACTGTAAAGTTGGCAAGGTATACTTGCCCTCTGATATATAACTAAACCAAGGAATATTTAGCAAAGACTGCAAGTTTTGGCGAGGTACACTTGCCTGTGGTTTCGGCTCTGATTTCGGTTCTGACTTCAGTTGGATTTGCAGGCGGTACTCCGGTTGCTGAAACAAACATCACCATCAGATCCAGAAAATATCAATCAGCTAGAAACGCCTGTCCTTGGATCCAATTTGGAGACAAGGGCAGAAACGGCAGTTTCGGGTCAAAACGGGGTCCACATGTGGGCCCGCTTTGCACCGAAAAATGCGTCAGGGTCAAAGGTCTCCAAATTCCCTAAACTTAGTGTCAACAGGTCAGGAACGATGATATGAACCCAACAGAACTTCCAGAATTGGATTCCGATGAGCCGATCACAAAATCGCCCGTCGAGCGGGGCCTATGGGGCCCACGACACGCGATTTCGTCAACGTTCTCAGAATCGAACCAAACTTGATCCACAGGACCAACGTATTGCTACGAGTCCGATGGCACAAGTTTCGTCTCGATCCGATGTGTGTACACAAAGTTAGGTCGAATTGCAGAAAAGACGGATACGGGGCGATGTCCGCGGATACGCGTTGATTCCGGTGTGCACGCACACCCGAATCAGCTTCTGCAAAATCCCACACGTCCGTATCGACGAGGCGCTCATGTCTGTGAAGACCCCACGCGACCAAGTCGTCCCGTTTGGCGGGGCGTACTCAGTTCCGGGGTGAAACAGGGTCTGGGTTTTTCCTGTTTTTGGATCGCGGTGTGCGATCACCACAGGACGCGATGCCCCAAACGGTTTGTCCGGACACCGAGAGGGTCATACAGGCTTCGCAACGCAATTTGCAGAATTGAAAACGGATCTACGAGCAAAAAGTTACACGCACCTGAAGGGACCCGAGAAACCGGGGTCAAAATCGTGTCCGACACGTGTCCGACTCGTGTCGGACACAGGGGATTCAATTTAGGGTTAGGGTTAGGGTTTTCTCCCCTGGCCGGCGGCGCTGCGGCGGAGGGCGGCCGGTGCTCAGGCGGAGGAGGCTGGGGCACGGGCGGCCGGGCTAGCGGTGGCTGGGGACTCGCCGGCGGCCGGAGCGGGCGGCGCGGGCTGCTGCTGTGCTCGCTGCTGTTGCTGCCGGCGGTGGGGGAAGCCGCCGGAGATGGGGGAAGCGGAGGAGGGAACTGCGGCGGGCGGCGCTGGCGGCGTAGTGGTGGTGGCGGCTCGAGGCGGTGGAGGGGAAGATGGCCGAGAGGGGGTTCGTCGGTGAGGGAGATCCGGCCGGAGGGGGGATTTTATAGGAGGCTGGGGGAGGTGGCGTGGCCGGGGTCGTGGGCGAGGGTGGCGGGCTGGGTGGCGACGTGGCGGGCAGCGCGGCGCGGGCGGAGGCGTGGCCGCGGGCGGGGCGGCGGAGGAAGCGGACGGCCGCGGGATCGTGGGGGAAACGGGTCTGCCGGGCGGGTCCCGGGTCGGGTTGTGGGTCGGGTGGACCCGCCCGACCCGCTAGGCTCGACGGGCTGGGCCGGCCTGCGGGCCGCAGTTGGGCCGGGCCGGGCTATATTAAAATAATAATAATAATAATAATAATAATAATAATAATAATAATAATAATAATAATAATAATAATAATAATCAGAAAATTAATTAATAAATTAAATAAATAGTTTTTAGGTATTTAAAAATAGGTCCGGGGTCCAATAAATTTCAGAAAAATTGCCCTAAGTCCAGTTTTTCATTTTACATCCAAAAATATTATTTTCATAATATTTTAATATTGGTTAATATCAATTAAAAATTATTGAATAATTAAAACCCAGTTTTTAAATTACAGAAAATTCCCAGAAAATTGTGAAAATTCTAAGTTTTTAAAATTTTGAAAAATCAGGGGGTTTACAATCTTCCTTATTTTGCAATTTCTAAATTGTTAGGGACTTTTGTGCAAATAAGCAATTAGGTGTCCACCTCCCATTAGAGAAACCATGAAAAAAGCCACCCTCCATTCTTTGACCGGTCACCTACATCCCCCCCATTTTGTGTTTACAACACACCACTTTCCACCTACCTCATCAACACCCTCCATTCAAATTTTATACCATCCTAACCACCCATTTCTTCATAAGGAATCTCTTTCCATACCTAGAAATATCCATGTGGCTGGCCCTAATCCCCATGTTCTCCTCCTCTCTCTCTCTCCCTCTCTCTAAAATTTCAGACACCACCATCCCCATCTCCATTAAAACCGAAATCCTAACCTACTTTTCCTTCCTCCTGCCAACTCCTTCCCCTCCTCCGACCATAGCCTTCACCACCTTCGACCGTCGACAGTCTTCTTCTTCCCCCTCGTCACCTCCTTCCTCCTCCACAGTCACCACGACAGCCACCACCTCCTCCACAGTCACCACAACCGCCACCACCTCCTCCTCACATCTCCACCACCATTATCCCCATCCCGCCACCACATCATCCCCACGACCACCACAGCCAACACCACCACTCTTTACAGCACACGCCACCACCACCTCTCCTTCTCCATCTCCTCGACTTCCTCCTCCCTCTCCTCACAACCACCCTCACCATCGATAGCGCCACCACCTCCTCCTCACATCTACACCACCATCACCACCACAGCCGTCCCGACCACCAAAGCCAACTCCACCACCACCCTCGACATTACCTCGTCACCTCCTTCCTCCTCCCTCTCTCCACCGTCGATAACCACCATCCTTCCCACAACCATCATCACCACAACAACCTCGATCTCCTTCAACCACCACCACACCATCACCCGACCTCCCCTCCTACTTCTTTCTCGCCTCCTCCTCACGACCACCACCATTTTCGACAGCCACCTCATCCCACGATCATCCCGCCACCACCAGCAACTCACCACCACCACCAAGCTATTGTCGCTGCTGCTGCAGGCTGCTGCCAACGTTGCTGCGGCTGTTAATATTGTAGTTCAACTGCGGTTGCTTTGTACCCCCGGCCAGAGCTCAGGCGCCGGAGCACCCCCTGGCTGAGCCCTTCGCGGGAGCTGCACCTCCGACCTACTGCTCCACTTTCGACCACCATCCCTCCTCTCTGGTATAATATCTCTTCTTCTCCTTCTTCTTCTTCTTCTTCCTTCCTTCATTAAAGTTGTGGTTGCAAAAAACCTAGTTATAATTATATGTTTCCATTATTTAATACTAGTTAATCATGCAAGTAACCCATTTCCAATTAATTTCCAGAATGTACATGCACGATTGTGGTTGTGTAAATGCATACACAACCTGGATAAGGCATGCTATAGAGTATTTTCACACCATGTTTAGTTAGAGTTCATGTTTGAGGACTCATAAGCATGTGAAGACTTGGTAATGGTAGTTCAAATAGGATTATTATATGGTAGCTTGATGTCATGTTGAGGGATATATATGAGAATTTTATTGCTTATAGTATCAGGTTCATGCCATTATAAAATAATGATCCAAATATGGGTTTATACATAGGTGTTAAGTGCTTATACTTATTTAAAGGGTTCATGTAGAAAGTTATAAGGAATTAGTTGCTCTATACATTGAGAACACATATATATCGATGTTACATGTTAGAAATAGGTTATGCCTTAACTTTCTTGATGGTTCCTAGGATGATGCTATATGTAGTTAGAATCGACCTCTTGAGTTGGTAGATGTATACTTGATAAAATTTTGTAGGGCTCAAACGTAACCATTGACGTAAATATGACACGTATCTCGAGAACGTGAATGTGTCACCCATGTACATGGAAATCTTAGTAAGTATAATACCTAGTACCCATGTGTTAGAGGTGCAACTTAGCACCTACACGAATTCTAGTCGTGAAGATAGTGAATGGTTCAAAGAAGCGGTACGATTCCTAACCGATTTTGTGAACTGACTCAATTCCTCTCTTCTCCTTGTTCCTTCTGGCCCAGAGAGAGAGGGCAAAGTGGATGAGGTTCTCATGGGCGGGCCACGATTGTAACATATGAGAAACTATACCTTAGGATGACTTGTAAATGCTGTGGGACTAGTAGACTAAGTGTACACCTACTTCCTTGATCCTTGACTAGTCAACCTTAGCCAACCTATTTAGTTAGAACGTTTATTTGATTTAGACTCTGCGTGATTCATGACGTTGCGTATGTTGTACTCTTGTGCATGATTAGCATAGTGTAATGTAGTGATTGATATTTATTTTTATATATTCATAGGCACCCAAGACGGTTCTACCTTGGTTGCGGGTTCCGGATCCTTACTTGTGCACATCAGAGTTCCAAGCAAGCATATCTTGCCTTGTTGTACTGTTTTAATTCAGTTATTATTAGTTTTCATATTTTATTGTTTTAATATTATATAATTGTGTGCGTCTGAGAACGACTCGGGTGCAGTCAACTAAGGCTTTGACGTTAGGACTTGTGCTTGATCTAGTGTCTAGTAGACGCACCTAAAGTTGTGGAGTTATCAATATGACTCCCCAGGCCTTGACACGTATCATTGTACGTCACAGAGTGAGTTCATGTAAGGACACGTACTTCATATTTGACTGGCCATCGGTGTGAGCAGCACGTGTGACGGTATTTAGCATAGTTGTATATTTCTTTAGTGACTTGCCTTATAGTACGAGATGTCCATGTCGTTTTTGCGACTTGTACATTAACATTGGACGGGAAAGAAAATTAGTAGGCATATGGGACAGACATTTGGCTACCGTAGTTTCAGAGTAAACTACGGGGTTATGAGCCTCAGTGTTACCTAGTTATGGGCTATGTGTTACCCGGTTATGGACGTATATACTTGTCGATACATCCAGCAGAGGTTACTAGCTGCGCGCTATCATGATCGGTGATGTAGTAAGCATATACTTCTGGCATCCAGTTTACAGCTAATGCCAGATACTTAGCCTCAGGCTTGACGCTACGCTTTATACCTTTTACCTACCCATACGTACCAAAGTTGTCTTCAAGTGCATTTCACTTAGCTGGTTAGATCACCCTCGAGTTTACACAGTATTTACTTTATGGCATGTACTTTTGTATCTTGTTACGTCCCTCTGAGGACCTGGTTCCTTTCCAGATCCGGACGAGCACTTATACCCGACCATCTACGGAGCAGGAGTAGAGACCGAATTCGTGGCTGAGGACTTTGAGGCATTTCCAGAGGAGTTTCCGTGATTCGGGGTACACTGCTACCATGGGCTAGACCATCTTTATCTAGCTAGTTGATGCTCTAGTCTAGTTATCTTCTTACTTTCCGTACTTTTATTTCATTGTTGTATTTCAGTAGATTTGTCCCCATCAGACTATTTCAGATGTATTATGGATATTCAGACTCTTTGTATTTCATTTACCAGCACTTGCTTCAGTCTTTATTATATTGTATTCTGTGGATGAGATTAGATATTTACCTGCTATATGATAACATATTGGACTTGATAGTATTTTAGGACAGCGTAGTACGCTTCGTCGGGTTCATTAAATTGAAAAATCCTTCGGAGTCGTATTAGCTGGTCATTGTCCCGTGACCTGGTCCCGTGTATTTTGGGACTGGGACGTGACAAAAGGGATTTCTCCAATGAATTTGTCATAAAAAAAAACTTCTTGTGAAATTTGAAGCATGTCCACTTGAAGAATTCTCCAATATACTAACTACTTGAGCTAACACATCTCAAGTTTACAACAATATAATGATAACTCAAATATTGAAATGGACACAATTTAAGTTTGTCTCAACATTGAATGATGAGACCATGTCACTCATGATCAAATTCAAACAAACTAAACAAACTTCACCAAGAGAGAGTGAATAAACCCCCTTACTGCGTGAAGTTGATTAGAGCCTTCACTCTCGTGCCGACACAGTATAAGCTATAATGTGAAAAGAAAAATACACGTGTGGCATTACAGTACCTAACAATAATGAAGCCGTCTCGTTTACTTATGATCACAATTAGAAGAATCAAAAAAAGACAAATAATGTACGCTTAAAATAAGATCTATTTCTAAACACTACTAAGTTTAATTATATATTTGACAACCTAGTATTTAAAGCATCTTCAACTCTATTATTTTATTTTGTATTATGATTTCTATGTGACATAAAATACAAAATAATATTTTTTTTTATATTGTAAGATTATATTCACACAAAACAATAAGATAGAAACATATTCTTCAATACAAAAGTACTGAGAAGATAATAAAAACTACTTTTTTCAACTTTCAAGACAACTTTTTCACTTCTTTCTTTTTTTATAAATATTTTTATTCATAATTGATGATGTGGAAGTAAAACATTGTGAAGTCCATTGTCTACATCTAGACAACCTACTTCATATTGTCTTTGCCATGTCATTACCATGTCAACTTCACAATTTATTTCACATTTATATTGAAAAAAAAAATTCAAATAAGAAATTGTGATTCCTACGTGGCAACCATTTTTTCCAATGGGAATCGACAATAGGAAGTTGCAAGTGGTTCTATTAATATATCTTTTATAATATAATGAGGTTTCAAAAGGGCTCAAAGGTGAGCCGTCTAAGTCATATACATATCATCAATTAATTATTTTACAAAAATTAATATCACGTAAAAATTTATTGAAAAATTTTAAATTTGTTATAATAATGATACAAGAATTTGAACCTCAACAAAGCAGAAAAATTAACTCCAACCTTAACTATATGAAGTAGAAGAAATGTTTGTTTATAATTAGATAATATTATATAGCTAACCGTTTTCAAAACTCTTTATAAAAAGGAGAAATATATACATAACTAATTATAATTAAAATATAATCAAATATATAATAAATTTTAATTAAATATAATAAATATATATAATAAATTTTAATTTAAATATTTAAATAATTTTATATTAATATTGTCTAGGTTTAGTCTACTGGTGCTGTTAGCTAGCCAGCACAACTGTTCCATTCATCTGGACTAACGCTTAATTAGCTTGCTTATACTTAACAAAACAATGAACCAAATACAAGAATTGAACTCCTCAGTAACAAAAAAAATAAGGAAAAGAATATGAGACGTACACTCCGAAACAAAATCGGACCGATCTATCGGCTAGTCGAAGCTTGTGGAGTTTGTGATATATAAATTGTTTTTTCAAACTATTTTTTATTATGTGACAACTAACATAATATGTTATATAGTATTATATGACATCTAACATGCTAGCTGAAATGACAAATTTTAATCGAAAAAAAAAATTATTCAAAAAAAATGATTGTTGATATTAATGTTAATTTTAATTTTAATATCAATGTTAATATTTATGGTAATAACAATTTTAATTTTAATTTGAATGTTAATTTTAATATTAATTTTAATTTTAAAATTTTTTATGTCATCTGTTACATTAACTGTCACGTCAGCAGTCAAAAATGAGGAATGATTTGGTGAAACACTTTGAAGAGACAAATAGCATTATTCCCTCAAAATGTAATATGGTTCCCATAGTTAACTTATCCCCTCGCAGGTGAGGACACGAACCCTTCTAAATGAGCACTCAAAATTCTTAAAACAATTAAATATAAAATATTATAAAAATCGTCGTTTCTAGGAATCGAAGTTAAACAACTAAGAAAAATAACTCTTTTCTTGACCATGAGTCAGAATTATTTAGTTATAAATAAATAATATTAAGTAGTTAAATAATTAGTTATTTAAAAAAAAAAAGGTTAGTGAAGTATTTACAAATAGTTTAGACGGCTCAATTTTAAACTATTTTTAAATCTCATTATAAGAGTCGGAGATAACTTCTACGTTTTTTTATTAAACAATAAACTAACCAGTAAAACTTGGAAGTTTATGGTGTTTGGCAAAAAAATCAATTAAGGTTTTGGTAATTGAAGAAGAAAAATCTTGTGTGTCATCTCCCGGACTTTGGATAATACAAACAGGATCAGTCCAGGAGATTGGGTTATCCTAACAGAAACTAAATTTAGTTGTCCCTTGTCATTGACTCCAAAATAAAATATTAAAAAACTGATGGCGAGTGAGGTTGGTAGCGAAGTCTAAGTATCCGGTTTTGATGGCGTCGTTGAACTCAGATTCCGAGTTCCTCTTCTCGAACTATCCGAGATCTTTTCCGTAAAAAATCAAAATATGGACCTGGTGGATTGCTAGTTCAACGGACAAAGAGGAGTTGGAATGGGCCGTGGAGACTCTAATGGCGGAGAGATAGAGACTTCGATTCAGTGCCGGTCCGAAAATTATGGTTTAAATAATTTGAACTAAACATCAGTGCCGGTCCGAAAATTGTTGGAGCCTTGGGCAGAGTTTGAAGGTGAGACCTCTTGATCTGGAAATAAAAAACATCTGATTTTTCTAAGCAAACTTTAGGGATATTTTCCTTGGATACCAATTTAATGAATCAATTTAACAAATAAATCTTCTCAAAATAATAATAATGATAAAATAATTAGTTGAATAATTTTACTGGCATTTTTTTTCTAACACTCAAACAAAACAAATAAAAATAAGATTACTCGGAGACAAAAGAACAAATTGACTGTTATATTAAAAATAAATATTTAAAAAAAATAACATGTAAATTAGTTGGTCGCCTGATAATGGCTCTCTAGATGCATTTCTTGATCAATGGTTCGAATCATGTTATTGCAATTTTGGTTACTAAATGTTGCTATGTATAAGTAGTGTAGATTCTTTTTGGGTCGTTTTTCTACTAAAGTCATTACTACAGATTACTACTTAAGTTGGTCTAGAGCATGTTTGGACATTTTTATCGGAAGGACTGGCTCGGCTAGTAACTTTGGGTCCTGTTTAGGGACATTGCTTATTGAAATATATTTTTCTTTGAAATCCATTTGTCGTCAAGCTCGTTCACCCTCTGGACTGGCCCTGGTAAACATTACCACTCCCCCTCCCCCACCACCCCCCCCCCCCCCTGGTAAACATTACCACTCCCCCTCCCCCACCACCCCCCCCGCCCTCCCAAACTCAGAAATGTTTGAATTACAAAAGCTGGTTGCGATTCACCTGTATGCAAAAATGTTCTAGTTTGCTTAAATACCGTTGAATCCAAATCCAAGTTCAGATTATTTTGAGATTTAGGTAGTTTAAATATGGATTTCCTAACCCTAATCTCCAAGTTTTATTAATCAAAAGGAGAGTTTTTTCAAGGACAATTTTTCAACCAAGGAAAAGATGTAGTTTAGAGTTATACAGTTTTATTTGGAGAACAGATCACTTCGAGAAGTTACACAGTCGGTTTGTTCTTCTTTTTTTTTTGTCTTCGGTAACTCTATTTCTCATTGTAATTTCATTATTATTTTTTTTTAAAGAGTTGTATTGATCCGTATGGATCGGTGGATGGTCTCTTTTTAATTCATTAGTGAAATTTACCTTTTTGTTTGGACTCCGATGATCCTGATATTTTTTTTTGTCTACTTATCGGCAAGATTTATGACATGACCTTCTTGTGTCAATATAGTCTTGACGTTAGGTTGATCAACAACCCTCATAAGAAAAGAAGTCATTTTTTTTTATTGAGTTTTTTTAAGCACCACAAGCAACCTCACTAATTCTGATGGAAGAAGGCATGGACAATGAAGACCATTAATTTAGTTATATACTTTATTTGGTTTGATAAGAGTGCTAATGCTGTGAAAAACCCTCTCTCTCCTTAAATTCAGCAAAAGAACTTATATGGAGAAAGGAAGTTTAGAAAATTGGGGACGAGAGAAAAAAAATTCAAAAAATTACATCCATGCAATATTTTGCCAGACAATATGGTATAATTCTTCCATATACTTTTTTTTCTTCTTCTTCAATAAATTAATGATTGTTAACGATGTAATGGTATGTTTAATCCGATGAGATTCATGTTGGGTTCAAATTTTAATTATGTGTATTATATGTACATATTCTGTCATGCCGTTGGGTGAAATATTTTGTGGGATGTAATTTTTTGAAACTTCTTGTTTCTACTCATATTTTTCTTAAGTTTTTTTCTCTATATATAATTTTCTGTAAATTTAACGATACCTTTATTTTTTTTCTTAGCTTTTTTTTTCCTATATCATTTTTTTTTTGTAAATTATGTTAGTGTCGAAGCCAAATCAAAGTAGAGGAGGTCCACAAAATAGAGACTCACACAAGAGTTCGTCTCTACAAAAGTTGGTGTACTGTGAGTCACTCGAGAGCGCCTCTACAGTAAAAATAACTCCACAGCAGCACAACACCTAGAACAGGTTACAAACAGACAAAAGAAAAAGAGAAAAAGCAAACACTGCAAGGAACAGAAAACTGTTCTTCTCTTTACGTTCGCAGACGCTACAACGAGAAGGAACACGAACAAGAAAAGAAATACAAATAATGAAACTCCTGCTGGGGTGATCAAAACCATCGGTGCTCAAGGCAAGATTGTAAAACCCCTAATTCTAAAAACTGCATTAACCTTTTTAATTATTTATTTAATTAAATTATAGTAATTATGAGCTAATTAGAGGAAATAGAATTTATTTAATTTTTATTTTAGGTTCTTGTGCATTTAGGGAATTTATGGAGAAATTATAAATTTTTTCTAATTAATTCCATGTAGAAGACACTATGGACAGTTGGTAGATTAATTATACGCACTAATACAAAAATTTCTAGAATTATATATATATATATATATATATATATATATATATATATATATATATATATATATATATATATATATATATATATATATATATATATATATATATACAATGAGTTATTAAAAAGAAATTAGAAAAGAAAAGAAAATAGAAATAGACTGAATTAGAAAAATAAAGAAATAAAAAGAAAATAAAAGAAAACAAATGAGTTAAAACAACCCTAAACCCTAAGTTAAACCTACCCGGCCCTTAGAACACCCGCTACCCATTAAGGAAACAAAGCAGCTGCAGCAGCAAGGTTTTCACCTCACCCGCGCACATGCAAAAACCCAACCCGCCGCTCCTATAAACTATTTATTCCATCACAATCACAAAAACCCTAACCCTAAAACTCAATCCCCCAATTTCTTATCTCTCCATCTTCACCTGACCGCCGACCCCAGACCGCCACACCACCGCCGACCGGAGCCCCACGCCACCGCCGCAACGACCGCCCGACCGACCGCGATCAATGCCGCGTCGCGACTGCAGAAAGTTATTGCGACGTACCTGTGTTCACGTGCTCTATATAAAATTTTCTGTAAATTTAACGATACCTTTATTTTTTTTCTTAGCTTTTTTTTTTCCTATATCATTTTTTTTGTAAATTATGTTAATCCCGAAGCCAAATAAAAGTAGAGGAGGTCCACAAAGTAGAGACTCACGCAAGAGTTCGTCTCAACAAAAAATGGTGTATTGTGAGTCACTCGAGAGCGCCTCTACAGTAACAATAGCTCCACAGCAGCACAACACCTAGAACATGTTACAAACAGACAAAAGAGAAAGAGAAAAAACAAACACTGCAAGGAACAAAAAACTGTTCTTCTCTTTACGTTCGCAGACGCTACAACGAGAAGGAATGGGAACAAGAAAAGAAATACAAAGAATAAAACTCCTGCTGGGTGATCAAAACCATTGGTGCTCAAGGCAAGATTCGCACTATACGACGAACTGTCCCCAGGATCCAACAAGTTCACACGAGAACTTCTGTAACGCTCTTGGTCACCTTCGGATCACTCAAAAAATACTTTGTGAAAGGGTGCTCACTGTTGCCGCATAAGGCTCTGGTACTTTCTGGTTTAGTTAGAATTTCTCAAGTCCTCAAATGAAAGAGGAGCACTTCTATATATAGAGAAAATCAGCACGTATGCGACACGAGAAAGCATGTGCTGCATATGTGCTGAAGACCAGATACCAAAGTGCATGCGCCGCCTCCGTCGCATTCGCCGCCAAGCGCCGAAAGTAGCCGCTGAGAGCAGACATCGCCGAAAGCAGCAGCGTGCACAGAAAACTATGCGTTCCCGTGCGCTGTCTGCATCGCTCGTGCCGTACGACGCCGCCAACAATAGATCTTGTCCCCTCCACATCAGGCTGCATAGTACCAGGCCGTATAGCTCCTGGCCGCATAGCTCTTGGCCGCATAGCCCCTGGCAGCATAGAGTCTTGCCGTATAGCGCCTGGCCGCATATCGCCTGGCCACATAGCTCCAGGCCGCATAGCTCCAGGCCGCACAATACCAAAATCTGTGCTATAGCGACATTTTTAGCAACTCCAGATATTGACGTCACTAATTTTTGTAATATTAGCGACTACAATAAAATATGTCGCTTAACGTCGCTAGTTGCGACGTTTAGCGACATTCAGCGACAATAATTCTATTATACAAATATATGTCGGTACAGGTTGCTGAACGTCGCTAAAGTTTTAATATATAGTGACGTTTTTGCGACATTCAGCGACATCATTTTATTGTAAAAAAATATACGCCGACAAAGGTCGTTGAACATCGCTAAATTTTTATTTTTTAGCGATGTTTTACGACATTTATTTTGTCGCTATTTATTTATTTATCTGTGATAATGAGCGACATTTATTTCGTCGCTAAGTTTTATTTATTTATGACGTTTAGCGACGTATATTTTGAACGTTGCTAATTTGTTTAATATAGGGTTTGGCCTTCTCATTTCCCCCCAATTCGATTACCCAAAATTTTGAACCGAGCTTCCCCCCTCGCGTGGCTGCCCCCCTCAGGCACAACTCCCCTCCCCCCGACCGCCCCCTTCCGGCTCCCTCCCCTTGCGTGGTTGCTCCTATCCAGCACAGCTTTCCTCCCCCCGAGCGCCCCCCTCGGCACAGCTCCGACCACCTCTAGGTAAACCCTAAACCTATCTCTCTCTCTCTCTCTCTCTCTCTCTCACACACACACACACACACACACACAGAGACACGGACACGACATGACACACATAGACACGATACTGTGCATGGTGGGTGTAGAGACACAGCACACACAGACACGACACTCAACACACACACAGACAATTATCCTAAATTGGTTCATGGATTTACCTTATTTGTCGGGGTTTACTATAATACTGAAAATTAGATTTTTCTAGTATTAATTAATGAACAAGTAATTAGTATTTAATTATTATTTTAAATATTTTTTAATTTTTACTTGGTTTAGATGTTAGTATAGTAAAAATATATATTAATTTTTGTACTTAGATTTGGACTTATGTTGCATGACCACGAATGTAAGTATATGATTATGTTTCAGAGGGTAGGATGTGTATCAAGGTAGGGTATCTTGGAGTATAATATCAATTTCAAGTTAGGGACAGTACGATTGTTTAAGTATCAGATATTGCATAAGTGTACGTGTTATATGGATATATACATGATGTAAGTTAGTATATGTTATCTTTTAGTTATCAGTTAGATACATTAGTGTGTGTGTTGAGTGTTTGCACTATAGTGCATCAGTCTTTGGGTGTTCAAGAGTAGGTTGGTTTGTGTGACTTAGTGTCAGGTAGTATAGGAATGAGGGTTGGTATCAGATCATTTCCAGTAAGGGTGTGCTCAGTACAAGGACTGGTAGTGTAGGTTGGAATTTGGTTTGTGTGTATGTATGCCAGGTAAAGAGGGGGAAGCTCGGGTATGGGCATTGCAGGCAGTTAAGGGAAATGTGCTTAGTATTTAATTTATTATGTGTATAGATATCTGTTGGTGAGTACATATATGTTTAGTTTGAGAGTGTGTTTAGTGAGTGGATGTAGGAGTGTTCAAACCAAGTATTAGTGAGTGTCTTAGTGTCTGTGCTTTAGGGATATATATATAAGTTTATCACTTAGTAGTTAGATATATATATAGATGTGGTTATGTGATGCCTATACATATAGTATGTAAGTTATTTATATAGATAACTTGGAAGTAATGTGATACCAAGTCATGAGTGTAGTGTCATAATGTAGGATATTGGTAGGTTAGTACCAAGGCTACAGTACTAGCTTTGTGATATTAAATATTAGTATATTGATACTAATGTAACTCTAGTATTAGCTAACTTATATGAGCTATCAATTTACTAGAGTTTGAAATCTTTGGCTCTACTTTCCGCTCTGGTACTAGAAGCCATGCGACATAAGTCTTCTCTTCTCCTTCATATTTCAGTCGCATGATTTTCGGCACCAGAACGTAAGGTAGAGCCAAATGTCTCATGGCTTCTAGGTTCATTTACCTATTTATTATTAGGTATCTAGCTAAGTCAAGATACAAGTGAGTATATTGATTATGTGAGTGTCCATCTGTTCATATCTCTGAAAATAAATTTTACTTCTGCAAGCCTTTTTAGGCTATTAAAGTTTGCAAATGTATTTCTAGATAATTTTTTGAGAGGAGTAAATAAATGCCTCTAATTCATCTTTGCCTCTATTTGAACGATATAAACTTGAACAATGTCTATTCATATTTTCAGAAGTATCTAGAGATAAATTGCTGCCTGCGTCATCGTTCGTGGATGTACTATCATCAACCTGAGACATGTGCGGTGTGCAGGATAAATTCATAGATGGTGTACAACAGTTCCTGCAGTTCGCGAAGACATTCCCTCAGTACATGGACGACACCAAAATTAAGTGTCCGTGTGTGAGATATCGTAACTTAAAATATCACTTAGAAGTAGATGTTACATATCATTTGTACTCGAGGGATTTCACGCCAAATTACTATCTGTAGACCTTACACGGAGAACTTGTGTCTTTAGCATCAGATCCATAGCCTTATGTGGAGCCGTAAATGGATGACCACGTCCACGTTGATTACGACGACGGATACGTGAACATGGTTTTTGACACTGCCGGGCCTAGTTTCGATCTGGACAATCATGATGCAGCTGAGGAGGCACCGAATGCCGATGCTGTAAAGTTCATGGAGTTACTAGAGAATGCAAGGACTCTATTATATCCTGGTTGTGAGGATCATTCACCATTGGAGGTGGTTACAAGACTGTTAAGCATCAAGTCCGATTTTAACATGTCGCAAGAATGCTACAATCGACTGATGGAGTTGATTATAGAGATCTTGTCGGAGGGTGCTAAGTTGCCTAAAGACTTCTGCCGATCTAAGAGAATAGTGAGATCGCTCTAGATAGGATACAAGAAAATTGATGCATGTCGCAACGGGTGCATGTTGTACTACAAAGACGATAAGAATGAAGATGCGTGAAAATTTTGTGGTGCTGATCGCTACAAGGCCACTGGTAGAGGAAGGTCTGTTGGAACAAGGAAGCCTACCGATTCGATGCACTACTTGACTTTGATGCCAACGTTGCAAAAGTTGTTTAAGGTGAAGGAGACTGCAGAAAACATGAGTTGGCACAAGCAGAAATATATCGAAGGAATGTTGGATCATCCATCCGATGGAGAAGCTTGGAAGTACTTTGAGAGTATCTATATTTTGCCTCGGATCCGCGTAATGTCATATTGGGGCTCTCCTCTGACAGTTTTATCCCATTCGGACTTTCGGGCTTCCAGTATTCGTGTTGGCCGATGACCGTCACTCCGTACAACCTACCGCCTTGGATGTGCATGAAGACTCCGGTTATATTCCTGACTGTTATTATTCCGGGTCCGAACAATCCGAAGAGGAACATCGATGTGTATTTACAGTCGTTGATAGATGAGTTGAATCAGCTGTGGGAAGTAGGTGCCAATACGTACGATATTTCTAGTAAACAAAATTTTCAGATGAGGGCAGCACTTATGTGGACCATCAATGACTTTTTGCCCTATGGAATGTTATCGGGATGGAGCACTCATGGCCGTCTCTCATGTCTGTATTGCATGGACCTCACTAAGGCTCTCTGTTTGAAACACGGAGGCAAACAGTGCTTCTTTGATTGTCATCTACAATTCCTACCGAAGGATCATCCGTACAGAAGGAACATGAATGCTTTTTGTGCCGACATTGTGGAGAAGGCCGATCCACCGCCAAGGTGGCCCGGATACGCGATATGGAAAAAAATAAAAGATTTACCAAGTGCTATCGAAGAGCATGCTAAGGGGTACAAGTGAATCTATTAGAACTCTAGCTAAGGGGCCAATTTACGCCATCAAAATTTAGCCAAGCTATTGTATAAATGGGTTTAGGTTCAAGTCAACAACTTTCTCGATCAGAGACAACTTCCTAGATCTCGAGGACACCAAAAACAGTTGTTTGTGTATCAAATCTTCGAACTATAAAGATGTCGACATAGGCAATGATTTCTATGGCGTCTTACGGGAGATTGTGGAGCTGATATATAATTATGGAACAGAGATCATGTTATTCAAATGTGAATGGTTTGATCCGATCCAAGATCAAGGTTAAAAAATAGACAAGCATGGTCTTGTAGATATAAACTACCGACGGCAATATCAAGGCTACGAACCATTTGTCCTATCAAGTCAGGGTCAACTTGTTACTTTATAACTTATCCTAAACGGGGAACAACGAGGTCGGACTGGTGGACAATATGCAAGACCAAAGATAGAAATACCTTTGACGTTGACAAAATAGATTATCAGGAGGATGACCTACCTCTTGTAACAAATATTATAGAGGTGGACTCAATAAAAGTTTCTTATTACACGGTTAATCGTGTTGAAGATGTAGAATTATCCGAAGAGGAAGACGAAGTAGATGAAAGTAAAGAAGTGGAGGACAAGGTCGAGGAAGAGGAGGACGAGAAAAACGAAGAAGATGAATTTTCAGAAGATGATTGAAAATAAAAATAAATCCATTTAGTCTTGTAACATGTACTGTATTTTTCTGGATTAGATTTCTTGGATATTGTTGCCAAAACTCTAGACTTTTTGTGTGCAATTCAACGAAGGATTGCTCCGGGTCTATTTATACATTTTTCTGGATTATATATTTTGGTGTGCAATTCCATTATGAATGTAAAATTTATTTTATTTTTCTTCTTCATTTAATTTTGTTCCTATATATATATATATATATATATATATATATATATATATATATATATATATATATATATATATGCGTATTTGTTTTATCATCATATGTTGATATCTGTTATGATAGGACAACGCGGAGGGTTCGGATGTAAAGGAGCATCTAGAGGACACCGTGCTCCGAGCGGCAGCACTCCTTGGGTACCGGGTACTAGGGCCGGACCAATTGCATCTCCTCATGACAGTACTCCTGGGACGAGCACTCCTGGGATGAGCAGTACTCTACTCTTCCGACCACTTGTACCTCCTCATGAAAGTACTCCTGGGACGAGCAGTTCCAGGCGAGCCTACTACTCCTCTGTCTATCGTTCCTACTGCTGACGGTACCATGGAGACCGAGGAGGAGACGGACGAGGCCCGGCCCTCGCAGTATCAGAGAGATCCACCATGCACGCTTCCGGACGAGCATCGAATGGAGATTGGGCCGACGTCACAAAGTAAGTTAATTAATTAACATTTCCTTACGCATATATATATATATATATATATATATATATATATATATATATATATATATATATATATTGACTTTTCCATGAATATAATTATCTCTGTATAGATATCGTCCGTCGAGGGTACAGAGACGCCTGGGGCTCTTTATGAGGTACAATGATGGTGGCCCTTGGATCAACTACTCTGATGCTCCAGACAAGAGGAAGGCGTTCTGGTTTAAGTACTTCAAGGAAAAAATATATTTGGTTTTAATATCGATCATCTAATTTATTTATATTACATAACTTACTATATTACTTCTTATAGGACACGTATGTCTACCCACCACACTGGGCCGCTGAGGTAAATGATGAGATATTTCCTTCCGTCGCCGCCAAGCTAGTCCGGGATGCCATCAATGATCAGAAGGACCGTGATCATTTGGGAAAACAAATCCAAGGTTAGATCACGACTAAGCAGTGGAATTAGATGAAGTCTAGATTCGAAGATCCCAGGTACAAGGAAAAGTCGGACAAGGCGAAGGAGGCCAGGAAGAAGACAGAAAAGTGGTGTGGTGGGTCGATTCCGATGACAGAATATTTTTGTCGCATGGTAAGTATTTGAACGTATATATATTATTTTAATCAAAGTAGGATAAAATGGTTAATTTTAGTAATAATATATCTATTTGTAATTAATAGGTTCAGAGGGGTGAAGACGCTAACATGGTGACCGTCTTCTTCGCCACCCATCGGAAGGGCAGACAGCTCACCGATGATAGGGCCACGCAGACTTACGTAAGTATTACTTTACATTTTTTTAATTTTAATATAACTTAGAAAATATGCAAATAAATATCCATGTAGTTAGTAATAATTGCTTAGATAATAGGGGTTATTTATACTGACTATCCCTATATTTTTTGTTTATAACACCAGGTACCCCTGCTTTTGAACAATGTAGAAAATATGCAAATAAATATCCATGTAGTTAGTAACAAGTATATTTATCGAGCAATTCATTTTTTTCTAGAATGAGTATCTATGGCTCTGTGAGCAGTCGACGCAATATGCTACATCTGCACCTCCCGAGGGAGAGGCTGGTACTTTCTCACAGCCACCGACCCACCCAGTTCCGTCGGCTGACGAGTTATGGCAGACAGCCACTGGTGGTCTTCAGAGGGGTACGTACTACGGTACGGGATCCTACGATGCCTATGTTACGACGTAGGGCTCTAGGACCCCCTCTGCCCCTGCGCATACCCCACAGCCTTCCCAGGAGGCAGTATGAGTCCAACATAAGAGAGTTGACCATCTTATTATATCTCTGCGTGACGAGATTATGAGATTGTTTTTGCAGCAGCGCCAGTCCCAGCCGCAGATGGACGATACGAGGATCTTAGCACGTTTGGATGCGCTCGAGCAAATTCTTTTGGAGCTCATCGACACAGTATTCTGTCACTCGAATTATAGGTGTCATGGATTCATACAATGATCGTCTATCATTATTGGAGTGGATATGTCCTCCTGGTTCATCGGTATCGACACCAACTCCACCGACGATACTGCCTCCTAGTTCGACATCGGTGGCGCTTTCAAAGGGCCAGTTGGACTATACATTATCCCAGTTATGCGGCGGTATTCCTCCTCCTCCCCCTCCTCCTCCTCCTCCTGATAAGCATTAGTCCTAGGTTAGACAGATAATTATGAGTTTATGTGAATTTGGTCCATTTTTGGGAATTTGTGTGACATTGGCCCTTTTTGGGTCTGTTATATATATTCTTTTTGTGATATGAGGATATTTATTTCAAAATTTTATGTATGTTTGAATTTGTATGATATTGGCCAACAGTGACAGTAGATTTGAATTTATCAATGTTTAATAATTTGCTTATGTGTGACAATCTATTTTTATAAACTATGAATATATTTGTATAAACTGCAGGCTAAATATTGTTATATAAATTATTATGCAACAATATGCATTTTTTTAAAAATTTTTACAGCAATTTAGCGACGTTTACCGACGTCTAGCGACGTATAAATACGTCGCAGAGAGGTATCAGAATGTCGCTATCCCTGTACCAAGACGACGCAAATATGTAGCTAAAAGTCGGTAATTTGCTGACTTGGCAATATCTGCCATGTCATCAAGACATAACTAAAATACTTGCTAAATGTCGCTACATTCAAAAAATATTAGCGACGTACATGCGTTGCTAAACGTCGCTAATGAAAGAATGTCAGCGGTGTTTAGTGACACAGTAAACGTCAATAAGTATAGAAATATTAGCGACATTTTTGACTAAATTTGTGTCGCTCATATACCGACGTTGCACCGCAGAACATCGCTAATTGGTAAAAATTTTGCGACGTCCATACGTCACTAAGATACGTCGCTAGTTGCGATGTATAACGGCGTATTTTATGTCAGCGACTAGCTAGACCGCGACAATTATAAAATGTCGCTAATAACGTCGCTATTTTATTTCAGCGACGTAATTTTATAATTTAGTGACTTTTTATATCATCGCTAACCCCGTAATTTTTAATAGTGTAAGAGCACCAGGACACATAGCTCCACGGCCACATAGCGCCATGAAGCATGCGCCCGAGCAAGCAACCATGCATGCAACTCGTGCATAAAATGAGCGCACGAGCGCCATGTGTCATGACCCGCACCCAGAACAAGGACACAAGTACGGGGTACGTCCAGCCTATGCCGCAGCATCGGCGGTAGAACGTTGTATGGGTCAACTATACTATCTAACATCTCATACAATATATATACATGGTACCTGTCAATCATCTCAACTCCAATCGGAGGAACAATATGGTAAACAATACTCAATTATATAGCAAACTAAGGAAGATAAGCACGATAAGGAATAACGAAGAAAAAGAATCATAATACATCCACAAGTCCAAAATAATATATACATACTATAAGCCTCAATAAAAGTCTAATACAAGTCTATCAAATAATCTAAACCTCCTCAAACTCTGGTACTAGGTCCTCCTGCTCTAAAGGAGTATCCTCTAATGTTACATCGTCCTGCGGCCCGTAGTAGGTGGGACACTATAATGACCCATTTCGTTCAAGAAGACAGCCAATTCAATCGGCGCAAGTGCAACGACCCGACCCACTTTGTTCAGCGAGATGACTCATTTGAGGCAAATAATTTCTAGACTTGGCCCTTCAAGAGTTCAGACTTAGACTTTCAAAGGCTCGCTCGGAGTATCGCTAGACCGAGGCGAATCATCGCTAAGGTGGGTGGCTACGATGAACTTATCTTTGCTTAGCCAGCACACTTAAAATATGGATGATACATGTTAGTCGTTAGGTGAATCACCCTTGCATGCTAATAAAGAATACAACATACCTAGCTAAGGGAATAATTTCAACTTGTATTGCTTGTGTTAGAATATGGAAATAAAATTTGGCTTATAAATAGACCCTCGCATGCTAACTTTGCTTCGAGCAAGTAAAACTCGCTATGCCTCGAGTAGATCGATATATACTCTCCGTAGTGCACTATTTTACTTGTTTGTACTGCACACCCATAGATTATGTCGCTCGATATGTCCCTTTACGGTTGCACTCATTGTACTACATCATAGATCGTGCCAACGTAAATACTTATGTTTCACAAAATGTATGCTTGCCTGCTTATGTTGTAACTTGTACTCGTTGTCGCGATTCAATGTTCGTCACATAATTCATGCCACGACCCCGGTAACACTACCTTGTCTTGCATTTATCTAAGCTCTCTAGGAAGGCTATCAAGATAGTCGTTTCGAGCCAAGTATAGAACATTGAAAGTATTCGGGACCGTTAGGTCGCCAAGGCATTTTCCGAACTAGGGGACTGCATCAATTGATAGTTAAGCAAGATAACATCACAACATATCTGGAAATCAATACTCATTTTGTACTGAATCCAACAGCTCGGGAAGTCGATAATATAGACTGAATAATCTTGACTTGAACCCATACCTGTACCCGAATCTGTAACTGTATATGTACCTATAAGAATCTAGAAAATTTGAGGATACGCATGGTCACGGACAACTTGTGCACAAGATGGATATTCGAATCCAGTTTCGCGGACGGTCGTCGGGCACTAGGGCCGATCCGATCTAGACGGAACATCTGGTAGTCGTCCGTTATGGGTGGGATGGGTGCAATGCCACCTATTTTGCTTGCATACCATCTTTTCCTCGAGACTACACCTTCCTATATGGCGTCATGCCAGTGACCTTCTGTCATATAGATTAAGTTGGCTCGATTGTGGCAACCCGCGTGAGAGTCATTACATTATAGGCAACTACTATGTGTAACACACATATACCTATAACTGCATCTGAAATACCTGAACGATATGAATATGAGATACTTGTGTAAAACTGAAATACTTGAACATCTTCTGCAATACTTCTGAATAATCTGTATAACTCGTGCTCCTGAAATAGAACCTCGCACATGACACTTGTGTTTGCATATGCTATTGCCCTTGGATTTTATTATATATTCTCGTGCTCGATTTATGTCACTACCACATTCAAAAAATAGGGGTATTTTTGCCATTTTATATATTATAGGTATTGTGTGTATTTATTTTAAATAATTGCATGATAAGTATATATATGTGTGTATTATATATAGTGTTCATTAATGCATGAGTTAGTAGACTAGACCTAGAAGCCCACTAGATGAAGCCTTGAGCGAAATGTAGGATTGTAGATTTAAATTATATTATTTCAGGATTTATTTATTGAGGTTGTAATTAATTACCATAATTTTATTTGATTTTTGTGCCTTACCGTTGCTTCGATATTTGGAGCGTTACCCTAGCTTTTGTCTTCCAACAATTTTTATACCTTTGTCCTAGACATGCCTGCCTTCTTTTCTTATCTTTGTGTAACTTATAATTATGCTCTCTTGTGCTACATTTTAGTCGCACAATTTTCGTCGCAAACGTTTATTCTTAATTCTAAATAAATCCAATTTTGTATCCTTGTGCGTTCCAATCAAAATTAGAGACACTATCTTGACCCATTTTGAGCAATCAAAATTAGGGTAATATTCTATTCTGAGTCTTCTTCATTCATGACACTTGTGTCCCACCTGATTTTAGTTCCATGTACTTCTAATTAATTTTAGAACACCTATTGTATTAATTTTAATTAAATAAAACCATAAACCTAACTTTGTGCAATTTTTTAATTGTTGGACACTTTTATGCAAAAGTGCCCACCATATTTGACACAACACATAAAGAAACCCATTTCTCCTTTATGTGAATTTTTTTATAATTTTTGGAAGTGTGTAATTCAACATCAACCTCCTTGAACCATGGTCCTCCAAACTTTGAACCAAATGCATCATAGCCATTCATTTTGAATCCATTTGAATCCTAGCCCTTGACAATATCCATGACAAGCCCTTACCCCAAGAGGAGTGTTGACCAAGCCCTAATTCTAGGTCAACCCAACACCTATATTATATATATATATATATATATATATATATATATATATATATATATATATATATATATTCTTTTCCTTTTTCTTTATTTTTTCCTTTCTTTTTTAATCTACATCAGCCGAATACAACCCATCTCCTATTTCATCTTCTTCTTCCTCCTCTTCACCGCCGGATCCCTCCTTCCGACATCGTGCCCCCGCCTGACCCAACTCCTCCACCACGACTGACCTCCCTTTTTCTGTCTCCTCCTAACTCACCGTTGTACCGAGCCACTGAAGTCGTTGTTCCCGCCTGAACCTCGCTGCCATCCCGCTGCACCTCGCCGACTACACTCGACCGGACGAGCAGCCCCCCGCTATGAACACCCTTCCCAGCCAACAACGCCGGAGCCGCCAGCATGTCGATCCCGCTAAGCCACTGTACCCGACCAGAGCTGACCTCTGAACCCGATGAACCGCCGTTCTCCACCAGTAGCAGCCCGATCTCCTCCTTCGTCCTCCTCCCCTCGACTGAACCACCACCCTCTTCTCTCCTCCACCTCGGATCTCCTCCTCTCTTCCATGCATCCTCCTCCTTAATCACCACCATCATCTTCATAATCACCACCACTCTTATCACTCTGGCCAACCAACACTGCTCCCAGCCACCACCACCGTCCAGCAGCTCTCCCCCTCGCCGTTCTCTTCTACCACTCCTCCTGCCTGAGCTCCTCCGGCAGCCTCACCATGATCATCACCATCACCTTCACCATGATCAACACCATTATCTTCATCATAATCATCGCTGTCATCGTCGTCATCACTGTCGTCATCATCGTCGTCATCATCATCATCATCATCATCATCGTCGCCATCGTCGTCGTCATTGTCGATCTTGTGCACGTGCACAGGTTCAAACCTGTCCCTCCTCCTTCATTTTATGTGATTGTATGTATGTATGAATGTATTAGTATAGGTATTCAGTATGTGTTAATATATATATATATATATATATATATATATATATATATATATATATATATATATATATATATATATATATATATATATATATATATCAAGTATATGAACCCAATTGGTATATATACGTATAGTATATTTAATCCCTAGTATA
The DNA here is from genome assembly GCA_036927795.1 of Iris macrosiphon. NCBI lineage: Eukaryota > Viridiplantae > Streptophyta > Magnoliopsida > Asparagales > Iridaceae > Iris > Iris macrosiphon. The sequence goes on from JAYESA010000007.1 coordinate 156,691,797, forward strand.
TGTTTAATATAAATATATAGTATAAATTTAATTAGTGTACATACACATATATATATTGTATATGTATTTAATTGATGTACATATATATTATAAGTATTAATGTTATATGCTATTTAATAATAATGTATATTTATATATGTGCTAGGTGACCGAGTATAATTACAGATATCCCGTAGTTACATTGACCTGTGACCCTGTGATATGTTAGCAGACTGCCATATGTACACTAACGTACTGGCGAGACCCATGTTATTTTGACTGTCTGATCTTGCACAGCAATTACAGACGCGACACCCGTGCGATTAGATGCACACTTGACCCTAGTTGACCAGTGGCATACCTAGCGTAGCCCTGAGTTCAATGTATTTATGATTGTGTGTTAGTGTAATGTCTGATACAATATTGTATTATTTAATGATGTCTATAGGACTGTTGGATTTTCAGACAAGACCTCGAAAATCGAACATTGTTATTGTCATGACCCGCACCCAGAATTGGGGCACGAGTACGCGGGTACGTCCAGCCTACGCCACAGCATCGGCAGTAGAACGCTGTCTAGGTCATGATTCTATCTAAGCAATCTCACACAAGCATCCAATCTCCATAAGGAGGCACGAATGCCGCAATATAAATAAACAACATACCCAATCACATAACTACAGCACGATAAGATATCGAAGAAATAAAGTAAAGTATAACACAAGTCTAAATATAATAATCTAACTCAACAATATCCATGTCTCATCAAAGTATGCCAGAGACAAATCCGGTACAAATAGTCTCCTAAAAGAACTAACTAGAAAACTAGTGATTCCGGCTAGACCTCCCGGAATCACAACTGAACTACCAAGTCCAAGTCTGCAGCTACTCACCATATGGTCCATAAAGTGTTGGATACCGGTCCTCTAAGGCATAGTCTGGAAAAATATTTCCAGTCAGAAAGGAGAAAAGTACATCTCAAATAACAGTTCCATTTAATTGATAAGGACTATAAAGCAATAAACAGATGATGCTATATACTGAGAGAAGACAGTGAATAAATGCAATGGCAAAATAAGAGACATGCAATGTAAAGAGACAGGCAATATAGGCAATGTGATACAGTCAGTGCATATATGAAATAAAAAGAACAAGGTACAATATCATATACGGGTGATGTAGCATATGATCTAAAATAGAGAACAATAATCTATTCTAAGTGTTTGAAATAGTAGTTTCGAAATGTGATCGGCTTGGGAACATGTACGATAACTATATGGCCTGGCTAATCATATGGGAGGCGTATGATTAACACCAATAATTTAAACTTGTACGATAGGTTTTTGATCACATCTCTCACTAGCAATTTCTCCGCCCCCAACTAGTACTGTGGATCCAGTCATGATATGTCACGGTACACGATCAATATCCAATATATCATGTACGATGTCTAATATCAATATAAATATCAATATCAATATCAATGTCATATACAATATTAATACGATAAACAATGTAACACCTCATGACTAACAATCCAATCTATATACTAGTCCGTATAGCACAGTGTCAAGAATCAGATATAATATTTCTAGATACTGGAATTATAGAAATTATCAACAATTGGAAATTATCAGAGAATGTACTTGCCTTGGGTCCTTAGATGGTAATACCAATGTCCTATCCCAGAGTATCGCCTGGATGAACCAACAGTCCTATAGACATATCATAAATATAATATTTGTATCAGATGCTATACTAACACACAATCATAATACACTGGCCTCAGGGCTATGCTAGGTATGGCACTAGTCAACTAGGGTCAAGTATGTCAAGTTGTACGGGTGTCGCGTCTGTGATTGCTAGACAAGACAAACGATCAAAAATGGTACGGGGCTCGCTAGTACGTCAGTGTACGTGCGGCAGTCAACTAACAGTTCACAGGGTCAAGGTCGTGTGTAAGGACGGGGTATCCGTATTTACACTGGGGTCGCCTAAAACACATATATATATATATACTATATCAATAATTAAATATAATACATATATATGGTTATACCAAAGTATATACAAAATATGTATAAGTGTATATACATTAAATGGAAATATATATTATATATATTTATATGTTAAAAATATACATAATACCCATTATTTAAGAATATATATTTATACATATATATACACTAATAAAAATATACTTATACCAGATATGTATACAAGTATATATATATATATATATATATATATATATATATATATATATATATATATATATATATATATATATATATATATATATACCAAAATACCAAAAATTCGTATTTATATACATATTATATACCCAAATAAATACATATATTATGCTACTTTTATTTATATATACCAAAATATGTTTATAAGTACATATATATATATATATATATATATATATATATATATATATATATCAATACAATTATAGATATACTATATATATATTTACATACCAAATACATATGTATATATATATATATATATATATATATATATATATATATATATATATATATATATATATATATATATATATATATATGTATATGTATGTATATATAGGTATATATATATATATATACCAAAAATACGTATTAATATATATTACTAAATACGTATATACAATATATATCGAATACATATATATAAATGGAGAAATACATACACACGTACACATATACACCAAAATATGTATTTATACATATATATGTATATACAAAATAAAAGGAGGGAAGGGAGAGGACTCACAAGGGGGTGGTGCACAGCCGCCTGGCCGGGGGAGGATGGCCGGACTGCGGGCTCGACGCCGGAGCAGGTAGTCGGCTGACCGGAGCTGAGGACAGCACCGGGGGAATGCGGGTATGCCGGAGTGTAGGGAAGAGCCGGGGTGCTCATGGTGGAGTTGAGCAGAGGGATGTCGGGGTGGTGGAGCTGCCGGAGTAGGGTCGTGTAGGATGGAGCCGTTGGGGAGCTCGACCGGGGAGGGCTGTGTGGTGGTGGTAGTCGTGTGGGGATGCAGGAAGGAGCTCGGGACGGCCGGGTCGGGGCTCGGCCAGAGTGCAGGATGGAGTTGATGATGATGGCGAGGGTGGTGGTGTGAGGAGAAGGTCGGGGCTGCCGGTGGGAGTAGCAGGTGGAGAATGGTGGGGAGCTCGACCGGAGTCGAGGGGAGCGAGCAGTTGGCCTACGGGGTCGACAGTGTGTGACCGGAGCAGTGAAGCTTGGCCGGGAGAGGAGTCGGAGGAGGTCGACTAAAGTTAGTGGTGGAGATGGAAGAGATGGAGGAGAGGAGGATGGCTCCTCCGGCGGGTCGGCCGGAGAAGAGGGCCGGACGGGGTGGAGCTCAGTGATGATGGTTCCCCTCCCCCTCTTCAATAAATTCAAAAAGAAGAAGGAGAAGAAGAAGGGAAGAAGAAGAAGAAAAGAGAAGAAGAAAGGAAAGAAAACTTTCCTACGTTGGAGAGAGGAAGGAGTGAGGTGAGAGAAAAATGGGGGCTTCCCTAGGTTTGGGGATTAGGGTTTTCTTTGGGAGAGGGGATGATGGGACGTTAAATAGGGTGGTGTGTGGGAATGAAGGGTGATGATGCACCCATTGAATGGATGGTCAAGATTTGATATGGAGGAATTCTTCATGTGGGAATGATGGTGGTTGACTAGTCAATTATTAGGGCTCCTCCATTGGTTTGAACCAATGGGGTGTTGACACATAATACAAATATGCAAATTAGCCCCCTTAAATTTGGGTATTTGCGCAGACACATAAACTGATAAAAATTTGTTGGGCGATTCGGTGTTTGGTGTTTTGTAGGGTGAGGGGGAATTGTGTGTTTGGTATGGGCTTAATTAGTGGGGTACTGAAATTAAATCGGGATTTACGGAATCAGTCAAAATGGTATCCTCAATTTAATTAGAAATAAATGTAAGCTGTGTTCTAAAATTAATTAGGAGTACATGGGGTCAAAATTAGGTCGGGTCACAAATACCATTAGTGAAGAAGACTCAGAACAGAATATTACCCTAATTTGGGTCGCACGAAAAATGGGTCAAGATTGCCTCCAATTTCGATTGGAACGCACAACGATACAAAATTTGGAATTTATTTAGAAATTAAATAAAGGTCCGGGACGAATATTGTGCGGCTAAAATGAAGCACAAGAGAGCATAATTATGAGTTGCAAAAAGATCAGAATAGAAGGCAGGCATGTCTAAGGCAAGGTTTTAAAATTTGTTTGAAGGCAAAAGCCAGGGTAGCGCTCCAAATATCGAAGCAACGGTAAGTTGCAACAATTAAATAAATTTACGGTAATTAAATACTACCTCCAATCAATTAAACTCTAAATAAAACAATTAGCTACATAATCCCATAATTCGGACAGGTGTTCATCTACTGGGCTTCTAGGTCAAGTCTACTAGCTCCACATTAAGAACACAGTATATATAATATAATATATTTAAGTACACATCTCATAC